>JAPXFQ010002266.1:0-312500 GCA_028564705.1 Apricaphanius iberus
CTGACATATAAAGCTCTTAATAATCTAGCTCCATCATACATAAGAGACCTGATTGTTCCATATGTTCCTAACAGAGACCTTCGCTCTCAGACTGCAGGTTTACTGGTAGTTCCTAGGATTTCTAAAAGTAGAATGGGTGGCAGATCTTTCAGCTATCAGGCTCCCCTCCTATGGAACAGGCTCCCAGGGTTGGTTCGTGAAGCAGACAATTTGTATATCTTAAAAACTAGGCTTAAAACTTTCCTCTTTGACAAAGCTTACAGTTAGAGATATGTTAATAGGTAGTTAGAGACAGGTTAGACAGGTAGCTAGGAAGAGATAGGTTAATGTTAGTAGCCAGGTAGAGTGTCAAAAGCTAGGAAGGGATATGAAGAGGTAGAGTAGCTACGTAGAGATAGATTAATGTAAGCCAAGTAGAGAGTGTTAGTAGCTAGGTCTCCTAGTAGCTAGGAGACAGGTTAATGTTAGTAGTCAGGTAGAGTGTCAAAAGCTAGGAAGAGATAGGAAGAGGTAGAGTAGCTAGGTAGAGATAGGTTAATGTAAGCCAGGTAGAAAGTGTTAGTAGCTAGGTCTCCTAGTAGCTAGGAGACAGGTTAATGTTAGTAGCTATGCTGCTTTAGGCTAGGCTGTTGGAGGACATTATTAGGGTCTGTTCCTACTTTCTCTCCTACTTCTCCCCAACTGCATGATGTGCTGTCAATTCAAGCGCTAACCTGTTTTCTCTTAGTCTCTTCCTACAGTAGGGGCTCCTGACCCGCCCTGCTTGACGACCCTGACTAAGATGGCATTGCAGTGACGAAAAGGGAGTTTTTTCTTTCCACTGTCGCTTCATGCTTGCTCAGTGTGAGGGATTGCTGAGAATTACACGACGCAATCTTCTGTGGTTCTCTAATATCTACATTAAACATTGTATTGTAATAACTCTTCTTGTTAAGTGCCTTGAGATGACATCTGTTGTGAAACGGCGCTATATAAATAAACTGAATTGAATTGAAATAGTGTCCTATTTGTGTCCTCAAAATTTTACTGCATATAGAATCCTTACTGCGCTTAAATCCCTTACAAAGTTATCTCAATCCTTCTTGGGGTTTGCACATTTAAAATCCTCAATGACTTTTCAAGCTTGTTTTCATAACAACGGGACAAACAGGCTAGGACAATTGCCCCCATCTAGATGTCAAAAATTGTACACCCCCAAGAAATGTGTCCTTGATTACTGGACCATAGATCAAACTGTAGTTTATGAGACCTGTCCTTGTAATTCTAGTTATTTTTCTATTCTACCAGCACTCCTCCCAGTGGAAATTATTCATTTGTGAATTAGGATAATGCAGCTTTACCTGGGAAAACAGGCACGAGACCAGTAGATGATATTTATTGGTTATGTGGACATAAAGTTTATATATATCTCCCACGTCATTGGGGAGGAGTATGTACTCCTCCTCGGTAGGTCTTACTGATCATACCTTCATACTTACTATGCAAAATACCTCCCATTCTGGGTCTTCTTGATTGCGCCGTTCTCCAGGTACTAAGGTAAAACCACATGACTTAGTTTGGGGAACAGATGTACCAGATGATCATAAATTATGGACAACTTTTCAAAAGGTTCTCTTCTCAGCATTACCATCTGTGGGATTAGGTAAGGTAATGTTAATGAGTGAGACTCAAGCTTACAGGTTTTTTATTATTTGCTAACGCATCCATCAGAGCCTGGGAAGCTAATAATCAAGAGATGGAAGCAATGAGAATAATGGTTTTGCAAAATAGAATGGTATTAGACCTTTGGGCTGCAGCCCAAGGAGGAGTTTCTATGTTATTGAACCAGACGTGCTGCACATGGGTCCCTCAGAATTCTGGAAATGGCCATGAAATAGATGAGGCTCTACAAGAAATGAAGAAAGTAGCTAAGGCCCAAAATACAGATTTTGTAAGTGCTAGTACTCCTGGATGGCTCTTATGGTTAAGTCGAGGAGGTGGGACAGCATTCATCTGGAAAATAGGTTTGTTCCTATTGTGTGTTATTTTACTTTTTTGGAATCTTAACCTGCTGTGTTATTCCCTTTTTTAAGATTATGGTGCACAGACGTCTCAAACAAACCTCTTTTACTGTTAATGGTCAATATGCTTTGGTGGCCCTTGAGGAGGTAAAGCCTGATAGTGTCCAGCGAGAGCAAATCTTTAGGAAAATATTGATTCTTCATTAGGAAGGATCAAAAGAGGGAAAACGATGGGAAATAAAGTATAAAACATTACTTTGGGACGTATGAAATGTATTGGTGATTTTATTATAACCGCTTTGAGGTGTTGTTACTGCTTAAATAGATGTTTGTCATGTGCATACAAGTTGGTTAGATAAAAACAGGAACTTTAGAACCGGATGTCAAACCTTTGCACCCAAACTAGTGGAGAAAAACGGGATATGGAGGATGTCTAGACTGCAAAAGATTAGGAATTGTATGGAAAATAGTATACATTTTATAATGAAATCGTTTAAGCCATTTTATAATTCCTTTAAATCATAGAAACTTATCTTTTAACATTAATTTGTTTCTTTTGAATAAATTTTAATATTGGCATCATTAACTCTAAATTTGAGAACCAGAAAGTTATAAGCATTAAAAACGGAAGTAACTTTAACCTAACTATCATTTTAAAGATATATAAAACTTTGATTGATAAATAAAATCCCAAACCACGGTTTTATGAAGATGTTGATATTTTATGTCTTTATTTTTCTTATAGCTTAACCCTTTTGTTAAATCAGTATTATCCAAAAGTGACTTGTTGTAAGAGTTTGTATTAATATGGATGATATATGTCATGATTTATTTTTATTTCAGGTTATACTTATTTGTTTATAATATGTATTCTTTAAATTGAGTGTGGCATTTAACTTTCAATAGTGAAGTATTTTTCTGTGAACATAGGATATGACAGGAAAGCCCAGGCCTAGTTTGCAGGAAGCCTCACCATACAATTGACAATGGAAGGATGCCAGATAAAAACGGTCAGCAGAAAATCTAGTTAGAGCTGGTTTGTAAAGTCACAATTTAAGTAGAATAACAGGAAGGTAATTAATTAGGCATGCACAACCCACCAACAATATGAATGAACCAATAAGGTTACTTTGTATGTATGCATACATAATATTGTTTATTTTTGATTTGTTGAAGATGTTTGAACCACTCCTTTGTGTTCATGATCATTCAATGTTGTTTCAATAAAAGCCAAGGCACACCTCATGTTCTTTGCTCAGCTGTTTTTTTTTCCAACAAATGGGCCCGCTCATGAGTGATTTTCTGGCAAACTGCAGTAATTGTGTGATGTGTTTTTATTGTACCTCTTGCAGAAATTCAATGAACACGCTGGAAGGATTTGGGGATGTGATGGTTCTTAATAAGTTCAGTGGCACCATAGTGAGTTGGTTTCCTATTTTGACAGAAAATTCCTTCCACAACAATATACAAAAATGAATGGTTGAGTTTGGTGTGGAAGGACTTAACTGGCCTGCTCAAAGCCTTGACTTGAACCTTACAGAATACCTTTGGGATGAATTGGAGTAGAGAGTGAATGTCAGAACTTCTCAGCATCAGTGTCTGACTTCACTCTGGTGGTTCCGGAGGAATGATTAAACATTCCCACTAAGACATATCTCAATACTGCATAATATCTTTCCAAACTAGTTGATTTTTTGACAATATAGTGTATCTTAATTTAGTTGAACTGGGTTTTCTGTGCAGGTGAATTGAGGAGGACATGTAAAGTTGTGCAGGTGCAGTAAATGTCGGAGAGCCTGTAGGTCTGGCTCATTAGTCATGGTTACACTAGGAGTCACTGGCACCAGTAACTTTGGATGAAAAGAATGCTATTCTAAGGCCTGACAGTGGAATGCACTGTTGAAACATTGCAGACCTGCCAAAACTCTCTACTAAGTTATTTTCACATGCTGAATTAAAATGACAGAGAGACTCTTTCCAAAGGTACAATGAAAAACAATACTAAACAAAAGTTTCAAAAAAGCAGACCTTCGAAATGTTTAAAATGGTCCCGATTTCTTTGGTTTCTCCAAGCTTTCTAAAGGTCTCCAGGGGTATTGAATAGTATCAATAAGATAATAACAAGATTTTGAATAATGTACAAATCAAATCAAATCATACTTTATTGTCCCCTTAGGGAAATTCATTTTCGACTACCGTACTCACATATTTTACAGTGGCTGCTTAGAAAGTTGGTATCATGCATTCATACAAACTAAAAGACATACAAGAAATATATCCAACCCTGGCTCTATGGTGAATGAGGACTGTTCAGCAGACCGATGGAGATTAGAAGAAACACATTTTTTAATCAATTTTGTCTGGGTTTACTGTGGACAGATGAATGGACACAAGTGCAGATGATTATCAAAGGTACAAATAGGGGGTTTAATTAGAGAGAAGGCATGAAAAACGTAAAAAGTAGTCTAACCACAACATAACAACACAATGATCCGACAGGGAGACGAGCAACCGCTCTTTATTATCTTAAATATCTCAGTAACTGAGGAGCAACAGGTGAGACTAATCATGTTCACAGGTGCAGTCAATGATCGCAGAAAGAGCCCTGTAGGCTCTGACAGATTCAGTCTACATTACTAGATTCTGTAACTCCTTCCAGAAGGTAAAATGTGGGATGGATCTGCAATCATTTTTTGTGCCTGGTTTAGCACTGTTTGTTTATATAGCAGTTGAACAGAAGTATGTTCTTGGCTCCCGATTACCTTCATCGCAACATTAACAATCCTCTCTAGTTTATTTTTGGTCTGTATTAGAGCTGTGTTGAAATAATCAAAAAAATCGATTCTGAACCGATTCTTATAGAAATCGAAATCGAATCGATTCACAAGTTCAAAAATTTATTTTATTTTTTAGAATAGTTTGCCCTTTTTAAAGCTGAAATAGGAAGGAACAGTCCAGATGGCCATTTTAAGTTTTGTGTCCTTCATACAAACAGCATCTAGTGTTAAAACAGAGGAACTGCTACACTGAAACAGTTTTACTTCAACAGAATATTTATTTCATCAGTTTATTGCCACTACCATAGAGCCCATGTTGTCGCGTGTCTGTGGTTTAGCATAAATAACTCAGAAAGTCATGCACAGATTAAAAAGGAAATGTTTAAAATTTGCCAAGAAATACACAATTTAATGTTGGGTGTGATCATGCATGGGGATCCTGTCACTCGCCATCTGCGCTCTCCGTGCGCATACCCCCCTCCCCGTTTATTTTTGTATTTGTTACACCAAGCGCTTCAGCTTAATGGGATGCTGTCACACCTTTTATTAAATGGTTTGCCAACTGCATTGTGACAACTAAATGGTCCTGCTTACTACATGTGCCCTCAATCAACCAAAATATGGTTGATTGAGGGCGTTTCTGTATGCAAATGACTGTGAATGGGCACGAGGACCTGGGTACGCACAAGTGGGATTTATCAACACATAATTGCGGAGGAGTGTGCGTTCGAGTGGCCACCGCACATTTCATAAATCAGACTTTTGATTGTGCGTACGAACAATCGTTCTAAACAAACGTTCTAAATTTCATTTGTAGGATAGAATATAGGATAGTATGAACGCTTGATAAATGAGGGCCCTGGACTGCTTGTCAAACAGGCGCATCATTTTCTGATTCTCTAAATGTGTAAAGTCTTGATCATCCAAATATTTAAGTGATCAATTGACAATTGTATTAATTGCATCATCTGTACTCCTACATTTTCTGTATGCAAACTGCCATGGATCTAATCTGGAGTGTACTTCTGATTTCAGGAGGGATACCATATACTTTTCAAAACACTTCATTAGTACTGAGATCAAAGCTACTAGTGTAAAGTCTTTATTTTGTTTTGCATGTGATTTCTTTGGTTATCGGTATAACTGGAGATTTCTTCCAGAGAGAAGGGACTACATGCAGATCAATTGATTTCTGGAAAATTGGACACCAAGCCAGAATGACTTCTGCAGCAATGGTTTCAGCAAGGAATACCATCTAGTCCTGCAGATTTTGTTTTGTTTGTTGTTCTGAAGATACGGTGAATCTTCCGCTCATCAATAAGATGTCTAGAACCCTGTTCAGAGACTTTTGACTTCTGCAGCATCTTGCTACACCTTTCTTTGGTATCCTCCTTTTCAAATCTGAGGTAAAAGTCATTGAGCTCCTTGCTCTGCTTAACTCATCAGTGACAAAGGTGCCATTCCTTTTAGCTGGCATATTAGTTTCTTCTTTCATGGAATCCCAGTTTCTTGGAATCCATTGAATAGAAACCCTTCTTAATTTTGTGCCCCTTTCTCTCTCTAGTTTTCTTCAACATTCATTTTATTTCTCTCTGGACAGATTTTAACTCTGATTTATCCTTCCCCCTGAGCGCTATATTTTTCCTGTTAATGCAGTTTTTGATCTCTTTAGCGTGTAATTAAAATATTTACTGTTAAGGGTAATCTGCTATATGTATTCTTAAATACTGATAGTTTCTGTGTGCTCTTCTTAATGATATGGTAACCCATTTGATAGTATGACACTATATGATTATACTGATTCTTTGCTACATTTGGGGTTGGCATGGGAACCGTCAGATACATTTTTGTTGCATTTATTTCTTAGGCATCCTGATGGATGACCAACCATGCGGGACGTTCACCAGAGGGCACAGGGACAGCCCAGCCGTAGTTCTTTTCCCCACCCGTCTTGTGAGATTTGTACATACGCGACTCTAAGGTTGTTGGTTGGCAATAACAAGCCCGGTGGATTTTTGGCTGCGATGCGCATAGTTCCAGTAATGTCATCAGGAGGGATGCATAGATGTCATCAGACGCCATTCATGAGCTGATTCATTGTAAAATGTAATTTCATTTGATCTTGATTTATTGTTGGGTGGTTTCTGCTGCCTGCCTTCCCATTAGTGGTAGCTTCTTATGTGTTATTATTAGTTATTAGTTTCTTTTTTTTAGTTATTACTGGCGTTGTAATAAAAAGGGGAGACTGTAATGGCAATATTTACTGTTAAGGGTTATCTGCTCTGTGTATACTTAAATACTGATAGTTTCTGTGTGCTCTTCTTAATGATATGGTAACCCATTTGATAGTATGACACTGTATGATTATAGGTCAGGTCAATTGTGCTGATTCTTTGCCACATCTGGGGTTGGCATGGAGAACCGTCAGATATCTGAGGACACTTTGACATAAGCAAGATTATGCCTTTCCCTATCGAACCAGCTAACGCCAGCAGGGCTCAGCTTCGAAAGATGTGTCTGATGTAAAGTTGATAGCTTTTAGAATTACTGAATCTATATAAGTCTGTGTCAGATTTTGGTAAGCAGGTCAGTATGCATATGTTCGGTGTAATGCTGTCTTCCTTGTTTGATCAAAGAGTCTGTAATTGAATCTCCTAAAACTGCTGAAGGAACTCTCATCCTTTTGTTAAAGAAAATCCACCACAAGTGATATATGGCTTTTTGATGGGGAATACTATGATATTTCTTGATCAACTACACAATCAGCACCCAATTTAACATAGTCTGTGTTGGTGTCAACTGTTTCATCAATGTCTAGATCATAAAAAATATTCCAATTCATAAAGAGCAGCGGACCCTTCATTTTCTCAATACTCTCTTCTGACCATACTGTAATAGATGGGGTATGTGGTTTAAAACTTTTAAAGACTGAATTATATCTTGGAATTAAAAACACTGTATTATGAATTGAATTAGACAGGGGGCATTGGATCCATCACTATACACGTTCTTAATGTTCGCATTGGACTTATCCAAAACCCTCCCCTCTCGACTGTTACATTTAACATATTGTATGAACCCCAGAAGATACATCTCAAGTTTACCATGGTTTAAATCTTCCAAGACAAAAATAGGAGCTCCAGGTGAGCCCTCTAATGTTTGTGCACACAATCAGAGATCAAAGCCGCTGCCCAGGCAGCATTCCCTTTTGTTGGTACATAGACTCAAAAAATTAGAATGTTCCTAAATTCCCTCGACAGCTAAAAAGGTCTCAGACACAGCAGCTCCACGTCTGAGTTACAAACAGTGTCTTTCACAGATATATTCCTACACTAACTGTCTTTCACATAGATGCAAATGCCCCCTGCTTGGACTCAAAGAGTCAGGAATGTCTGTTTGGATTCAAGTCTCGGTAAAGATAATCATGCATGAATCTTGGTATTTGTAGCATATCATAGAAAATATTCTTAGGTCTTCCAATTTGCTCCTTTTGGGACTTTATTGTGAAACATAGTTTTTTCCTGCTTACCTGTGCAACATGAAGGCTGATCAGGTTGAATGAAAATGCTCATAACTAGAAGAATTGTTAACAGATTCAAAAACAGTTTGCCTTATTACCTTAAGATTTTTTCATGTTAACACAAATATGGCTATGATATCCAAATTAAATACAAGTTGAAGGGACTTTTGCTTTATTACAATGGAAAACAGAAAAAATTATTTTCATTACATTATGATGACCTCAATAGTTGATTACACAAAACAGTTATTAATGAAAAGTTTTTGAATAAAGTTTTTGAATAGTTTGCTGTTATTGTTAAAATGTGTACACTGTTCTGAGCAGCATGATCCCAAAAACTAATTTTGTAAGTATTCAAGTTTTTTGAATATGTTTTATTTAAGATATTTTCAGTGAGTTATTCAATGTTGTGGCACAACCTCAGAATTTCTCTATGTTCAGGAGGAGCAGTTAGGGTAAGGTCACAAAACTTTTGGGTGTCTAATTTCAATTTTCTGTTTTTCAAAAGCAAAAACCATATTTCCCAGCTATGTATTTTGATGTATGTTTATGTTATGTTTATGATTGCTTTGAATAGGTTGTCATTATGGCTGGAGATGTCCCTCAGAGTAACTGTGGCAGAGAAACCTATTCTTGTACATTATTCAATATCTCTGTGGATTGTTTTTACTTCTTTTAAATCAATATTTGTCAAACTTTTTACCACCTGAGAAAATGTCGAACTCCCCAATTACCAATATCACGACCAACCTAAACATAGAGTAGAGAAGGCTTACCCTTTTAACTATAGGCAATTAACAAAGAAGGCTTATTTACTCATAATAAGGATTATTTATTGGTAATTGTTGCCAGCCACAGCAAGACTGTGTGTGAATGGTACATTTTTCAATTTATTTTATTTTAAAAATATATATTTAGAACTTTACTCCAAGTACCACTAGGGAGAGCTTGTGTACCACTGGTGGTACACGTACCACAATTTGAGAATCATGGTTTTAAATTATTAAAAAAACTGCTGTTCCATCTATGCTACTGCTTCGTCCTCTGCCCCAGCAGCTGCTCCATCACCACCACGGCTGCTATGTGTTTATCTGTCCGATTATGGATGTTGTTGAACTGAAAAAAATAATATCTCCTTCACAAGATCATTGAGGTAAAAATTTATCTCGTGTTTTTATTATTCCTAAACTTTTTCGGAAAACATTCCCAAATCGCTAATCAATAATTTTATGACAGAATCAAAAGAAATTCCATTCATAAGAAAATAAATGTCAAGAAGTTGTGAAAATACAAAATAATTTGCTGGGTTGATGGTGGGCCCGTTCTGACAGACATATGTGATTTAGATGCCTGTCCTAATTGTCTGGGAGCACATTTTGTTGGGATTCCTTAAGTAGAAAACTTTTAACTAATTGGAATGTATGTATAATTAAATTACTTTTCTTGTCAAATGTCTTGAGATGCCATTTGTTGTGAATAGGTGCTATATAAATAATCTGAATTGAATTGTGTAAATGTGTTCCGTTTACAGTATTGTCTGTTTGTGTGTATATATACACACAAACATATATATATATATTTATATATATATATTTATATATACATATATATATATATATATATATACATATATATATATATATATATACATATATATATATATATATATATATAAATGTATATATATTATATATATATATATGTATATATACATATATAATATATACATATATATACATATATATATATATATATATATATATATATATATATATATATATTGCGGCGTAATGTAAACAGTTATTGGCTAAGTATACAATAAATTACAATAATATACAATTAAATTTGTAGTACATGAATGATTAAATGCCTTTTGTGTGTACAGTAGCAATCTGATTAATATTTATAAAAATATGTTTTAAACTGTGCAATTAGTGTGCAGGAATATAGACTATGGGGATGATTTATCAAGATTCCTGAAAATGACCGAAAAATTGTGTGTGGCGCTAAAAATTTGCACGAGTGGGTTGTCCTTAATTTGCAGGTGATTTACTAAGATCTTGTGGGCAATTCTTAACAGGTGCAAGCAGAAGTATCCAAATGAGGAGTCTGAGGCCGCTAATGCGAGCTGCACCACGGCTAGAGAGAGGAGGAATAAAGCGCATAGATCCATGAGTCTTGAGTCTTTGGAACAAAAATTAGGCTAAAATACTATTGATTCTGTTGTTCGTTTGTCAGTAATAAATGTAATTCATGCGGTGTACATGGGCTGCTCTCTGCTGCATGCACACATTGTTTTGCAGGGTTAGACTGGTTATAACTACAGCATGTCTTTTGTTTTTAATGTCACATATAATAGCAATTATCATTGTGGTATTGTATATGATTACAACATTTTATTAATTTGACTCCGGGAAGGTTAACCACTACGTGAGAAACTAATAAGGATCCACTAGGATCATGTGCGCTCAGCCCATCTTCACCAGGTGGAGACGTGATGATAGCACAGTGAGTTATGATGCGTCTTTGGGGGGAAAACAGGTAAATTTACATAACTATCAGGTTTATGGCCACTAGAATGTTAATTACTCCTAGTTTATATTGTGTGTGAATGAATTTTTTTGTTTGTCAATAATAAACTCATGTTGAATGTGGTGGCGCAAAATTAAAACATGCTTTTCATGCTGGCCTGGTGCTGTTTTGCT
The DNA here is from genome assembly GCA_028564705.1 of Apricaphanius iberus. Taxonomy (NCBI): domain Eukaryota; kingdom Metazoa; phylum Chordata; class Actinopteri; order Cyprinodontiformes; family Aphaniidae; genus Apricaphanius; species Apricaphanius iberus. The sequence continues at coordinate 11,003 of JAPXFQ010002266.1, forward strand.
CTGGGGTGGGTCTGGGCTGAGCCTGGGGCTCGGGGGCGCCGTGCCCCCCTAGCTGTGTTCCTGGCTGGGGCTTGGCCAGTGGGGGGGGCCTCTGCTGGGGCGGGCTGTGGTCACTGGCTCCCCGATGGCCCCTATGCATCGGGTTGTCGGTGGGTGGCCGCGACGGGTGGGCAGCGTTTCGACCATACCATTCACATAGGGCCTTGGGGCGTGGACACATCACTGGGGTACGGGGAGGAGTTTCCGTCTTCACTGTCTGGTGGCGGTCTGGGTCCCAATTTTACTGTACAACTTAGACACTCTAATTTATAACATTTCATGAGACACAAACATGTACAGAACTGGCAGTGGATACACCTTGGCCCTGGAGGTGGAGCCCTTTAAAGGGCCTCGCCTCTGGTGCTGGTGCCCACTGCTTAACTGCATCTAGACACTGAGGGCCTGGGGTGGGAGATGTGGGTGCCTGGCAGCATTCCCATCTCCCACCCCTCTGTTTTACGTGCACATTAGAACAACAGGCAAAAACACCACATTCGAGCGGGAGGAGAGAGGCTGGGGTCTTCAGAAAGGGACATTTTGAACCAGTGCAGCACAAAATAATAAAGATCCCCTAAACGGAGGCTGATAAATCATCAAAGCTTTTTTTAATCATACAGTAAACATGGTAGACAAAATTATTGTTTAATTAGCAGTGTTTAGTTAATTAACAAGGTTACTGTGAACGACAAAACATACTGGAGAACAATAGGCTGTTTGCTGACAGACAGCTGATAAGTTACATGGAAACAGCAAACAACATGGTTAAAAAGATTGTTGAAAGATGAGTAATATTTATAGAAAATTGTATTTATAACTCACTTCATCCAATAATTATATTTTCTGACTGACATGTAAACTGGGACAAAGAGGCAGACGCTGGCTAAGCTCTTAGTCCGATTTATCTCCAAAGCTCAACTAAGATGCATGTAAACGTACTGAGTAACCTGCTGTTTTACTAGAGCTAGCCTCTGCTAGCACCCAAATATTTACAAGGAGGGGCGGACAAGGACAATAATTCAGGCCGGGAATTTAATACCAATTCAGGCCACCAACCAAATAAGTCAAAAAGCATCGAGTGAGTTAGGCTGATCTAATTTTTTTGCCCATGCGTCCACAGTTTTTTTTTCTGTTTCTTTCCTGAACAAAATTAATATTTATTTTCTGCTGAAATAACCTGTAATTAAATTGCATTATTCTGGGTCATCTACAACTTGTTGGCTCACACACAGCCATTGGGTGGCGCTAATCTGCTTTAGCACCACAGGAAATGGGGGGGTCTATAAATACAGCCTGCTTCCATCCGTTCACAATGTTCTGCATGCTGCTGCCGGCCAGGGGAGCAACAGAAGATCATATCCAACCATCTTCCTTTGCTGGCAGAGGGAGACCGGAGTTTCTGGCAGAAACTTGCTCCAAAGGAATCCAAAGACCACTCCAGGTGAATCTTGAACATTGATAAACAAAGATGTTGTTTATCACCAGAGTACAACGAGACCCTTCTGAGTTTCAGACTGCCAACTGCTGAGAACTGGGACCTGTGAGCCACGTGTGCCTAGAGCTGAACCAGCCAGAATCTGCATTTAGCTGCCGCCACCGAACCGATAAGAGGCGAATGCCGAACTGGAGAGCTCTAGAAAGGTACTGTTAAAAAGGTGGACGCCGATCGCCACACAGCCAACAGGGAGGAAGCCGGAGCCAGGGGCTTACCAGCGCTGCTAGCCAGATATGTCAGCCTGCTGGCTAACAGTCTTGGGAGACCTCCCTTCTCTCATCGACGTGTAGCAACTCAGAGGACTTTAACCATTCATAAGGTCTGTTTGGGCAGTAGCAACTTAACTTTTTAAGTTTCATGTGCTATCTTTGTGTAAATCAGGCCTCGGCCTGAAATTGTAATCAGTGTTTGGTGAATAAATGTTTATCTTCTTTTTTTTAAAATAAATCTTGTATTTTTGGAAAGTAACTGTTGTTCTTGATTCAGCACACACATATGGCTAGGTTTATGGTCAAGATAGGGTAAAGAATTCATTCCTTCAGATTATGAGACTGATATAGACATTTGGCTATTAAAATAGTTCCTGATAAAGGTGATGCCCTGAATGATAATAATTTTCCCATAAATGATTAATCTTATTGACTGCCATAAGCAGTCCCTTGACTATTAATAGTCAGATAGCCACATTTTTGGTAATATCCCCAATAATCTATACTGGTAGATGTAAAGCCAGCACAAATAACAAACTGATTTTACGGACAACACAGATTTTGGAGTGTGAATGAGGATAATTCTGAAGTCAGGCAAGTTCAGTGGTCAGGCCACTGGGAAATGTCCCGCCTCTCCCTACACTCAGTACGTGCCTGTTTACAAGCACAGAAGCTCTGACTCCAACTAATTCACCTGCCAGACAGCTAATAAAGAAAAACTTACCAGCAAGAGATGTACAGACGTCATCTCCCTGTTTTTTTTTCTTTTCTCTGCTCCAGACTCATGTTGTCTCGTCTTTATCAGCAGCGCCACGGGGTATGATATCAAAACCTTGCGGTGATGTTACACCAAACCTTTTGGCTGTACCATTAGGGTGGGGTGGGGGGTTAAATTAGAACAGCTATTTTTCCCGAATTTTGACTGAAAGGTTATATAATTAAGAAAAAAACTCAACAGTGGGCAACTAATTTGTATATTTTCTGAGCAATCTGCTACTGTAATAACTCAACTCTGTAATAATTTTTTGGGGGCCCACCCCCAGGTACTGAGGCGCCACGCACTATGCGTACCTTGCGTTTGGACAGCGGTGGTCCTGCAGACACCAATTCTGAGGAGCAAACTGCGAGACAGGACACGAAAAAAAACAAAAAACATGCCTTTTTAGAAGTGCAAAAAATAGACGCTAAAATAGCCAGCGCAAACATTTTTATGCTTAGTAAATCACACTGCTCCTGCAACACCTACTTATTTGCCTTTTCTGCTCCCTATTTTGCGTATTCTTGCAGAAATGCCCAGATTGCATATTCAAGGGAAAAAGCGCTAAATGGATTGCGTGCATCTTGGTGTGGGTTTAACTGGCACAATGCTCTCTGCGTTGTGTTGATAGATCAGCCTCAGCCTGTTTTTGTGATGCTGTGTGGTTTGTGGTGGTTTTAACAAGCACAAACCGTTGATGAATCAGGCCCTATACCTCCAAGCATAGAAGTTTTAAAACAATCATATATTATTATTGGGTCTATAGGAAATTGACAGGATAAAGGAGGGAGGCGGGAAAGTGGAGTGAAACAACAGTAATTTTCCAACCAAACCCTATCAATTTCACAGCCACATCTCTGTTGATTATAGCAAATCAAACCATTTGAAAATAGGTTGAAAATTGATCCAGTTGGAGTTATCTCATAGGACATGCACCATTGACAGCAATGTTACAAAAGAGGGCAGCTGATTGAAGTAAGATGGCCACCGTGTCGCTACATCGCAGTCCATTGCCAAACAGCACGGGTAAACCATCTAGTGATTATATATGTCTATGGTCTAGGCTCTACGCCTGCTGGTCCTCTCACTGGAGCCTCTGGAGTCGGTGCCGGATTACGTTGTGCTGTGTTCAATGTTAAGGGAAAAAGGAGCTTCAGGCACTTAACGTCTGATTATTTTGTTTCCTCTTTTGTCTTATAAGTGAGAGGGTACGGATCAGGGTTGATCTGAATCTGGGGGGGACAGATCCCAATAAATTCCACTGCTTGCACTTTCCTCCGCTCCGGCACGCACTCAGCAGCAAAAATGCTCCCTTTGTACGTGATGAGAGTGTTTCCACTCCCTTTTCTGAGCAGCGCCAGCCGCCGTTTCCCAATTCGGCAAAAATAGGATCAATTCTATTTTTGATACACGTCGAAGCAAGTAAACAGTCAATCTACACTAATCACACTGTACCAACAAGATGTCGAACAAGCACAATATCCGTTTTTTAAAATAAATCAATAAAGACAGAGTAAAAGTAATTTATTTTACATTAATGCCCTAATCTGAGCCTTTAGAGTGTGTTTCCGGATCAGAGCCTTCTGAGTGTTTTTTCTTGAGCCGAGCCTTCTCAGTGTGTTCCTGAATCAGAGTGTCCTGAATCTGAGCCTGCAGAATACTCCAGCAGCTTCCAGCTCGCAGATCTCTCCAGATGTTACATCCTGCTTATCACTTCAGTGGGCTCAGGGACATACAGTAGAGTCTCCTGGTTTCTGGTTCCCATAGTATCCCCAGGTTCCAGCCTCCTCCAAGGCTGTCTAGGTGAACACACTTTGGGCTCCATGGGGACATGAGTCGCACTGTTCCTGCATCCACCCAGAGTATCCAGGCGGATGGGCCCCAGCCACTGACTTAGCAGGGGGTTTCCAGGTGGGCACACCTCATCTTTCTGACTCTACGGGGGCTTTCTTGAAAGACACGCACCGGGTTTATTTCTCTGCAGGTGGTGTCCAGACAAATTCGTCCCTGAGTTTTGCTTCCGCGGGGAGGGTCCAAGAGGACATGCCTTTAGGTCCTGCTGTCACCAAGGTGTCTGGGAAGACACACCTCCAGTTGCTGCTTTCTCCGAGGGCGTCTGGGAAGACATAGCCCCAGTTCCTGTCGTGTCTGAGGGTGTCTGGGAAGACACGCCTCCAGTTCCTGGGTCCTCTACATATCCCAAAGGGCACTCTATGTCACATCATGGGTCCTCTATACATCGTAATGGGTCCTCTATGTTGTGGGTTCTCTACGCCACGTTGTGGATCCTCTATGCCAAGTCCTGTGTACCTCCTTTTTCACCAGCCTCCAAGGCAGAAATATTAGGCCTGTCAGCCTCCTACCCTCAAGGCCCAGTTCTGCCGGCCTCCGCTTCACCACAAGCCTCAGCTCCACCGGCCTCTGCATCTGCACATGCCTCAGCTTTGTCACCTACAAAGACACAAGGTTTGTCGTTGCTGGCCTGCAAGATACAAGGTTCACTGCTGCCGGCTTCCAAGAAACAAGAGGTAGATATTTAGTCATGTGTATCAGTAATCATCTAAATACAATTATCAGAATAATTTTACATTTACAATTGTATTAATATATAATGAGATTTTGTTCATCAAACAACTAACATTTTTTTCATACGTTTATTGTCCTATCAAAGATGCAAACCAACAAATAAACACATTTGACCTCAAAGTTCAAGGAAAACATTAGCTGGATTTGATTATTTACCGAAGCATTATGAATGATAAATAGCCACATGGCTAAAATGCATTTGGATTAATAAACATGAACCTGTAGGTGTTGGCCTATCTGACGCCTATTCAAGACAATAATCCCACATCAAGAACACTGAGTACAGCTCATCTTTCCACTTTCCAAACAGTATGTAGCTCTTTTGTTTCTATCATTAAAATTCATGGCATGTTGTTTTTGGATTTGCAAATTTATAGTGAACTGCTTGAACTTTTGTCGTATTATTAAATTACAACCACAACTTTTAATTTATTTTATTTTGAGTTTGTATGAAAAATTGGCACAAAGTAAGGCGTAATGGTGAAGTGAAAGAAAAAGCATAAAGCCTGATTTGTGAGGTCATAAAAAAACAAGTCGTAGATTTTAAAACTGTCGCAAGAGTTTCAGACAGTGTGTGCTGGTAAAAAAAATAAATATTATTCCTGTTTAGTTCCTACAGTTTGTTGTGTGGCCGCACTGCAATGACAAGACACCAATTCAATTCAGTTCAATTCACTTTTATTTATCTAGCGCCAATTCACAACAGATGTCATCTCAGGGCACTTTACAAAAAAAAGTCATTTCAATACAATTATCCAAACATTCCACCACACACAAAAAGATTCTACTCAAAAACATTCCAAGCTTAGACAGAAAATCTCACTTAACCTCATGATATAAAACAATGACTAAAGTCAAGAGAGTTAATAAATATGGATGCAGAGGATGAGGCATTGCCAATAGTTTGTGGACTAGTTTTATCGGAAAAAAAAATGAAATCTTGGTATTAAATGCAGGAATGAACACAGCAGGATCATAAAAATATATGGAAGTAAATTATTGTGGGGTTTTTTTTTTACTGGAAAATGTCATTACACATCTTGCTCAGACTGGTCTCTGTTTTTATGCATTTGTGGACTACAGTCAAAGATTCAACATTTGTGAATAACACTAGACACTTGAAAGGCAAATTGCTACCTGTCACCCTTCTTCCTGATTTAGTAATCCAGAGTCAGCACACAGCTTCAGTTAATCCAGCCAGAAACTACCAACCAGGCCAGAAATCTAGGTGTAATAATGGACTCAGACCTGAACCTCCAGGGTCACAAAAAAAAGACAATAACAAGGTCAGCTTTCTATCACTTGAGCAACAGGAGGATTAAATCTAGGATTAAATGACTAATGATGCAAGGAGACCTATAAAAACTCATCCATGCATTTATCACTAGCAGCCTTGACTTCTACTACAATCAGACAGCTGCAGCTTATCCAGAATATTGCTGCTCGTGTTCTCATCAGAACTATGAAAGTAAAACACAACACCTTAGTTCTAAAGTCCTTATACTGGCTCGCTGTAGATCGCTGAAGAATAGTTTGAATGTGTTTCATTAGTCTATAAAGCATTGAATTGGTTAGCACCAGATCACATCACGGTAAAAACCATCCAGATCACTTTGATCTTCAAGCTACATTCTACTGATTGTGCCTATAACCACAACCACGCATGGAGAAGCAGCGTTCAGTTTCTATGCCCCCCACGTCTTGAACAAACTACCAAATGAATGCAAAGCTGCAGAGTTACTGAACTCTTTTAAATTAAAAATGTAAACTTATCTGTTTAGACTTGCTTATGAGAAACTTATAAAACTTTTGTGTTCATTCTTTTTAATTACTGTTTTTGCTTTGGTCAATCATTCTGTTTTTAGTTTCCATTATTTTGCATAAATGTTCATTCATGCTGAAATCGCTAATTGTTCTAATTACTTTTATTGCTAAATATTTTAAATGATTCTTGTGTTTCATCAGTTTTTATTTTTACATAATATTTATTTTATATTCTCTGTTTTAATTTTCACATTTCTGTAATCATGTAAAGCACCTTGAATTGCCTCGTGTTAAATGTGTACTATATAAATAAAATGGCCTTGCCTTGCCTTGATTAGAGATGTGTTTTAGGTGTGAGACGCCAGGAGCGTGGAGTTTAGGTATGTTGCTGAGTGGGAAGTGGATTTGGGGCGTGGTCCTGCTCCTGAACCCTAAATTGACAGATTAACTCCATTACATCAGACAGCGACTTTCCCTACTACCGCTACCTGACGGAAGCCTGCTCCAACCCACATGTGGAAGCACATAACAGCGCCGGTGTTGCTCCAGCTCTTTGTATACCGCTCAGACCTTCTCCTTCTCTGCTGCTTCCACCGGATACCGACCTTCTTCCTCACTGTACTGCAGACTCACTGTGGTTAATCTGTCCTTTACTCACCGACTTCGCTGCTCCAACGTGCGTGTGAAAGGAGATAACAGCCCCGATTGCAGCTCTATTCCTTCTGCCGGCCTGATAAAAATCTCCCATAACTCACAGTTTTCTGATGTCCTAGATGTCGAAGCAGCAGCCTATATCTAGTCTTATCCCCCCTTGCACCAGACGAAGCTGCAGCCAGCATCAATGTAGATTCTGACCGTCACCTTTTGGCTACAGCTTTATCAAAACCACAACCCTCCCCAAACCCCATAAAACACTTTATAAAGCACTCATATTTTTAAGCTACTTAAAGCAAAGAAAAATAAAACCTTCTCCAACAGCGTTTGTGGGTCCGGGATTGTCACTCAATGGAATGTCAACAAGCCGATATAATTAGCCTGGACTATGCCACTTTCCTCTTCATCAGTAGTTTCTGCACTGTAGCTGCATATGCTAGCACACATAGTTCTTTGTTACGCTTCGGGGACACAGTAAGCCATCTATGGGGAATATATGTGTTACGTTAATCGAAAATCAATTTAGCAGCTTTCACTATGTATGTATGTTCCCTTAGGGCAATTTTGGGTCCAGAACCCCAGAATGCATTGTGCTCAACACAATACTGAAATGGCTTATTGTAGCAGGAGCTCTTTTAGTTATGTCTCTTCTCCTCAAACTAAACCATCACATAATATCTCTGGCTGGATCTTTAGGGTAGTTGTCCTGGTGGAAGGTGAACATCCACCCTGGTCCCAACCTTCTTGCAGCCTTTTTTCCTTCCAGGATCGTCCTGTATGTAGCTCAATCCATCTTCCCATTATTCTGACTATCTTCTGCACTCCTGCTGAAGAAAGCTACAGAAAATTTTTATGAATCCCCACAGCATGATACTGTCAACACTATGTCTCAAAATAGGGATGCTGTTTTCAGGCTGATCTGAGGGGTTTATTTTCTGCGAAACATTGAGATTTCCATGTTGACCAAAAAGTTTAATTTTGGTAACAGCTGAGCAGATTACCTTCCTCACTCGTGTTGTGTGGACACAGAGCACTGGCTTTCTATTACCAATTGCTTTTGTCTTACAGCTCTTCCTTTGTTGAAGGGGAAATTTGTTTTTTTTAACCTGGACATCATTGGTAGCATGCATTATGTTTATTTACTCTCTCAGAAAAGTTAGGATCCACTTGAAGTCCTTCGGGAGAAGTCTGTTTACATTCATTATCAGTGTATATCCATTTCATGGGAGTTAATGGGGCACTGCAAGTGCCGCCTCCAAATAAGGAATTATCGGTCACAAAAGTCCTTCATTTCATGTATGTTTTTTTTAAGAATCACTTGCACTATTTCCCTGTGAGTTAAGAGCATCTCTAAGGGTCTTTGTTTGCTTCAATTCAATTTAGTTTATTTATATATCGCCATTTCACAACAGTTGTCATCTCAAGGAACTTTATAAGAAGAGTTATTACAATACAATGTTTAATTTAGGAATTAGAGAACCACAGAATATTGCGTCGTGATTTCTCAGCAATCCCTCACACTGAGCAAGCATGAAGCGACAGTAGAGAGGAAAAATTCCCTTTTAACAGGAAGAAACCTCCAGCAGAACCAGGCTCAGCATAAGTGGTCATCTGCCGAGACCGTCTGGGGTTTGGAGAAGGCAGCAGAAACACAGAAAGAGCAACAGAACCGTTGCAGAAGCAGAAGTTGGTAGCAGGACGTGGAGAACGTTCCTCCACTGGAATGCCATCTTAGTCAGGGTCGTCAGGCAGGGCGGGTCAGGAGCACCTACTGTAGGAAGAGACTAAGAGAAAACAGGTTAGCGCTTGAACTGACAGCACATCATGCAGTTGGAGAGAAGTAGGAGAGAAAGTAGGAACTGTCTCTAATAATGTCCTCCAACAGCCTAGCCTAAAGCAGCATAGCTACTAACATTAACCTGTTTCCTAGCTACTAGGAGACCTAGCTACTAACACTCTCTACCTGGCTTATATTAATCTATCTCTACCTAGCTACTATCCCTAGCTTCAGGGATGTAGGTGAGTAAATGAATATAATGCAAGCTAGAAATAAGGTCCACCTTGTGTCTGACTCTATTTAGACTTTTTTTTTAACTATGCATCATTTTTTGTTTTAGTCGTGCACTACTTCATGTTAATCTATCAAATAAAATCCATGTTCAAGGGGTGATATGGGATAATTCTATAGATATGTAGATAAGGATAAGGATGATTCAGTCGCAATTGGAGTTTTAACATATATATTTCAACGGTACAGAACAAACGGTTCCCCACTCTAACATAGCGTCTCTGCCTCTCTCCTGCCTACTGCTGCTGTGTGAGTGTGTTTTATATCAGAGTCCTGTAGCCAAAACAATGATAAGGGAGTCCTCCTCCTACATCAGTGTAGGTCAAAGGTCCATGAATCTGCAGCATTCTGGAATATTGCCTTGCGGCTTTTACTAATAATTAGTAATCCCTAAAAAGAGCTAATCTTGAAATAATTCTTCCACTACAGGGGTCAAATGGGTTTTTGGTATTGTTTAGAAATGTTCAAAATGTCTATTTTTCCATCTTAAGCTAATTGCCAAAAATATTAGGCCCTTCGGCTAACTTTGACTCCAAAGAAACCACTTTTGAGCAATGAATGACAAGAAGCAATCTGCTGCATCAACTAAATGGAAAGAATGCCAGTTATTTTCCTTGAGAGAGCCCCTTGTCAATATGCCAAAGTTTTCTTCACACACTCCCTGAACCCATTAGCATTCCAGTTACAGAACTTCATGTGGGATTGATTTAGGAGACAAAGTCTCTGTGTCTTGCTTCGATAACGAAGATAAATTGAAATTGTTTCCCCGGTGTTCTACAGAAAGTGATGCTATGCATGAATGTGTGTTTTCCTGCTGAGCTTGAGGTGCAGACTCAACTTGAATTTTATTACCTTGCTGTCACTGAACCTGAGCTGTACTTTCCCTCTGTTTGCTCCTTTGACCATAAACCATCTGCTGAAACAGCTGCCCCAATGCATCTTCACCAGGTTGTCTCCACTGGTATATGTTGTATTCTAAGCTTAGTCCAATGTTAAGATATCTCGTGTCACTAATTGACCTTTAAGACGCCACACATAGCTCAGGAACCACAGTGAATAAAGAATATTACATAAATAAATTACATGTAAGTTTCTTTCCCTTCCGAAATTTTTTTTTACACCCCTTAAAACATTTTAAATGTTCCTAATGTGTTGCAGTGAAAAACAGCCTTCGTTTAAATACGTGTTTCACCCCTATGCATGAAAGTGTTCAGGAGACCAATAAAATTTAAGAAGGCTATTGTAAAAAAAAATGGATGTGACCATGTCTGGAAATGGATAAGGCTGTGGACCGGGAAAGGGAACTCTGGAAGAGAAAAGTTGAGATGTGAGGATGGGCTAACTGATATTTGGGGATCTGATGGAAGTGAGCAGCTGAAAAACACCAGGGACAATGAGCGTAGCCTGGTCAGATGACAATGGAGAATGCTGTTTTTTATACAAGACGGCTGAGATGGCTCCATATGAGGGAATGCGCAATGAATAGGACCGTCTGCATACAACTTCCTGCACAGGTTGTATTTACCCAGTATTTACCCATAGCTCCTTATTCTTACGGGCTGCTGCATCTTTACGTGTGAAACACAGAAACAAAGGATTTTAAAATAAATGTTCCTTCTGTGTGATTATCAAGACTATATGAATAAAAGCTTTCTCTGCAGTACATGTTTCTCTGTAATGTTGAGGACCACTGTTCTAAATGGTTTACCTGCAGATGATATCGTCTAAGCTGTGGAGTTACCACGGGCTTTTCTTGTTGCCTATCCCAACTGAATATTTAGATGGACACCCACATCTTGGCAGGTCTACAGGTGGTCCATCCTCTGTTTGTGTTCAGATGATGGAATGAACATTTCCCAGAGCTCTGGAAACATGGGTGCAGATGGGAGGGGGGACAGGGGGGATCCACACCCCTCCCTAGATTTCAATTGACCCTGATGTGTCCCACCCACTTATAAGACAAAAAATAAAAATAAAATTGGACGTTAAGCACTTGATGGTCCTTTTTCCAATAACATTGAACACAGCACAATGTAACCTGACATGAATCTAGAGCAGGGGTCTCCAACCCTGGTCATCGAGAGCTACTATCCAGAAGGTTTTAGATGCAAACCTCCTCCAACACGGCTGAATCAAATAATAGAATCACTTCTGCAGCATGCCATCAAGTTTGATAAGGGCCTGCTAATGAGCAATTGATTGGATTCAGCTGTGTTGGAACAGGGATGCACCTAAAACCTGCAGGACATTGGCTCTCGAGGACCAGGGTTGGAGACCCCTGCTCTAGAGGCTCCAGTGAAAGAGCAGCAGGAGCAGAAAGCCAAGACCATGAAGCCCAGATGCTTACGCCTGGTTCACATGGGCCGCAGGAGCGGCGCAGTCAGCAAAATCATGCTCTGTCCGCTGCTACACCTGTTAACACCAGACGCGTATTTCTCCGCGGTGGTCAACAAGCGCTTCTGCTTAGCTGTTGTTTATTCAGAGGTATTTTTTTCATCATAGGTAAGTAAATAACTTCATAAAATCATTGCAACATGTTACCAGGAAGTTTGTACACTTTAATTTATCATTTGTCTAAACATACACAGCCAGAGATAGTGTGTGCAGTAGTAGAGTGTAGTGTAGATATACTGTTGAAATACACTTTTGTTTATCCACTCCTCACATTTATGAAATATTTTATCTCTTCCTGTTTCCCAGTCAGAGTAGACTGGAGTAGAGCTTTCTATATAATCTCTATAGTCTGTTTAGATCCACAAATATGATTGCATTTGTCAACCGTTGTATTTAATTTTGAAAAATTGCCTTTAGTTTCACAATTAACCAGATTGTTTCATGTGTTTTGTTTTGACTTTCTGCCAAAATTGACGCGGATCACTCACGGCTGTTCAAAAAAATAGACCAGACGCTGAAAGGATCACTTCATGGTGCACCACTTGCAATTCTATCCAGTTAACGCAACTTTAATGCACCTTTTATGAATTCACACACTCCCTTTCATTATTCTATGTCTGACGGTTTTGCATATCATGTAGACTCCATGTTTCTGTGAGAGGGAGTGAGAATAAAACATGTTACATTGGGGCACAGTTTCCTCATTCCAGTCATGAAAATCGAAAAAACCTGTCCATGGTGGGTGAGAGGGGAATTTATATATATATATATATAATATAATCCTCCCTGGACTGTCTCGTAGCAGTCCAGGGAGGATGGTGTTGAAGGCAGAGCTGAAGTCCACAACTCTGCCAGGGAGGATGGTGTTGAAGGCAGAGTTGTGGACTTCAGCTCTGCCTTCAACACCATCCTCCCTGGACTGCTACGAGACAAGCTCTACCAGCTCAGCGTGCCCGACTCCCTCTGCAGGTGGATCACTGACTTCCTGTCGGACCGGAGACAGCACGTGCGGTTGGGGAAGATTGTCTCGGACAATCGGACTACAAACACTGGGACTCCTCAGGGCTGTGTACTCTCCCCCTGGCTCTTCTCGCTGTATACAAACTGCTGCACCTCCAGTCACCAGTCCGTAAAGCTGATCAAGTTTGCGGACGACACCACCCTCATCGGACTTATCTCAGACGGTGATGAGTCCGCCTACAGGAGAGAGGTGGACCGGCTGGCTTCTTGGTGCAGTCACAACAACCTGGAGCTGAACGCCCAGAAGACAGTGGAGATGATCATGGACTTCAGGAAAGTCACAGCCCCACCGTATCCCCTCACCCTGATGGACTCTCCCACCCCCATCTCCATCGTGGACTCCTTCCGTTTCCTGGGCACCACCATCACCCAGGACCTCAAGTGGGAGCCAACCATCAGCTCCCTCATCAAGAAGGCCCAGCAGAGGATGTACTTCCTGCGGCAGCTGAGGAAACTCAAGGTGCCGACCGAGATGCTGGTGCAGTTCTACACGGCCATCATCGAGTCCATCCTCACCTCCTCCATCACCGTGTGGTTCCCCGGCGCCGCAGACCGGGACAAACACCGACTGCAGCGCATCGTGCGTGCTGCTGAGAAGGTGATTGGCTGCAGGCTCCCATCCCTCCGGGACCTGTTCTCCTCCAGGACCCGGAGGCGTGTGGGTCGGATCACAGCTGACTCTTCTCACCCTGGACACCGACTATTCTCCCTCCTCCCCTCAGGCAGGAGGCTACGGTCCATCCAGACCCACACCTCCCGCCACCTGAACAGTTTCTTCCCCTCCGCCATCAGACTCATGAACAATAACAAGACCCGATAGTTCAGTTAAAGACCCATGTAGGATAGAACCATCTGCACTACGTAACTTTATTTTACTGCACTGTGTGGTCTGACCACACTTAGATCTGCTGCTGTCATTCACCTGCACATCTGTGAATGGAACCCTGCTGCTGTTCTCATGTTAAAAAGGATGTTTATCTTTTCATAGTTATTTTATATACATACAGATTATAATATTTATAAAGTCTTTAGCCTTATGGCTCATTCTTTTTATTTTTTTTAATTTTTTTTTTAATTTTATTTTATTTTATTTTTACTTATGTTAAATGTTTTATGTGCACAACTGTACCGGAAAAAAATCCTAGTTTGTGAACTTGTTCTCAAACAATGGCAATAAAACCGATTCTGATTCTGATTCTGATTCTTGTTGAACAACTTTCAAGTGTTTGTTAAAAAATACAAGAAAATCACACATAAAAACAAAGCAACTGTTGTTGCAGCTTTTCACAAAAACTTCTGCAACATCAGGCATTATAGGCTGCAACATTCACAAAAAATGCCGCAAAATCCTGGAGGGACTGACCGTAGGTTAACAAGGGTGCCAAATGGAAGCGGTCTCCTTTCCGTGCCCCTTCCTCAGCTGGTGTGAACCAGGCTTTACACACTAGATGGTGCCAAGGGCTAATGGTTGGCAGGATGCAGGATTAGCGGGAAAAGACAAACAATGTAAAAATGCTGTGCCTTTATATGTTGTCCGATCACCTTATTGATATATTGGCTTTGAGTTGATATGATTAAGTTCATTAGTTGGGAATTATCTGTACTTGTTTCCATCCTCTTTGGCTGTCGGCTCAGTCTGCTAATCGCCAGCAGCCCTCTTGTGGAGTTTGCAAAGAGTATAAAACTGCCATATTTATGTTTGTTTATGCGTGTTGGTTCACTGTATAGTTTCAGCCAATTTGGTAGTGAGTTGCTGCTGCGTTAAAGTGTGCATTATTCAGTTAAAGAGATGTTTTCTGACTTAAATTACTGCTTACTCATTAGCAGAAGTAGCTATGTGGAACTGCACGATAAGAGCCTTGTGTTCCTTTTTAATGTAACTTGATGAACCACAGCTGAGTGTTTAGTTGTGGAAAAACGGAAATTGAGACATTTCATTACTAAGTTTAAATTATATTAGATTTATGTGATGTTTAACATAGAGTGGTGATATCCAAATATTAAGTTTATTCATAATTTTGGTTTTCTCTACCTAAGTTGTATTTGTTATTTTTTACAGGAGACCACACATACATTCATCTCCATCCTTACATTTATGTCATCCAAACCTGTATCACCATCTGTTTGGAAATGATAAAGAGCAGAGGAGCAGCGTTTTCTCTGATCCATATCTTATCATACTCTGAATGACTTTAGGAAAGGAGAAAGGTTTTTGGGTCCTTTATTTATTCTGTTTCTGGACAATACTTTTGTTTGCCTGCATTGGATTGAGTTTATTTAAAAATGTCATGTGGACTACTTATTTTTTACAATTTTACTTATGTGTAGTTTATGGTTTTGCAAAGCGTACGTCATAAGTAAGTAAGTCATAAGTGAATAATATATTTTTTATTAGATTTTATATTTAGTTTTTAACATAGTGCTTTTTCCGTTTTCTTTAAAAGTTGGTATGCTGAAAAGTATACAGTAGTTAATGTAATTAATGTCATTAAAAATTGGTTTGCATAACGGTGCATACACACCAAACGCGACCAGAGAGTCAAGTGTACATGTACAGTCAATAGAGGACAAGATAAAGCGTGACTGGGGATCCTGCGAAAAATCAGATGCAGATTTGCATCACATACAAAAAATTTTGTGCCTGATTTGCATTACCAAGTAGTGTGACTGATGCATTTGAAGCGCAAACTAAAATATGAGCTGCATTTTATATGTTGCATTTTGTGCATTCACGCTTATCACGTCTGCCACTCACGTTGAAAAAATCAGAACTCCAGCCTCAAGTCGCGCCGTGACAACCAATCAGCTCATGGGTGTAAGTGATCCTGCGACTGACTGAATGGAGTCACAGTATCAGCAGTACATGGATACTGATAAACATCGTGGCTAATCACCCCAAGCTGCATGACACCTGCTGTTTTCTATCCTTCCATCCATCCATCTTCTTCCGCTTATTAGGAGTCGGGTCGCGGGGGCAGTAGCCTAAGCAGAGAGACCCAGACTTCCCTCTCCCCAGCCACTTGGGACAGCTCCTCGGGAGGAATCCCGAGGCGTTCCCAGGCCAGCTGGGAGACATAATCCATCCAGCGAGTCCTGGGTCTTCCCCTGGGTCTCCTCCCAGTGGGACGTGCCCGGAACACCTCACCAGGGAGGCGTCCAGGAGGCATCCTGACTAGATGCCCGAGCCACCTCAACTGGCTCCTCTCGATGTGAAGGAGCAGCGGCTCTACTCTGAGTTCCCTCCGGATGACCAAGCTTCTCACCCTATCTCTAAGGGAGAGCCCAGCCACCCTACGGAGGAGACTAATTTCAGCTGCCTGTCCGCGATCTCGTTCTTTCGGTCACCACCCAGAGTTCATGACCATAGATGAGGGTAGGAACGTAGATCAACCGGTAAATTGAGAGCTTCGCCTTTCGACTCAGCTCTCTCTTCACCACGAGAGACCGGTACAGCGCCCGCATAACTGCAGATGCCTTACCAATCCATCTATCGATTCCCGCTCCAATTTTCCCTCATTCGTGAACAAGACCCCCAGATACTTGAACTCCTCCACTTGAGGAAGGACCCCATCCCCGACCTGAAGAAGGCACCCTACCCTTTTCCATCTCAAGACCATGGTCTTGGATTTGGAGGTGCTGATCCTCATCCCATCCGCTTCACACTCTGCTGCGAACCGCTCCAGCGAGAGCTGTAGATCCCGTGTAGATCATCATCATCATCATCCTTTATTTATGAAGCACATTTAAACAGCGACAACGGCAACAAAAGTGCTGTACAAGACAATAAAATACCAAAAGGATAAAAAATAAGAAGAGTCCAGGGAGGGATAGATGGCCTGCCGAAAACGCTGGTGCCATCTTTTTTTGTGTATATATATATATATATATACTGCGATGGACTGGCGACCTGTCCAGGGTGTACCAGGGTCCAGGGTCGCCCATTGACAGCTGGAGATAGGCACCAGCCCCCCCGCGACCCCTTGAGGATTAAGCGGTTCAGAAAATGGATGGATAGATGTGTAGGTGTATATATATATATATATATATATATATATATATATATATATATATATAATTTAGTGAAGTAACCACGTTAACTTTCCTGTTACAGGGGAGTTTCTCTTCTCCAGTGTCGCTACATGCTTGCTCAGTATGAGGGATTGCTGAGGAATTGCTGTGGTTGGAGTCTGCATGATCTGGCCACAACCTCACATCAATAACACAATGCAATCTGCTGGGATTCCTTACATAGAAAACTGAACTTATTGGAATGTTTGTATAATTGTATTGAAATTACGTTTGTTGTAAAGTTCCTTGAGATGACATTTGTTGTGAATTGGTGCTATATAAATGAAAGTGAACTGAATTGAATTGGGTGTGCCTGGGAGCATTGGCTCCAAAGAATTGTGCCTTGAAAGTAGTTAACTTTATTGACACCTCTAAGTTTGATTTTGTTTTCTTATATCATGCATTGGGTGGAATTTGTATACCTACTTGTGTTTTATTTTTGCTTTCTGTTATGCTTGATCTAGGTAGTCACAGTGGCCACATTAAGGGGCTTTTACCTCTCGCCTTAGTCAAATGAAGGGGAGAGTATGTTTCCCACTAAATGTTGTCAAATGTGCTGTGTTCAGCTTTTGACGCAATCTAAGTTATTTGATTTCTGGAATCTGGCATTCTGAATCGCTTCATCGTGTTATTCATTTCTTTGATAAACACACTTTTCCTTTTGGAAAGCCTCAAAGATTGGCAATTGATTTGTGATACTGATATGGTAAACTCTGACTTATGTTTCATGTTTGTTTCATATTTTTTGTGATCCTTATTCAAGGATCAAAGCAGGGAATATGCAGTGGATTTATTTTAAACACTTAGATAAAGTAAACTATAGGTTCAAAGATTTATGAATACTGTCTCAAAAACATACTTTGTTAATTATGTGAGGTTAGGAGAGCAAATAGAGTGTTTTGATTGTGGTCATTGTTCTGAGCAAGGTGTATGTTCCTGGGGGATATTTATGGGATCAGTTCATGCATTTATAGACACATTTATGTGTTAGCAGATAACCAGAGTCCGTTGTTAAGCTTTTGTTGAACTATGTTAAGTTAGTAAATAATCTACCTATATCTGCAGCTTGTTAAGATTTTGTTGGTTCAAGAAAAGACCTCCCATTATGTTCATGTGTCATGAATAAATAATGTCTAAAAGACTGTGAGGACCAATGGAATAATTTCTGTAGAAATTTGACATCTGACCCACCTTGCTCGAAGGAAGAGAATACAAAAAGACATGTTTTGTTTTTGAAAATTAGATTTATAATCATTTTACGCTTGTTTGTCTCGTCTGGAATACATATTCGGATTCTGAGGAAAATCACTGCCTTATCTAGTTAACTTCCTTTTTTAATAAACAGTCAGATACCTTCATAGTTAATTAGAATTGAAAAATTTGAGTACCATGTCTAACCATGACTATCCCTCCGCCACAGTTCGACTGGTAACACTCCAAAACCCCACTGCAGCGGTCCTGGCTCTGCCAGAGGCCAGGCCGAACATGTAATCCATGCAGACCTCCATCAGCTCAGAGACAATAGTCCATCGAGCGGAGCTTACACATACTGGGCTTGATGGAGATGGTCCTTCCAAACCTGCTCGACTGGGTCTTCCCCTCAGGAGCAGGAGTTCGGCCTGCCCTCAGCTCCGCCTGAGGGCAGGCTGAAAATTTAATGCTGTCAGCTCAGACACCAGAGTCCACTGGGAGCTCCCGGAGGGTCTGGAGAAGGAGGGAGGAGATGGCCAGCAGAGATGTCCCAGTCAGGGTCCTCCAACAAGTTACATAATTCTGCTTCACGCATGTGAAAATTACATATTTCAAAGCGCGACCAGTTCGCTTTGGACATGCTCTACGGTGTGCTAGCAACCAGCTAGGGGTGTGTGGCGCTTTTTAGTCACTGCTATCGCATTCAGTGTAAGGCATGAGGTTTAGGTTTGTGATTGATTGGGAGAATAATAAATGGCAGATTTGGGTAGTTTTAATCAGGCAGAGCTTTGTTGACAGTGTTCTTGCACTATGCACTATGGCTTCAAACATGTATCTCATTTTTTAGTCTTTGTTTATTGCAAACCATTGGTGGATATTGCACAAACTGACTGAGTCTAAATATTAAAGGTCATTAGCACGACTGTAGAGAACTGGACTCTATACTGAAGAGGAAATCCTGACTACATTAAATTTCACCGATGCTGTCTACTGAATCAGTGTGCTGGGTTCCTTGGTATTTATAGTTGGAATGAAACTCAAACAGTGTTTGCAATGGTAGAAAATGTAAACAAAAGTTTAAAGGTTGTGATTATTTCTACTAGGGAAGGTTATTTTTACGATAACAGAAAACGCGTCCCTCAGTCAAATTCAGCATCCAGTCCTGTGACAAAGGAGAGATTTCCAGAATTGATTTGCTCCACAGAGGGAATGGAGGCAGTCAGAGGTAAAAGCCCATATGTTAGAGTCATTAGTTGGGAGAGTCAGGCCGGGACAGTGCCATGTGGCATATGACTCATAGTCTGTCCAAATACACCAAGGGACCTCCGATGTTTCACTCCAACTGAAATTCTTCTTGCTGACATGATGAATGGCTTCTGCCTCAAGGTGAAGCACTGAAGGAAATGAAGTCATGTCCAGTGGGTCATTGGTTCAGACCAGGTGCACACATGGGCCTAATCATGGTAACACACAGCCAGCGCACCAGCAGCTGAATTCACTGAAAGGCTGCTAAACTGAGCAAACCAAACCAATTACAATCATGTGTCAAAGGACATGATGTTCTAGAAGGTAACTTTCAACTTTTCCAAAACTGAATGAATTACACTTTCTAATTCTAGAAGGTACAATGTTGCATTTTTAGCAGATGAAGTTCTCAGTTTGTACAGAAGAATGTAAAACACTTTCCCAAAGCAGAAAAACAAAAGTATAGCATTTGATTTTTGTTAGATATACCAGCAAGGTATGGCATGTACATGTTTTAATTCTAAGACAAAGGGAACTTGAAGTTAGCTGCCATACAGGTGAAACTCAAAAAATTTGAATATTATACAAATATTCCTTTATTTCCTTACTCCAGCTTAAAATTTTAAACTAATACCTGATATAGACTCATTACATGCAAAGTGAGATATTTCAAGCCTTTCTTTGTTATAATGTTGATTATGGCTTACAATTTATGAAATCCCCAAATTCAAAATTTATGAAAATCATAATATTACATGAAATCAATAAAATAGGGAATTTAAATAGAGAAATGTGGGACCTCTGTAAACTATAACCCTGTATATGTACTCAATATTTGTTTTAGGTCCTTTACCATCACTTCCTGCGTTAATGTGACATAGCATGGAGCATCCATGCTATGCCACAGCTTGTGGCTCTGCTGAGGTGTTATGGAAGACCAGCATGCTTCCATAGCAGCCTTCATCTCTACTGCATTGTTCCATCTCGTGTCTCTCATCTTGGCAATATTCCATAGATTCTCTATTGGGTTAAATGTCTGGGGTCTCATTTATAAAACTTTGCGCAGAATCCTCACTAAAACCATACCTTTGTTCGTCTGTGTGTGCAATGCTCTACAAGTTTGAAAATGTGGCATGAAGCATGAAGAGCTCTAAAATTTCCTGGTAGATGGCTGTGTTGACACTGGACTTAATGAAACCCAGTGGACCAACACCAGCAGATGACTCTGGACTTAACAAAGCCCAGTGGACCAACACCAGAAGCTGACTCTGGACTTAATAAACACCAGTGGACCAACACAAGTAGATGAGTGGACTTAACAAAGCCCAGTGGACCAACACCAGTAGATGAATCTGGACTTAATAAAGCCCAGTGGACCAAAACCAGTAGATGAATCTGGACTTAATAAAGCCCAGTGGACCAACACCAGTAGATGACTCTGGACTTAATAAAGCCCATTGGACCAACACCAGCAGATGACTCTTGACTTAATAAAGCCCAGTGGACCAACACCAGCAGATGACTCTGGACTTAATAAACACCAGTGGACCAACACAAGTAGATGAGTGGACTTAACAAAGCCCAGTGGACCAAAACCAGTAGATGAATCTGGACTTAATAAAGCCCAGTGGACCAAAACCAGTAAATGGACTGAACTTATATAGCACTTTTCTAGTCTTACTGACCACTCAAAGCGCTTTACATTGAAACCGCATTCACCCAATCACACTCGCATTCATACACCGACACCCAACATGGCTCGGTAGGACAATGTAGAATTTGGGGGTTAAGTGCCTTGCCCAGGGGCACATCAACATGTGACCGGAGGAAGCTGGAATCAAACCTACGACCCTCCGATTGCAAGCCAACTACTCTACCACTGAGCCACAGTCGCCCCTGATGACAGTGGACTTAATAAAGCCCATTGGACCAACACCAGCAGATTACTCTTGACTTAATAAAGCCCAGTGGACCAAAACCAGTAGATTACTCTGGACTTAATAAAGCCTATTGGACCAACACCAGCAGATGACTCTGGACTTAATAAAGCCCATTGGACCATCACCAGCAGATGACTCTGGACTTAATAAACACCAGTGGACCAACACAAGAAGATGACTCTGGACTTAATAAACACCAGTGGACCAACACAAGTAGATGAATGGACTTAACAAAGCCCAGTGGACCAACACCGGTAGATGAATCTGGACTTAATAAAGCCCCGTGGACCAAAACCAGTAGATGACTCTGGACTTAATAAACACCAGTGGACCAACAATTGTAGATGAGTGGACTTAAAAAAGCCCAGTGGACCAACACCAAAAGATGACTCTGGACTTAACAAAGCCCAGTGGACCAACACCAGTAGATGAATCGGGACTTAATAAAGTCCAGTGGACCAAAACCAGTAGATGACTCTGGACTTAATAAAGCCCATTGGACCAACACCAGCAGATGACTCTGGACTTAATAAACACCAGTGGACCAACACAAGTAGATGAGTGGACTTAACAAAGCCCAGTGGACCAAAACCAGTAGATGACTCTGGACTTAATAAAGCCCAGTGGACCAACACGAGTAGATGACTCTGGACTTAATGAAACCCAGTGGACCAACACCAGCAGATGACTCTGGACTTAACAAAGCCCAGTGGACCAACACCAGAAGATGACTCTGGGCTTAATAAACACCAGGGGACCAACACAAGTAGATCAGAGGACTTAACAAAGCCCAGTGGACCAACACCAGTAGATGAATCTGGACTTAATAAAGCCCAGTGGACCAAAAATAGTAGATGACTCTGGACTTAATAAAGCCAGTAGACCAACAGTAGTAGATGACCCTGGACTTAATAAAGCCAACTTGACCAACACCACCAGATGACACATGACTTAAAGTGCAGGTTGCAGGTTAAATACTTGCTAATATGCATATAAAATGTTGTACAAAAATTACCATTTGAAGTGTTTATTGAGGCTGCGATGGACTGGTGACCTGTCCAGGGTGTACCTCTCTCTCGCCCGTTGACAGCTGGAGATAGACACCAGGCCCCCGCGACCCCTTGAGGATTAAGCAGTTCAGAAAATGGATGGATGGGTGTTTATTGAGGTCAATTTAAATTTAAAGATGCATAACTACGAATATGTTAATTAAAAAGTTTCATAATCTTGACCTTTGACATAAGATGGGGGACTCATATTGCTGTGCACGCTGCTTTCTCAGTTTCTAGTTATCAGATCCTGTGGTTATGTTATCAAGAGTCAGTGTGTTCACTAGCTTTGGATTGTTATCATTTTTCTTAAAAATGGTAAATTATTGGGTTTGCTATAAAAACACCAACCTGTCGGGACACAAAGAAAAAAACTCCCAAAAATCAGGCAGCATCTTTTGTATCTGGCTTCCTGCATTATATGCAGCTAAACTGCCATCAACTTGTGCTTTGGCTATGGAAAACCACTGAAATTTACGGTGATCACTTCAGACCAGAAAATTAAAATACCAGCAATGTGATAGAGTTTATATTGAAGCAAAGATAATAGACTCTAACCAGCCAGTGTACATCAGTGCTTACAGCTTCATGGGCCTCTGTCTGCAAGCTGCTTGTAATTGCAGTAGCCGGCTGAGAGATACGATCGGCCGGATCTTTCAGAAGCTCAGCTCTATGCAGATGGGATCTCTGCTTTGTAAGTCTTTTGTCATACATCTGCTACTTAACAGCTTAGTTGAAAGTTTACTATAAAATATTAGAATTGACGTGATACGTGGTTTGTAAAAGAAACTGTAAAGCTAACTTGTATAGCATTGGTTTGATTTCGGTTTTTATGCTTCCCCTGCTCTCCTCCTCGTCTCTCTGAGTCATCTGGGGCAGGCAGTAGCCTCATAGCTGTATGGTTGTGTTCAATCATACGTGTAGTTGTAAATGTTTAACATTTATTCAGTGTCAAAGTTGACATTAAAATCCATAGTTTTCTATTGATTGAGCTTACAGGACTCCCCTACCTTACGTCTGGCATTGTCACAAAAACAACTCTAAAAGCAAAAATAATTTATTTATTAGAATTTTTTTAGAAACTGTTCCTAATATATTTCTCTAAATTGTGGTTTAAGGGGGGGCTCTAACCTGCAACCTGCACTTTAATAAAGCCCAGTGGACCAACACCAGCAGATGACTCTTGACTTAATAAAGGCCAGTAGACCAGTAGATGATATTGTTCCACAAATGAACACAGGAAACTTCACTCTGGACTTTCAGCATCTTGGATTGTGTTCCTCTCCATTCTTCCTCCACACTCTGGGACCTTGGTTTCCACATGAGATGCAACATTTGTTCTCATCAGAAAAGAGGAGTTTGGACCACTGAGCAACAGACCAGCAGCAGCTTGACCATAGGAATAGGACATTTGAAACCCATGTCCAGGTTCTGTCTGTGTGGTGGTTCAAATAGTGTCTCGAAGACAGTTATTATTATTCAAAAACAATTATCAATTTAGCAGAAAGAAAATGCTCAGTTGTCAGTCTCAATTGTGTGTTGGAGTCAATCTAGAAAGATTTAACATCTGCAGGTTAAAGAATGAAGGTTCAAGTTCACACACTGCCTTCATGAAATCACGAAAATGAACACATATGATGACCAATCACCTCTTCAGAACACATGTATTTTACAGGTTATCAAACTCACTTATATCAATTGATTTACCTCAGCAAACACAGTAATCTACAAGATTTACTATCCACAAAATAGCTGGTGTGAAGGGAGATGGCCAAAGGTTCCAAAGAATATCAAACAAAAGAAGGTTCAGGATAACTGATCCTGCTGTGCTACCAATTAAAATATGGACAAAACAAATTTTGGAGTGTGAATGAGAGTAATTCTGAAATATCTGTGAAAACTCTGTCCTAAAACCTGCCTGGTTTCTTCCAGCTATGGATCTATTTTTCTAAGCAAGTTCTAAATTCTACAACGTGGCTTGCCATCACCAGAGTTTAAATGTGTGCGTGAATAGGTAAATGAATGAACATAGTATGAGGTGCTTTTGGGGTCCTCTGGACTTGATAAAGCATTACACAAGTACAGGCCATTTACCATTCTCCTTACCTGTGAAGATCATCAAAACTGCTGCTGCCCTATGGTCTTATTTCTCCCACCTGACTCTGCTGTTTACTGTTGCCTGTGGTATTAAAGATGAATAAAAATTTGAAAAAGAAAAATTTCTAAATACAATTAGGATAAATAGCAGTGCTATTGCTCTGGAAATTAACATTGATATCCCTCTTATGGCATAGATATCTTTTCTAACTGGAGCCTGTGCTGTTAATTGTGAAAATTAAGATTTATTTCAAATATGTGCACAGAAATGAGAGAGAATTGGTTTTATTCCTAATATGCAAGTGGTGTAACATAGGTACCATTAGTACTATTAACCAGCTTGAATCTGTAGTCCAGAGTACTTCAGGGAGAGAGATTTTGTGAATCCCACTACCAAGACCCCCCCCCACACACACACACACACACCCCTTCTGGACACAACAATTGTCCATGTATCTGACCTGCGTTGTAAAATTGAGTCAAAGAGGAAAGCAGCAGCGTCCTCTGGTTGTATTTTGTTATGGACATTCTAGAGTTTAGCAAATTCTTCATGACCGATGCTCTCTTCCAATATGGTGACTGTAAACAGGAGCAGGCTGTGTGCACGGCTCCATTATCACAGATTCGCACGATGCACATGTAAGTTTATTGACAGCTGACAAAATGGAAACTCAAATTCTATTGGCTAAAATTCTGCAGTCTGTGTGAAATGGATAGAGGTCTATGGGAGGAAAACTCGACTAAGGTAGAATAAGGAGCACTGGCCTTTTATCATAGTATTGAACCCCACTATCATTTCAAACATATCTGATACATGGATATATTCTCTTGACTGTTGCTTTAAGCTAACAGTTATGTTTTTGGACTGTGGGAGGAAGCTGGGGCCTGTACCATGAAGCCGGATTAGGTGGCTAGCCAGCTATGTTTCATCTTAGTTTCCGCCAACCCTGGGTTTTAGGTACTATGAAAGTAGCTCGGCTTTAATCAGTGTTCGTTGCCATGTTATCTTACCCTGCACGGCTAACCTGCTCCGGGGCAGGTTATGATCTGGATTCGAGATCTCAGACTGAAGTTTGACCAATCAGCTGTGAGCAAAGAAACATATATGTGACGTAACTAATTCCCAGCCTCTGTTCTCTGTTGCAAAGGCTTCAGCTTTTCTCCCAAATCCTGTGGACATCTCCGCGCAAATTGTTAGATGAGCACTTTGTAGAGTTTTTAGGGACAGACAAAATCCATTTGACTTTCCTGATGCTTACTTGTATGAAAGATACAGATTTTCCGCAGAAGGAATGTTTTATCTGTGTGAACTTCTTCAGCCGCACATTACAAATGTGACACGTTGAAGCCATGCCCTTACTGTACCGCAAATGGTATGTATTGCGTTGCGTTTTTTTGCAAGTGGTACACACTTGTATGCGGTCGGGGATGCAGAGAATCTAGGGCAAACACAGTCTGTCGAACCATTGGAAAGGTGGTCCTAGCTCTGCAGGGGTACATAAATAGCTTCATTGTGTTCTCTGGACATTTATCAACCATGTCCATAAAAGAGGGCTTTTATAAAATTGCCGGTAAGATATCTTGATAGGGTGACATCACATGAACAAATTTAACATTTCACACTCCTTTTTTTCTTCTTCAAAAAAGCATATTTCACACTCAGAAATCTACTATACAGTAGTCTGCAGTAGCTACCTGTTAAGAATGATTTTAAATAAATATTTTTAATATGATTAGCCTACATAAATGTACATTAATTGTTTAACCCACACATTAATGCACTCAGCAATCTTCCTCCAAGATTGTTCTCTTGCTTTGGCAGCAGATACAGTGTAAAGTATATACCTCTCGCTCCATCCATATCGAACGCGATTGGTTGTTCAGTGTCGACGTCACTCTGTTATGTGCACGCGCGTGTGGATTAATCATAGCTTAAGGATCAATGCCTGAGTTGACAGAGAAAGTTGATGAGCTGCGTCATGGTACCAATAAAGCCTGATTGCATCGGTTTGGTTTTGTCGACTCAAAACCAATCCTGTAACGCCGATTTTGTTCAGCTACCTTCATGGTACAGGCCCTTGGAGTACCCGGAGGGAACCAACAAATGCACAAAGAGAAAATGCATTCAACCTCTATCAAAAAAGACCCCAGGCCCCGATTTGAACCCAGGATCTCCTTGCTGCAAGGCAACAATGGTACCAACTGCACCACTGTGAAGCCAGTTATCAATCTTCTTTATCCTGCTGAATCAGATTTTGTTTCTTGGGATCTTGAAGCCTACAGGTCCAACCTAATGAACATCAAATGTTAACTTAAGATGAAACTCGTATTTTATTTCACACACACTCAGGAACACATCCATACATCTGAAACAAACACACATCTACAGCTGCTGTAAAGCTGCAAACTTCCTGTTTCTCTCTTACCCTGACCCACTAACTAGCACCATATGAGAACCATTAGACTATCTGGGTTACAGAAGAACCCTGGTTTTCTCTCCTGATTTGGCCCTCTTTTCAAGGCCCTTACACTTAAAGAATTTATTTAGCTGCTTCTGAATTCTGCTGTTTTTTTTCTGGGCAGAAAACAATCTTCTGATAGCTTTTAATAGACTGTAAATATCTTGCTCTCTTTGCTCAGCCTCCATAATTTCCAGCTCATAAAGAGCACCTCCAGGGGAACTGGGTTTTGACTGAGTCTGTACATAGCCGGGTCCTGTGTATGGGTGGAACCTGTGAAGTGTTTCCCTGACTTGCAGATGGACTAATAAAAAAGAAAGGCGAGCTTGAATGCCACCAGCCGAGGTGAAGGGTCGTGATGTTTACGAATGAAGGCCTGGGTCTGGACAAGCTGTGTCAACGAGAATCTAGCTGGGGCCAGGATGTTCGTGTAAGCTGAGACTCGTATTTCCATCAGCTTGCTGTGTGCTTAGTGTGTCATAGGCTGGTGAGGATGTTTATCTCACTATCACCTAAAGTGAATGTTTCTAGAGGACAATTTCAGCTGCAGATGTTGGGGAACCTGAGGTCAGGGGAAATTCTGAGGCGTGGCCCTGTCCACTGAATCCTTAAAGTACAGATATAGCCAACTCTGCTGCCAGTAATCTGCTCACAGCTCGCTGTTTTTATGGAACACAAGAGAGTAATCAGAAACTGTAAAGCTCTAACTTTTTTGAGAGACCTCAAAATGCATGTGAAGGTTCAGACATGTGCCAATCCCTAAAATGAGACTTTGAACAGTACTTGTGAGAACCAGATGGTAGGGATCCTCTCCATGGGACCAGATTTATAAATGAGGATGGTAAAGCAGGAGCAGGAGGTCGCGTGCAACACATACAGTAGTGGAAATAATTATTTGACCCCTCTCTGATTTTGTAAGATTGTCCAATGACAAAGAAATTAAAAGTCTCCGAACAGTATCATCTTAATGGTAGGTTTATTTCAACAGTGACAGATAGTACATCAAAAGTAAAACTGAAACAAATAACTTTAAATAAAAAGATATACACTGATTGGCATTTCATTGAGTGAAATAAGTATTTGAACCCTCTAAGAAAAAAAGACTTAATACTTAGTGGCAAAACCCTTGTTTGCAAGCACCGAGGTCATACGTTTCTTGTAATTGATGACCAAGTTTGCACACATTTTAGGAGGAATTTTGGCCCACTCATCTTTGCAGATCTTCTCTAAATCACAAAGGTTCTGTCTGTTTTCCTGTTGATGCAGTGAAATTGTCATGTGCCCTTAGCAGAAAAACACCCCCAAACTAGAAATGTTTTCCAACTCCATGCTTGACGGTGGGGACAGTGTTTTGGGTGCATGGTGAATTTAGTTAATGCCATAGAGCTCAATTTTGGTCTCATCTGACCACAGCACTTTCTCCCACTCACTCTCTGAATCATTCAGGTGTTCATTGGGAAACTTCAGACAGGCCTGCACATGTGTCTGCTTGAGCAGGGGGACCTAGCGAGCGCTGCAGGATTTTAATCCATTGCAATGTAATGTGTTTCCAATGGTTTTCTTTGTGACTGTGGTCCCTGCTACTTTGACATCAGTACCTAACTCCTCCCGTGTAGTTCTAGGATGATTTCTAGCCTTTCTCAGAATCACTGACACCCCACGAGGTGATCTTGCGTGGAGCCCCTGACCGAGGTCGATTGATGGTCATTTGTGTTCCTTCCAGTGTTGAACAATTGCACCAACAGTTGTCACCATCCTCTGTCCCAACTTCTTGCTAATGGTTTTGTAGCCCATTCCAGCCTTGTGCAGGTCAACCATTTTGTCTCTGACATCCTTGGACGGCTCTTTGGTCTTTTCCATGTCGGAGAGTTTGGAGTCTGCTTGATTGATCGATTCTGTGGACAGGTATCTTTTTCAATTAAATTTTCAATTCACTTTTATTTGTATAGCGCCAATTCACAACAACTGTCATCTCAAGCCACTTTACAATAAAAGAAATGTCAATACAATTATACAAACATTCCAATCAATTAAGTTTACTATGTAAGGAATCCCAGCAGATTGCGACGAGTCGTCAACGTGAGGTTGTGCCCGGATCATGCAGACTCCGACCACAGCTATTCCTGAGCAATCCCTCATACTGAGCAAGCATGTAGCGAAATTGGAGAGGAAAAACTCCCCTTTAACAGGAACAAACCTCCAGCAGAACCTGGCTCAGTACAAGCGGTCATCTGCCACGCCTGTCTGGGGGTCTGAGAAGACAGAGAAGAGACAGCATGGAGGATGTTCGGAGATTTTGAGCATCATCTGGACCGATGTTCCCATTCCAGCAGGGGACTTTATAGTTGAGCAGTGTACCACACCATGTGGAGCTTCTATGGCGAGAAAAATACTGTGAGAAAACTGGGTTAACAATCACAATAAAAGCAGAAAAAATATATCTGAAGCGTGGTAGAAGAAAAAAAGTAGAAGAGAGAAGAAAAGTGGTCAGTCTGTCCTCCAACAGTCTAAGCCTAAAACAGCATAATTACAAAAATATCTCAGGATAACCTAAGACTCTTAACTATAAGTTTTATCAAAGTGGAAGGTTTTAAGCCTAGTCTTAAAAACAGACAGAGTTTCTGCCTCATGAACTAAAACTGGGAGCTGGTTCAACAGGAGAGGAGCCTGATAACTAAAAGATCTGCCTCCCATTCTATTTCTAGAAATCCTAGGAACTATCAGTAGACCTCCATTCTGAGAACGAAGTTCTCTGTTAGGAACATATGGAACAATCAGATCTCTGATGTACGATGGAGCTGATTATTAAGGGCTTTATACGTAAGGATGAGGATCTTAAAATCTATTCTGGATTTAACAAGGAGCCAATGGAGAGAAGCCAAAACAGGAGAATGTTATTTCTCTTTTTAATATTCATCAGAACTCTTGCTGCAGCATTTTGGATCAACTGAAGGCTTTTAATTGCATTTTGTGGATTTCCTGATAATAAGGAATTACAGTAGTCCAGCCTTGAAGTAACAAATGCATGGAGTAGTTTCTCTGCATCACTCCTGGACAGGATGTTTTCAAATTTTAGCAATATTCCGGAGGTGAAAGAAAGAAATCTTAGAAACCTGTTTAATATGGGATTTAAATGTCATGTCTCGGTCAAAAATGACACAGAGGTGCTTTACATTATTACCAGAGGCCAAATTAATGCCATCCAGATGAAGTGATTGATTTAGCAGTTTCCTTTTTAAAGGTTCTGGTCCAAAGACAAAAACTTCTGTCTTGTCTGAATTTAAAAATAGAACATTCAGAGTCATCCAGGTTTTTGTGTCTTCCAAACATGCTTGTATTCTACCTAACTGATTGGTTTCATCAGGTTTTATGGATAAACATAATTGTGTATCATCAGCATAACTGTGGAAATTCATTCCATGTTGTCTAATTATTTTACCAACTGGAAGCATAAATATATATATATAGTATAGAGAATCGGTCCAAGCACAGAACCCTGTGGTACTCCACAAATAACCCCTGAGTGTGAAGAAGATGTATCATTGATTTGAACAAACTGGAATCTGTCGGACAGATATGACCTAGGATTGGGTGATGTGGGAGGACTATTAGTTCATCACACTCAATGCCGTATGTCAGTACAATATCTAAAGTGTGTTGACCAGAGTGTGTGGGTCCCTTCACTTTCTGTGTAAAGCCACTTGAGTCTAAGATAACATTAAAAGCTGCATTTAGGCTATCACTTTCAATGTCCATGTCAATATTGAAATCCCCTATTATAATTATCTGATCATTGTTTAAAACTAAATCAGATAAAAAATCTGAGATCCTGTCGAAGAATTTAGAGTAAGGGCCTGGTGGACGATACAAAACCACAAACAAAAGTGGTTTTAATGTTTTGCAACTTGGATGAGGAAAACTAAGGATTAGATGTTCAAAAGAGCTGTAGTTAATAAATGTTATTGGGTGAATGTGCAAATCTGAATGAAAGATGGTTGCAACTCCTCCTCCTGCCCAGTACTTTTAGGAATGTGAACATTTTTAACTACCATAACATTAGCCAGGCTTTTGTCAGGAAGGCTCAATGGAAAATCTGGCATTACTGGAAAACATTGAACTGTGAGAGAGTGCTGTTCACACACAGCATGAGTACGTTCACTATAACATTCATCAGACCAAAAGTGAAAGTTCAGTTCACGTTCACACATGAGAACGAGTTCTTGAACAATCATTCAATTAACTCATTCAGGAAGAACACTGTCAATATGATATGTATAAAATTTGTTAGTGATACTGATGTTATTGCTAATATATTGTGCATTTCTAGAAAAAAGCCATGTTCTCATAGTTTTAGTTTTGAGAAACATAAAGGAGGAAAGTATTGGTGAAGTTTACTTAAACTTCTTGCACTTTTTAACAAGAAAATAGAAGCAAGTAAAGTCATCAAAGGCACAGAAAGAAAGCACAAGAGCTCTCAGCTTGTTGCGAGAAATGGACTCATTCCAAAAAGTGTGTAGCAGCCTTATTTTTGTGGCCTGTCGCTGGAAGCTTGTTTCATTCTCATATCATGTAAGTAAACAGCTACTTTCTTTCTTTTCTTGCCAGTGCTTTTAAAGAAAATGGAAGGAAAAGAATCTGACTAGAGGGATATAAGTAGACTAGCTGAGACATTCAGACTGGATGTGGATGGAGAACAAATCCAGTGTTACACTCAGCATTAGCCGTTATCTAGAAAAATATCCGTGTTTGTTAGAAATAAGTCTTAAAACTCTAAAATCTCAGATATATGCTGATGAAGTTTACAGAGAGCCTACTGAAGGAGCAGCTGTAAGCTGGCACAGAAACATGACGTGCCTTTGCCTAGACACTGAGTTTTTGGCTTTTCTTTACATGGGCCTAGTTACAAACTAAACTGGAGGAAATGGAAAAACTTGCTCTGAACTAGCCATTAAAAAAGCACAGAGATTGATTGTGTAATTTTGGCAAAAAACATGACTACATGACTACATTCATTTTCTCAGAAATTGAGGAAAATCGGGGAGCAGACATATTATTCACGTCACTTTTTAAAGCTTTCTCACAAAAAAAAAGCTGCTCCAACTTTTCAGAAAAAGCACAGCACATTTTCTGCACACTACAACCACACATTGCAACATATTTGATTTTTTGTGTGACAGACCAACAAAGATTATCTACCCAAAACTAGTGCATAATTGTTTAGTAAAAGGAAATGATTAATTGTTTTATAAGTAAAGATCTATAATCCAGTAGAACTGAATTCCAGCAGAAGTTATCTCATTACTAAATAGCATCCACCTGTAACTTAATCTCAGTATAGTTTTCTAAATGTTCTGTTTCTGGTCTCAGAGGTTTGTTAGAGAAGATTAATTAACAACGAGCATCAGTTATCTAAAGTGACCAGATGAACAAGCAAACTATCACTGAAGCAGCCAGTAGATTAGTAGTAAATTCACTTTGTCAGGAAGGCTCAATGGAAATTGTGGCATCACTGGAAAACATTAAACTGAGAGTGCTGTTCACAAACAGCATGAGCATTATTTATATAGCACCAATTCAAAACAAATGTCTTCGAAAAACATGCTTGTAATCTACCTACCTGATTGGTTTAATCAGGTTTTATGGATAAATATAATTGTCTATCAGCATAACTTTGGAAATTCATACGGACTAAATCATGTCCGTTTAGTCAGCCACCGATTGTGCAAGTTCTCCCACTTAAAATGATGACAGAGGTCAGAAATTTTCATCATAGGTACACTTCAACTTTGTGACACATAATGTGAAAAAAAATATCCAGGAATTCACATTGTAGAATTTTTAAAGAATTTATTTGTAAATTATGGTGGAAAATAAGTATTTGGTCAATAACAAAAATTCAACTCAATACTTTGTAATATAACCTTTGTTGGCAATAACAGAGGTCAAACAATTACTATAGGTCTTTACCAGGTTTGCACACACAGTAGCTGGTATTTTGGCCCATTCCTCCATGCAGATCTTCTCGAGAGCAGTGATGTTTTGGGGCTGTCGCCGAGCAACACGGACTTTCAACTCCCTCCACAGATTTTCTATGGGGTTGAGGTCTGGAGACTGGCTAGGCCACTCCAGGACTTTCAAATGCTTCTTACGGAGCCACTCCTTCGTTGCCTGGGCGATGTGTTTGGGATCATTGTCATGTTGGAAGACCCAGCCACGTTTCATCTTCAAAGCTGTCACTGATGGGAAGGAGGTTTTGGCTCAAAATCTCACGATACATGGCCCCATTCATTCTTTCCTTAACACGGATCAGTCGTCCTGTCCCCTTAGCAGAAAACAGCCCCAAAGCATGATGTTTCCACCCCCATGCTTCACAGTAGGTATGGTGTTCTTGGGATGCAACTCAGTATTCTTCTTCCTCCAAACACGATGAGTTGAGTTTATACCAAAAAGTTCTACTTTGGTTTCATCTGACCACATGACATTCTCCCAATCCTCTGCTGTATCATCCATGTGCTCTCTTGCAAACTTCAGACGGGCCTGGACATGCACTGGCTTAAGCAGGGGGACATGTCTGGCACTGCAGGATTTGATTCCCTGTCGTTGTAGTGTGTTACTGATGGTAACCTTTGTTACTTTGGTCCCAGCTCTCTGCAGGTCATTCACCAGGTCCCCCCGTGTGGTTCTGGGATTTTTGCTCACCGTTCTCATGATCATTTTGACCCCACGGGATGAGATCTTGCATGGAGCCCCAGATCGAGGGAGATTATCAGTGGTCTTGTATGTCTTCCATTTACTGATAATTGCTCCCACAGTTGATTTTTTTCACACCAAGCTGCTTGCCTATTGTAGATTCACTCTTCTCAGTCAGGTGCAGGTCTACAATTCTTTTCCTGGTGTCCTTCCAAAGCTCTTTGGTCTTGGCCATAGTGGAGTTTGGAGTCTAACTGTTTGAGGCTGTGGACAGGTGTCTTTTATACAGATAACGAGTTCAAACAGGTTCCATTAATACAGGTAACGAGTGGAGGAAAGAAGAGCTTCTTAAAGAAGAAGTTACAGGTCTGTGAGAGCCAGAGATCTTCCTTGTTTTTAAGTGACCAAATACTTGTTTTCCACCATAATTTACAAATAAATTCTTTAAAAATCCTACAATGTGAATTCCTGGATTTTTTTTCACATTCTGTCTTTCACAGTTGAAGTGTACCTATGATTAAAATTACTGACCTCTATCATTATTTTAAGTGGGAGAACTTGAACAATCGGTGGCTGTCTAAATACTTTGTGGCACCACTGTATATGTATATATATATATAGTAAAGAGAATCGGTCCAAGCACAGAACCCTGTGGTACTCCACAAGTAACCCTTGAGTGTGAAGATTTATCATTGACATGAACAAACTGGAATCTGTTGGACAGATATGATTTAAACCAACCTAGTGCTGTTCCCTTGATCTCTACAACATGTTCAAACCTTTCTAAGAGAATATTATGATCGACTGGGTCAAAAGCAGCACTGAGATCTAACAAGACCAGAACAGTCACAAATCCATTATCTGAGGCCATTAGAATATCATTAGTAACTTTTACCAGTACTGTTTCAGTGCTATGATGAGCTCTAAAACCTGACTGAAATTCTTCAAATAGGTTGTTGCTGTTTAGATGCTCACATATTTGATTAGCAACTATTTTCTCAAGAATTCTGGGTAATAAAGGAAGGTTAGATATTTTTCTGTAGTTAGCTAAATCATCTGATCTAGTGGGGCGACTGTGGCTCAGTGGTAGAGTTGGCTTGCAATCGGAGGGTCGTAGGTTTGATTCCAGCTTCCTCCAGTCACATGTCAATGTGCCCCTGGGCAAGGCACTTAACCCAAAAAAACTTCGTCCAACCGAGCCATGTTGGGTGGTGGTTTATGAATGTGAGTTTGAATGGGTGAATGTGGCTTCAATGTAAAGCACTTTGAGTGGTCAGTATGACTAGAAAAGCAATATAAGTTCAGATCATTTACCATCTTGATCCAAGGAGGGTTTCTTAAGTAAAAGTTTAATTACAGCAACCTTAAATTCCTTCGGCACATATCCATTTATTAAAGATAGATTCATCATGTCTAGGATAGGGCCAGTACCCAGAGGGAACACTTCCTTAAATAATTTGGTTGGTATTGGGTCTAACATACAAGTTGAGGGTTTAGATGAAGCTAATATTTGTAATAATTCATAAAGTTCAACAGAATCAAAACGGTACAGACATAAACAGTGTTCTACAGTTCTCTCTGATACTGCCTCAGTTACTGAAAGAGAGTTAATCATGTTTGGGAGAATGCCAATGATTTTATTTTTAATAGAATTTATTTTATTTATGAAGAATCCCATAAAGGGTTCAGGATGTAAAAAAACTAATTGAGACATAAAAATTCATTTTTTGTTGTAAATGGGATATATTCTATATAATATTGAGTCAAATGCATAATCCAGTTTTAGCATTTTTATTTGTAAAGTATCATTGCAAGCAATCTATCGCCTGACCTAGCACACAGCATTCTAACAGAATAGTTGTGAGTTGTGAAAATGGTTCAGGGGAGGGAATACTTTTGCTGTTGGAGTCAGGAGCGTTTAATTACGTCAAAACATTTATACATATTTTAGATCAGTATTATAGTATTTGTATCTGCATAGTATGTTAAAACGTAAAGAGGAAGACCACTGTTTCTATCTGGAGGAGGAAGAAAGGGCTGTTGGAGGAGTGAAGTGGCAGCTGTGCGTCCCGGGGCAGCAGCTCGTCCTGACGTTGCGTCGCCAAGAGTCTGAGGCTGAGGTTTGTGAGGACGAAGCTCCACAACTCACATTTGCAAAAGGGGGACCTTGAAGGAGGCAGGGCCGAGTTGTTTTTTGTGTAGTCTCTGTTAGCCTCGGACTGGAATTCTTCCTCCCT
This sequence comes from Apricaphanius iberus, assembly GCA_028564705.1. Taxonomy (NCBI): domain Eukaryota; kingdom Metazoa; phylum Chordata; class Actinopteri; order Cyprinodontiformes; family Aphaniidae; genus Apricaphanius; species Apricaphanius iberus. The sequence goes on from JAPXFQ010002266.1 coordinate 46,962, forward strand.
TCATTCATCAGGAAGTTTCTCTCTCTGGGAACATAGACAATGTCCGACGATTGACTGGACGTTCTGGATTGAATCGACGTTAAAAGAAAAGCTAAAGTGATTTAAAACTTTTATCAACTTTCTTCTTTGACTATGAATTGGAGCTCTGTAGACGAACGATCCATGTCCTATTATCAGTAGGAACCAGTGTTTCTTGGATGAATTGTTGGATTTAACTTTACGCAGAGCACATTCCGCTTGATTTCCCCCAGCAGCGGAGGGCATGCTCTGAAAGCGGCTGTACTGAACATCTGTGCGCTCTGTCTGTCTTCATCTGGACTTAATAGACAACAAATGCAGTGAAGAAACCACAGGACAGCACTGAAGCTCCACTTCTGGATCTTTTGTCGAGGGGAGCTGTTTACTTGGAGGATCTACAATGAGGGTGTTTATTTGCTTTAGTTTGGTTCTAATTTATTTGATCATCTGGACCGAAGCCGACAGAGAAAGTATTCTGAAGAGGGAGCAGCTCCGACGACGCGCAAAGACTGGACGTGCCCAACTGCGCGCCGCCGACAATGGGGGCTTCGTCCGGCGATTTCGCCCGGGATTTGGATCTGCGATCACCATGCAGAGTTCAACGACTGTGGCAAATGTACAGTCTGATGAAGGGGCCCCAGTTCCCGTCAGGACAGGGGCACTGAATGGCAGGAGGGGGGGAGGTCAGGGTTTGTTGGCACGGAGAGGGGGCGCCGGACAGATTGGTTTGCCGCGGCGGTCGGACACGCTGTCGGATGAGGGCACCCCAGGAGCAAGAGCCAGGATCTCCAGGATGCCAAACAGTGCGGGCTCGCCCAACCTGCTGGCCAGTTTTGCGGGGAAGAACCGAGTTCTGGTTATATCAGCGCCCCATGAGTCCGATGGCTACTACCGGCTCATGATGACTCTCTTGAAACCAGACGTCTACTGCGAGCTGGCCGAGAGACACGTCCAGCAGGTCGTTATGTTCCATCAGGAGGGGGAGATGGCGGGCAAGGTAAGAAGGATCACCGCTGAGGGGAAGGTGCTGCAGGAGCCTCTGGACACGGCGCTCATCCCCAGGCTCATGAGCTTCCTCAAACTGGAGAAGGGTAGGCTTGAGGCGCCACTTTGACGAAAGCATGATCCATCAAATCAACCTTTTTTTATATAGCGCTTTTCATACAATAAATGCATCTCAAAGTGCCTTACAAATTAAAATGACTCCATATAGAGAACGTTCCCATCCATCCCCCGCAAATTTAAAAGCATGATCCAAGTTATACCCCCCTCCACCCAACCTAACTACCATGTACACACAGTTAAAAGCAATCCAGGACATTGGGGCGAGTAGATGAGCTATTCAAAGGAAACACAAACAATCACATAGGCCATGATTTCACAGATAAACAATGCCTAGCAAAAGTAGACATAGTGACGGTTTTCCTGACTAGTGCTCTTCTTGTCTAGCTCATCAGTTTAGGTGGACCTGCCAGGTCTTGGCAGGTTGGCATGTGTTCCTTTAGCAGACAAGCAGTTGATCAGAGCTTTGTGAGATGTTCAGAGCTTGGAATATTGTTTTAGAACAAACCCCTGCTTTAAACTTTAAAGTTAACTCTAAAGTTATCTAACAAACCTCTGAGGCCTTCGTTGGATTCTTTTTACTAACCAGGCAGCTGCTGCAGACACTGTTGTACAAAAACGGTGCAAAAATTGTCAAATTTATAATAAATTAATGTGGCTGCCAGAATTTCTCTGTGAAAAACAAAGTGTTAATGTAGAAAGCACAACGGTATACTGTTTCGGTAACCATACATTACACAGTAAAGGAATGTTGATGTTTTACTGGTTACTGTGAGTTAAAAAAAACTAGAAAAATGTCTATGATAATTCATGTGAAAACAACAGACGTCCTGTTAAACTGATTACAGTCTCACAGTTGGATCCAGTGAAAATGAAGAGCATATAATAATCTATTTATAAAAACCTGCATTACAGCAATTACAAGCAGCTGTTGTTGCCAGAATTTCACCATGGAAAATATAGTGATAATGTAGAATACATGGTGGTATACTTTTTTGTTAAATATAAGATTTACAATGAAAAACTTTTACAATGACAAATTACGATAAATGATTAAAAGCAATATTGTAAACCTTTATTTATGGTAACTCATATAAAAACAGCAGACATTCCAATAATCTGATTGTAGTCTCTCACTCTGTACATGAGTGAAACTGTATAAAGTACTTATTTTATAAATAAATACATCTATATTATCGTAAATTTGTGGCAGTTATGGTTGCCAAAATTTTCCTGTGGAAAATATAGGGATAATGTATAAAACGTAATGGTATACTAATTCAAATTGAAGAGCTGAAGTCAAATTACTTTTTCAACTTAAGCCTGCCTACTGTCTCTTAGTAGGTGGAAGGGCATCTGTTATGAATTGGTCTAATAAATAAACTGAATTGAATTGAACTAAATAGTGGTGATAAAACACACAACAGCTGTACTGTGTTTCTTTATGTTTATAAGGTCAAATATTCATTAAATTTCTGGCTGCCGCTGCTGTAGTCCTAATGTCTCTTAAAAATTAAGGTCTAACAAATTAGGTAATAAACATAGCATGGCTGTTGGTAAAAAAAAATAGGACAATTATGTGTTTGGAGTATAATTTGCTATAAACAAAAAAAAATTGGGTTTGATAATAAATACAATTACAAAATATGCATTAACCTTAATCAAATCAAACTTACAACCTGTTAATTTTACTTAACACTGCTTAATGCTTTAAAAACAAATACAGAATAAATACAATCAACAGAATTTAAAACAGTTGAAAACTGCAGTGGTTGACATAAAATGTTTTCATCTGGACTTGATAGTGGTGGGCATTCAATATGGAAAACAGTCTCTGGTGGTGTCTGAGGAACTGGAACAGGTTTTGGATCCATTGTAATTAAGGACTTGCATGTTCTTTTTCAGATGCTTGGTGTAGATCTCTGTTCTTTCTGTGCTGCCTGATAGCAGATCCAAAGCACAGTTAACCAGACTGGAAATATTACACACAAAAATAATAATAATGGAAATATACAATCTTTAATTAAGTCAGAGGTTGATAGAGTAGCCAAAAATAGTGCTGTATCGAAAAAATCAATTCTGAGTCGATCAAATCGGGCTGAATCAATTTGCAAGTCCAAAAATCGATTTCAATATTTGAACACTGTTTGCCTTTTTTACACCTACATTTGGAAGAAAAAGTCCAGACAGCTATTTTGAGACTTGTGTCTATTGGGTTTGTTTGATATATATTAAATGGACTCAGTCTCCCAGCATCACCTTGCCCTGAGTCAACAGCCTCTCATTGGCTAGTTTGCCGGTGGCCATCTTGGGCAGCGTTGGGCAAGCTTATTTAAGTGGCGTTGGTCTTTCTTTTTCTTCCTCTAAGCTTTCATGTTTGAAGGAGGGAAATTGAATCTCTGTTGGCATTCCCTTTCTCCCTTTGATTCTGCCAGCTGGTTCGAAGGAATCATCCTAACTCTACCCCAGGGTTTTCTTTCTTCTGTGCACTGTCCAGTCCAAGCCGAGAAGCAGTCTGGGAGCCACTGTCTCTCCCAAGAGTGTTCCCAAGGGTTTTTCAGCTGCAGCCTGGAACACGTGACTCTACACTCTGTCCTCCCTGTTTGCACAACGAGGTGGACAAATTAAGCCTCATCTCTGACCTTTGATTTCCTTCAACGCCTCATAATTCGATCGTGGGTTGAAGAAGCCATCAAAAGTAGGAAGCTTCATATTTTCTTGATTCCTGGGTGGAGAAAGTTTCTTTAATTTAAATTGTCTTGTGTTTGTTTGCTTTTTTGGCAGAGCTAGATGATTGTGTTAAAGGGGCAATATCATGCTGTTTAAGGCTTTCGGCGTCTGGGATAGAAATGATAAAAATATTACCATTGTTGTAATATGGTATTAATTTGTCCTGAAATGTAAATTTTTTGTCCTGGACAAAAATTGTTGGACCGGGAAGTAAAACGCCTTGTTTCTCTCTAATCCCGCCTCCTGCCTTCCCTGCCCCACTCCCCTCCTTTCCCCTCATTGTTAGCGCTGCGCCGCTCTGTCTGTTTGAGCAGAGATTAAACAGAGCCCATTCAGACTTTGGACAGAGCCCAAACCATCGCAGCGAAGTCCAGCAGGCAGATTTTCCAGCCCAGTATATAAAAAAAGCCGTGGGTGTTGTTTGCACCCGTTTGCTGAACATTCTAAGATGCTACAGATCAATTAATTAACCACACAATGCTGTTATAATATCACATAAGCAGCTTGATAAATGGCTAACACACATTAGCATGTAGCTACTTCTCTGTCCAATCCATCAGACGTCTTTGTTTAGGAAATTATTCAGCTGCTGTTCTTTAGGAATGTAGAATAACGTCCTGTAATCCAGGCAGCCAAAGGAGCGTTGTGGACACCTCTAGCACTTCCTAGTGGTAACATAGTGACATAAAATACGAGCAGATGATGAGCTGACAGGAGGGCAGAGTGAAACACAAGGTGTGGGAGTCCTCATGGTCTGGTGCCAGGAGGACAGTAGCCCACCCTTCTGTCTATGAAGGTGGCCCACTGCTCCCATTACTCCTCATGGTCACAGATTACCTCAGGGAATAGATCGGTTGGTGCTTTGGTGGGTAAATTTTAGTCACAGATCCGATCAGTGTGTCTCTGGATGAAAAAATGGACCCAAACGCAGAGGGGGAAAAGGTGCCAAGTTGATTATTAAGAAGGACGACGATGAAGATGGCAGGAACAATTAGACAGGATACCAGGCTGACAGGAACAAGCAGCAGGGAGAACAGCAGACTGAGACACAGCATGGAGAGACATCAACAATGACATCAATGAGAATGAGCCGTCCAGGAGTGAGAGGAATTGAAAGGTATAAATAGACATGAGGGAATGAGGATCAGGTGCAGAAAATGATCAAACAGGAGTGAGCAGGAAAAAGTGCTAATGGCTCTGACGCCACCTCTTCACTCGTGAATATACAGGGTGTGCTCTGGTTCTACCTGTATCCACGCCTTCCGCCTCTCAGCGCTGTTGTATTTTCTCTTCATCTATAGCAACGGACTTTGCTACAGTTTTTTCTGACCATGACTTTTCTCATATTGTCCTTAAGAATCCATCCTTTTGTCCAGATAACTTTTTTGCTTCCTTCAGTTCTGTCTTATCTCAGATCCTAGACTTTTAAGAGATCAAGAATGGCAGCTGCACAATGGACCCCTGGTTCAATGATACAACTAGAGTCTTAGAGTGTCAGTGTAGACAGGCTGTGTGAAAATGGAGGAAGGATAGGTTACAGGTATCATTAGGGGTTTTCAGAGACAGCCTCTCATCCTACCAAAGGGTAGTAAAGGAAGCAATAACTCAATCAGTACATTTACATGCAGCAGAAAGTTGAACTGAAATCAGACTTTTGAAATGCATGTATCCACCTTAGTCTGACCTGAATTGAACCCAACTGGAGCATCAGAAGCTCGACTAAGATACCCAGATAATGCGATTGAGAATTGGACTACTCTACAACCAATCCCCCTGCCCGTACTCGCGCACCCCCTCTCAACGTTAGGAGACGCAGAAGAATAATAAGAACAATATGGTAGTTAAGACAAATGTAAGCAGCCATTCAGTGCATGTTTGGTCTGACCAAGAGACAGTGGATTGTGATAGGTAATATCCTGGTTCACTGCTGCCAGCCTCTGTTTACTGCCTGAGTGCAGCTCAAAGCTGACGGCTATAAGGCTAACACATAGGGGCACATAGCGACATCTTTCGTTCCCATCACTCATTAACTTAGCTGAAACTCTCCACATGGATTTAGGGAACCAAAAGGAAAAGAGTGTGCCTGCTGCTGAGCCATCTCTTGATCCTCCCCTTGCCAAAAAAACTTACTCAAGTTCTGTGTGGAAGCATTTTACAATCAGTGCTGCAGATAAAACCAAAGTGATATGTAATGTGTGCAAAATTCAAATGAGAAGAGACAGATATTTAAAATATCTGTTAACATCTGCTATTCAGAATCACATGAACTTAAAGCATCCTCCCCAGTACTGTCTCCCATCACCTCAAAAGCATAAATCCCCCCACAAGCACCAGTTCATTAATAATGATATTGCCATTGCTTTGAAGCTCAGAATTTGCCAGGATGTTGCAAAGCCAAAAAGAAAAAATGAATATTTCAGTTCAGTGTAATCACGGATCAGAGAAGAGGATGAATAAAAACAAATACCACATGTTTTAGATGTTTTGATTTTTCTAAAAATAGAAACCTTTTCTCATTTTTCTTATTGTCCCTTTCTTTTACCTGCAGGCAAGTTTGAAATGGTGTTGTTGAAGAAAACCCTGCAGGTGGAGGAGAAGTACCCCTACCCCGTGAGACTAGAGGCCATGTATGAGGTTATTGACCAGTCGCCCATGAGGAGGGTGGAGAAGCTACGCCAGAAGGGCTTTGTCCAGAAGTGTAAAGCAGCAGGTGTAGAGGGTCAGGTGGAGGATTTCACACAGTCAGGTAAGTAACCCGTTTTAGACTTAGCCCCAAGATTAAGATAACATGGACAAATCCAGAACATTGCTTAGGGTGGCCAGATTTGGGGGTACTTGCCTAAATTTGGCCATATTTAAAGTAAGAGTAATATTGAAAGGGTTATAACAACTTTAGATGTTTAGGTAGGAAAAACAAAGTCCAAACCTGCATAATAGACAGGCATGTCAGCATGTGTTAAAGAGGGATGCCAAAGTGCCAAAAAAAGCATTTGATGTCCCATTATCCCAACTGTAGAAAGTTTGCTATATAACTCTGTCCAGGTTACGTTAATGTAAGACAAAAGAGAAATAGATGGGAATGCATCTAGTACCTAAATGGTAAATGGACTGAACTTATATAGTGCTTTTCTAGTCATACTGACCACTCAAAGTGCTATACATTGAAGCCACATTCACCCATTCACACACCAATAGCCAACATGGCTCGGTAGGAGGATGTCGAATTTTTGGGGTTAAGTGCCTGGCCCAGGGGCACATCGGCATGTGACTGGAGGAAGCTGGAATTGAACCTACGACCCCCCGGTTGCAAGCCAACTACTCTGACACTGAGCCACAGTCGCCCACCTACGGTGAAGTACGGTAGAGGACCTTTGATGCTGTGGGCCTGCAATCCAGGATTTGTGTCTACAGAAGCATCTCACTGTTTTGGTGGGGTTGGTGTTGTCCACACTGAGGTTGGGATAGTTTATACACTCAGGCCCTGTTTACACACAGACAAAGTGAGTATAGTTTTTTGTTTTTTTTATTCACATGGTTCCACACAAACTGCTGTAGTATCTATACTGAGCCCATTGGTGGCGCTGCGACAGTTAAAGAGAAAAACAGAAAAAAACACTGAGCATGAGTAGTCATCCCAGTGGCATACACATCAAATTTGGCTTCAAATGACAGCTTTAGGGTGCATTCACACTAGCCCTGTTTAGTCAATTTGAAACAAACTCTAGTTCGTTTACACAGAAACTCCGGTTTGGCAATCGAACTCTGATTCAGACCAAAGAAACGAAAGCTAGTCCACCTAAAAACATCAGGCTTTGTTCGATTGAAAAAAACCCTGCTTCATCAAATTAATCCCACAGTCGCCCCTGCTTCATTGGGGTGACTGTGGTAGAGTAATTGGCTTGCAATCGGAGGGTCATAGATTTGATTCCAGCTTCCTCCAGTCACATGTCAATGTGCCCCTGGGAAGGCCCTTAACCCCAAATTCTACATCGTCCTACGAAGCCATGTTGGCTACTGGTGTATAAATGTGAGTGTGAATGGGTGAATGTGGCTTCAATGTAAAGCGCTTTGAGTGGTCAGTATGACTAGAAAAGCGATATAAGTTCAGACCATTTATCGTTAATGTGCATGTGTGAATGGTAAACAGATCAGGAAGTGGACTTTAGCAGGGCATCCTGGGTAAATAAAATCTAAACAACCACTAATGCTGGAGAGATAAATGCTGGATCTCATACATACCATGCTTAACATCTGTATAAGGAGAACATCTGTGCACATATAGAGCCATCTCATATTAAAAAAAACATTCTCCATAGTCCTCTGCCTCATACTATGTTCACCCTGAGTTACTGCTGCAGTATTTATCTGGTATATTTGCCAAAAACAACACATCAATCCTAAAACTGCTACAGTCTGCTGCTCCTCCATGTCTGTTTACATTCCACTGTACTGGAAGTTCCCCCACTGCAGGAGGAAGCACAGCTCTAAAACAGCGCCATTACAGGCAGAGAGGTGAAATTGATGCTCAAAGCTCTGGACTTTCTGATAGTAAAAAGCCAGTGTGAATGCAAACTGCACCAGCTAAAAACAGCAACAATTTTGGTCCCCAATCGAACTGAGTCTATTGGACTATCAGGTGTGTACGCAGCCTTATTCTCCAGCATCTGGTGTCAGTCATTCTCTGAATCCATGTTCTGCTGCTGGTGATAGAAAAGGGACAGGAAATCAGATTCTAGGATCCATAAAAAGGTCAGGATCTGCTTTATTAGGACTGCAATACGGTATGGTGACATGTTTGTTTATTTATCACAGAGCTGCACATGCGCAATAAATATAGGAATGCGGCGCTGAAATTATCCACTCAAAAAAATTGTAAGAGAGCTCATAATCATGGAGACAGCTGATCCAGCATTTTGAGATTTCTCCACTCTGGGACCCGATTTCAAACATGATAATTTACGGTTTCCTGAAGTGGCACCTCCTTGTGGATCAGACACTTATTGATGAAATACCTTTGCTGCTAAAACTGGGTTCACCTCCATGTAGACAAGGCCTCAGTCATGGTCTTGATCACATTTTAATCATGGCTGACTAAGGAAAACCCAGTCCTCAGTCTCAAAATAACAAAACCATTCTTCTTTAGCTTCTTTGACCATCTAATCACAGTTTTTTGGATTGCAAAAATGTCTCTTTATTAGGGGTTTATAGTCTTAGTAGAGAAAAGCAATCTCTTGATCAAATTTTCTGAGACGATGTCTTGCTTTTTAGAAGTATACATCCCCGAGATTTTACTAAAACAAATCCATTGTTTTGTTTTTTTTCTGGTAAAGCAGCCTCCAAGCTGCTGACAGAAGTCTGTTTCAAAAGACAATGCTGGCATCAGTGAGCCTTTTTGGTCATAAGTGGTCAGCCTGTGGCTGCAATGCATCCCAATCAGGTGTCCAGGAAGTGTCCATGAGACATGAGACTGAGATAATCAGACAACATAGCTTGGAAGTAACTTGTGTTTTATCCCAATTGAAGCCCTGCTCCTCAAGTCTTTTTCTGAGCACCTCCAAAACATGGCTGTCCGTCCCAGTTCCTGTGAACCGAAAAAAGCCACAAGCTACTGGACCTCTGCATCACTCCAGTTTGCAACAAATACAGTTATGTTTAGGTACATTTTAAATACTGTTGCCGACTATTGCCAATTTCAACACATCATCACAACATCACCCTCTGTTGTGGCTAGGCGAGAGCTTCATTCATAAGTCCGGTGTTGTGGATACACTGTGGTAAAATTACTATCAGGTATGTCGGCATGAATGCTACAATATTCACACTTCACCATGCATTCATAAGACACACTCTGTTGAAAATATTACTCTAATATGCCGCCACGATGTGTCTTTTGTTCGATAAGTAAGATCTCCAGATGTGGGAAATTTGTGGATATTATTTCATGGTAACTGAACTAATGTTCATCACATGCAGTGTAAGCAACAGATGACGGTTCAATGTATATGGCTGCTGAACTCTCTTAGTGAATAACAGACAAAAACGTACAGCTAAAACTATTTAATATCTGTGCTACAGAAGATACTTCATTATGGCATGTTCTTGATTAAACAAATATCTGATGTGGATTGCTAATCCAACTTCTTTGTTTTTCCGCTTTTCTTCAAATCTGTGTATGCTTGTAGGGTTAGAAAGTCAGCAGAGCTGTAGGGATCAGGGATTTGATTCTGTGGTCATGTTTCGGTGAAACATGCCGTACTGAAATCTCCATAGTCTGGGAAGATCTTTGGGAGCACCTGAAGTTCATCTACTTTATTTGCCACAGCTCTCAGGTTAGCCATTATAATCAATGAAAAAAATAGTTCGAACCATGCCATTCCCTCTCTCCACTTTCATCCTGCTCTGGATCCACAGGACCTCCTCTTCAGCTCATCCTGGATTTGGTACTGTCATTCACATTGTATTATTTAACTGTGCAAAAATAACAGCAAAATATTTCCAGCTGCACACCTCAGTGATAAAGATGACAACTGTCAGTAGAAGGTCACATGAAGCTGAAGAAGTTCTGCTGGCTTGTTTTGAAGCTACAGATTGGTATGCGTAATTCATCAATGAGGACATCAGTGCCGTTTGTGAGAGCGTGACCGATTACACAAACTTCTGCGTGGAAAGTGGCATTCAAACAAGAACAGTGCGACAGCAAGTCATGACGAAACCTGGGTTTAGGAATTTACGCTAACAGCAATGTGGCTGGTACATTTTGTCTTTGGTTTAAAGAAACTTGGTATTCATGATTAGCTGAAATGCTGATTTTTTTTTGTTGTTTTTTTTTGAGTAAAGTCCATATTTCCACTGTGGTGGTCCACCAAGCAAAAACAAGCTCATATCACTTTATGGACAAGGGTAACATCAGGCTCCCTTTTTACACACTGAAATTTCCTGTGGATACTGAATTTGCAACATCTATGGAAGTCTAATATAAAAGACAAGGTGTTAAAAATTCTGCAATGTCCGATATCGTTTATTTGACTGTTCTAACAGTCTTTATGGTCTAACAGAATATTATTGATTGTAAACCTTATTTTTCTCTCCTATCTGTTGAACAGCTCCTGATCCACCTGTAGAGAGAAAGCCAATAAAGGATATCCTTAGAAAGCCCACACGGATCTCAACAACAGTGGCTACATCCACCACGACAACTACACGGCCAACAAAAACTACACCCACAACAACCACAACTACAACTAGACCCACAACCACCACCACAACCAAAGCTACAATGACCACAGCCAGAAGTACAACCACCACTACAACCAAGAGAACCACCACCACTACAAGAAAACCCACAACAACCCAGAGACCTACAAGAGCCCAGACCACAGCCCTGTGGCTCCCCGTTCCTAGAACAACAGCTGATCCTTACTTTGACAACGACAGAGAGAGATACCCAGCTAAAACCACCCCAACTGGTGACAACCGCACTGGCAAGGATAACAGAGATTCTCAAAGCCACAAGCTGGTGCCTGTTTCACACAAACCCACTAAGAACAGGTCCACCAAGAAGAAGAATGAGGCAGAGAAGGTAATTCTACAAGATAATTTTCTCTCTCCCAGTTTGTAACTTAAATTTTGTAAATTTTGTACTAATATGTTGTAATTCTGTCCTTTCATTCCTTCATTTATCCAGGAGCTTAAACAATTGCATATCTGCATAGCCCCTTATCAAGAGGCCTTTGGATTATCAATACATGTTTAGGTTATTTGTAAAAGTCAAACACTATAGTTCCATCCATAGCAGTCAGAAACACTGTAGATAGGACTGCTAAAAAGTTAGTCACTTTAGATCTCACAAAAGAAAAAAAAATATATTTTTCCTTGCCTAAATATTTTTTGGTGAGAAAGAAGGCGTCTATAGCAACAGTATGTAGTTGGAGACTGAAACACACTATGTGCCAACAGAGTAGTATTTAGACTACTCACATTTCGAATTAGTAAATAAATATCTATAAAATAAAAACTGTTTACTCCAGTTTTTATGTGGGTATGTCCAGGTGCTGATTTAATTCATTTGATGTGTATATTGTCAGACTGCATGACTGGAGGGGCATGCACATGCTTGTAAAGTTGTCAGAAAGTAGTTATGTCCCGGAACTGGTATGTCTGCGTGGTTAGACGATAAAGTACATAGTCCTGAAAATGCTTGGATTGACCTACACAATAGTAAGTTGGTCCGTCCTTTGCTGGCTAAACAACCCTGACCTATTGAGGCACAACCTCCACTACACCCTTGAATGTGTGCTGAGGTCTTTGGTAGCAAGATAATTGGAACAGATCCTGTAAGTATAAGTTGTAAAGTGGGGTCTCCATGGATCTGACCTGTTTGTCCCGCACATACCACAGATGCTTGACTGAACTGAGATCTGCCAAATAATAAACATCTCAAACTCCAAAGCTGCTTGCTGCTGCTGGCCTTTTAAAATGTTGAGAAAATGGGAATAAATGCATCCCAGTTTACCTCTAAATTGGGCTCATGTAATCAGATCTAATTCCTCATGTGCCCTGGTTCTTTCCTTTACCCAGAGAATAGCCACTATCCATGGCTTTCTCGGCAGAACATGTGCATGTTCTAGGTCTGAACAGATTTGATTTTCAACCTCAAAATGGGTCATTCATTATCATGTTTATTATCACAATAAATCTAAATTGAACATAATTCTGTATACAGGTATCACCTAAAGACTATGAGGACAACTATGAACCCGGCCAGCCGTTTTCAAGATATCCAGAGGTGACGGAATCTGTCCCAGATGTCACCCCAACCAAAAAAGGGAAAACTAAGCATGATAAGAAGAAGAAAAAGAATGACAAAAAAATGAAGAAACCTGACAGGAGAGGAGAGAAACCTGGGAAAGAAGTGATGACCGAGAGAAAAAAAAAAGTCAAGAAGCCAACAAAGTACACAGAAAAACAGGACTTCCCAAAACCCACAAAGAAGCCAACGCCTCCTCCCAAGGGCTCCTTGGCCTCTTTTCTGGACTACTTTGAGAACAGTAGGCGGCTGCTGGTGAGAGCATGACACAACATTTACAGTCCAGTAATATCATGTTACCTCAGGCTTTAACGACTGGGGAACAATGCACATCGCTGACAAAGAAATATTTTAAATCTATCCACAAAATGCTACCATCATTTTTCTATATCTTTGGGTCTGATCTATTTGATTTATCATATTGTTTTCTTAAAACAATATGATAAATCACTGCCATTGTTCTTTTGTGAAAAGAAAATAACTTTAAATTAACTTCCAAATGTATTTAATAACCACATATAGCTCTACAGTTAGTTAATAATGTTCAGTCAATAAGTGAAGGCTGAAGAAAGCTCCTCTGATAGAGTTGCAAACAGTTTCCATCCACTACCCACAGACATGAGTGCCATTTGAGTTTTGCTCTTTTAAGTTTAATCTGAACTATTCTTTCATCCTGAGTGGAAGAATGATTCAGCATCCAACCTCACAGATTCCCTGAAATGTGATTGTTTGAATTTGTTGAGGGTTTTCTCTAATCACCACTGCGTTAATACCAGACATATATAGATATGAATACGAAATCAAATAATACTGCGGAATGAGTGGAATTCAATCAAGCTGGTTGGTTTCCTTCACAACTTTTCAATAACGTTGAGGTTTTTATACAGTAAAGACCATAGCGGAAGCTAATTTATCCTGCTTTGTCTGCTTCCTAAAGCAGATGTAATGTAAAACTGTCCTGTGCAAATATCTAACTGTGACCAAACTTCCAGCAGTAAACTTTTGATTTTAAGAAGGGGAATTTGTAGGTAACATATAAAACCCATAGCATGATAGTTGCCTCATCATGCTTGTCTTAAAGCTTTACCTTGGCTCTTCCACTAATGTTTATTGTTATTCTGGCCAAATAGCTCAATCTTTAACAATGAGTCTTTTCTTTAGACACATTTTCCATGTTAGTAATTCCAGTATAGCGGTAGGGATCCGTTTTAGAGCCGGACTTCTATAATATTTTTATCCCCCGGTGATCCTACAGTTTTTTCCCATTATTTATCACCCAGTGTTCCTACCTAGTTACAGTTCTGGGCATTGCTCTCTCTCTCTGCTAACTGTGGGAGGGCCCAGCACTGAAGCTCAAGCCTCCTTCTTGCCTGAGGAGTGGGCAGGCCCTTCTTTTTACTTGAAGGGGGCAGGGTTTCCCCAGCTGGACATAGCGTGTGGAAGGATCACGTTATTCCAGCCAGATCCTCCAACCCTTTAGGCGCCCCAGTCAGCCAGGAGGAGGCAGTATACAGCCCAGAACTGATGCATGTTTTTGTGGGAGTAGCTCACATTAGCTATTTGAGCAAGCATGGGGAGAGCATGCAAACTCCACACAGAAAGGCCGTTTCGCCAACCCCACCCAGGGTGTGGGTGTCGATGATATGGAGGAACAAACAAAATTCAGCGTCCCCGGCAGGAATCGAACCCAGGACCTTCTAGCTGTGAGGTGAGCTGCGCTACCATGCTCCCTAGAGCTGGACTTCTAAACTGTAGATAATGTCGTGTCTACAGGACATGGGCTATAATTGAATATACCAATTCATCCTGATTGTTTTACATGTTTTCTTAGTGCACATTGAAATAAAAATACATCACCAGTAGACTCCTGGAGACTATTTTAAGGATTAAGAAAACATGCAAGAACAAACAAGGATGCTGGCCTTGGTAATTTAAATTACATTGATGAATCTAAAGCGCTGCTTTGTAAAAGATTTAGATTAACATATGGAAATATTTGACTATCCATGTGTAAATTTGACCTTCAATGGATGAGGAAACAAACACAATATATTTTAACTCCTTCATCCATGTCTTGATCATGAAATTAATTGCATTTGTATGTTGTTTTGTCAAATAACTCACCCGTGATTGGTGGATGAGCACAAGAATATAAAGGGCTGAATATAATCAAACAGCAATCTTTATCGGCAACAGATAAAGCCAACGATACACTGTCAAAAACTGCACTTCCTTTTACTGGGTTTTTTATGTCCATCCAAGTTTTGTATGGAAGAATTTTTAATCATTAAATTTTTAATGATTTTTGAGTATTAAGCTCTGTAATGTTTCAGATCATACATTTTAATGTAGACAAAGAAACGAGTGACATAAGATTTCGAAAAGCAAAACATTTGGCACATTTTACACAAAATACGAGATTCAGAAAACTGTTTCGTCATATTCCTGTGTTTTATGAAATGTGGTTAGTGGAGGGAAGAAGTCAGCCAGACCGCCCTGACTTGTATTAGGGCACACCAGCTTTGCAGGTCCAGGAAGTCACTCAGTGATGATGTTTGTATTTTAATCATTTAAGATTGAAGAATTTTCTTGGCCAAGAACAGGATAACAGCTGTGAGGTCTTCTGCTGTCATTGTTTCAAATAGAATGGTATGGGGACACTTAAACAGAGACCTATTGTGTAGTCGCCTTTATTTTTGAACGTTGACTGCTGTGAGAGCTGTTGTGAATTCTTGATCTAACTGCTCTGGCAGTTTTCCTGCCTAACTTTGACTAAAGAAAATGTGATTAATCCCAGTTAATTAAATATTATATGGAAAAGAGAGTCCTGTAAGGTCTGCTGCAATGCTTCGTCTCAGACTTTCATGTAGGTGACCTGCTGCTCACTGAAGCTGGATATTCTTTCAGTCAAACAGATCAAACTCTAAAGAAGCTGGACAAACAGTGCTGCAGTGATGGTTTCTCAATGGCTAATGCTGTGAGGAATATGTGTTTACTCATAAGTTAGTCTGCAGTTCAAAAGGAAAACCCTGATGAAATGTCCTGACTTCCAGTTTTGACTGGCTGGAGAAGTTTGGGTCGGTGTGTTGGGAAGAGACTCCCTGCATCACTGAGCTGTTGGCCGGAGAGCAGGAGGAGAGGATCTGAAATAAAAAACAGCTGGTTCTCCCAAACAGAATGCTAGGAGAAACAGAATGATCCCAACATCTGGTCAACATATTTATTTATATATACATTTTACTGACTGGGAGGAGCAGGAAGCACCTCTGGGCGCTGGGGGGAAGAAACCGCTCACTGCTTTGGATTTCTGAACATCTTCAAAATTACTCTAAAATGTAAGCAGTGCTGCACATAAATCCTCCTGCTTCTGCACAGCTGAGTGCTAACAGACTTCATGTCTCTGTTTCATAGCCAGCACAGATTCTCTATCGCAGCTTTGCTAGGCGCAGGGTGGAAAAAAAGTCCCCCCATTCACTGCTAGCAGGATCATGTAAACATCACCTCAGCTGCACAGTGTGCATGTGTGTTTTATGGCACATACATGTCACCCTAACCCCAATCTGTTCCATCCTCCCTCCAGCTGATTACATCCCCCAGTGAGGAGAACAGAATGTATGTCCAGCAGAGGGACGAGTACCTGGAGTCGGTGTGTGAAATGGCCATCAGGAAAGTTTCCATCATCACCATCTTTGGCTCCCTGACCAACTCCACCATGAAAATTGACCACTATCAGATAGGTGAGCTCTTCCAAATGAGACCTTAAATGCAATTAGAGTTCGCCAGATTTGGAGAAAGGACACGACAAACAGATAAGAATATGGAATTCCAAGTTAATGTATATTGTGTGTTTTTTGGATTAGTCACTATCTTCAATTTTCAGCTTATTCTAAGCTAAATACAGTTTGATACGGTGAAATATGTCAGATAAATGTTCAGATAAATGCTAAATACAAAGCAGCCAACCCAGGAGCACCATTTATTTTTCTTGAGGCTGATTGGCTCTAGAGCCAAGACAGTTTCCACTGTGAGAATTAGGTATATTTGCTGTGTGAACTATTAAAACAAGCAGTTATAAGTGTTTTTAGAAGGGAGTTCAAATGTTCATGGATAATATCATGGACTTTGTCAGGGCAAACTTTTTGAATCGCTAAAGAAGAAAACCCAACTTGGAAGCATAAATACTGAGCAACCCCACTGCATGACGTTGCCACCACTGTTTAGGGACTATACTTTTACTATAGGAAATTGCTGGTCTTTTATGCAATAATGTGTCCAAGCTTTAACTTTGCCAGATAAAACAAGGTCGTTTAGTCTTGATGGAGCCATCCAAATTTAAAGAAGGTATTAATTTAACCATCTGGACAAAAATAACTCAACGTTTACACATCATTTCATAACGGAGACATCTTTGTGTCCAAACTTCCTAAGAAAAGACTGAAGAAAATGATCCTGTAGTCTGACGATCACAATGCCAATTTTTGTTCTAAAAACTGGATCCAACATTTTCTTGGCTAAGATCAAACAGCATGATTTTGTCACATTATAAACCACAAACTTCAGGGTGTTTGTTGGGATTGTATTAGAAGGGAAACCATTGTTCAGTCTAAAGCCTATTGCAATAGGTTTTCCTGCAGCATTATGACAAATTTAGCTCCATCTATCACATTGGCTGTGACTATTTTTAAATGCTGATACCCACACACAGCATTGTGTATGTTGGCCAGAAAGCTTAAATGGTCGTATCCACCCTTTGGACATTCCCTCCAATGTTTGCTATGTTCAATCAAGTTTAGGAAAGCTTTAACTGTATTTCTTTACATGTTCTTTAAAAAATTAGTTCATGCTTTTAGACGGACGACTGAAAGCACAAATACAAGTTATTCTACTGTATATCCTCCTATCTGACCAGCTTTTCCAGCTTTCCCTAAGCTTGATATGTTTGCTGTAGGCTCATCTTGTCCTGTCACAATAACACATTTGTCTGGAAGATAAATTGCCCCTGAAATTATTGCAAAAAGTGATGAAGTTGTCATTTTGAGATCATTTTCATTTAATTTAATTATTCATGTAAACATTTAAATGATCAATAAAGTTTAATTTCTAAAAAAAAAATCCCACAAACCATTAAGGATTAAGCGGTTAAGAAAATGGATGGATGGATGGATGGAATATAAAGGATTTGGGGTCAGACAAGAAAAACAGACAAAACTACTGGTAGGAATTTTAAAAAACAAATTTTATTGAAACAATGATAATGTAATGATGATGATGAAGGTCATGGGAACCAGGAATACTGTACAAGGAAACGGAGGTGAGAGTTACCCCAGGGAGACAAGTCTGGAGGTGAGACCAGAACCTGGTTAACCTGTGTAAAGGTACTTAGGTGATGCTTACTTGGTAGGTGGAAGATGACACAGCATGGAGGGAGAGCCAGGAGTTCAGGAAGTCTGCAGGAGCTTTCTGCTGAGTTCCAGGTGATGACACGATGGTGTAACCTAAGTGAGAGGACCAGACACTGAGAATTGATCACAGGAAAACTAGGAAAACAGGAAAACTAGGAGCTTGAAAGCAGTCAGACGTGGAAGGTGAACCTAGGATTACTAGCTGGAGAACTGATCACCAGGAAGTTGCAGCGAGGGAAACCTTGGAAGGAGCACAGAGAGATAACAGCATTGTCAATTTAGAAGATTACCACATAGTCTCAGGATAATCTGCACTCAGTAAGCTTTAATCACACATTTCATCAGTCCTGCTCCATGGTAGGGCTGGGTAATCAATCAATTTTAATCAACATCGCGATATTAAAAGGCTCAATTGTAATAATCATGTGATGTGTTTATAATCGCCAACTGACCAATCCAGTCGAAGTTCCACCTTGTTGTCAAGCTAACTGGCCAATCAAGTGACAGAAAAAACATGTGGTTCTTAAAAGCAGAAGGCCCATGCTTATACGTAAAAACAAAGTGCTATGTCAACAGTGTACAACTGGTGAAGAATTCTGAATGAAAATGGACGACAGTCCAAGAGCCAGGGCGCCAAATTTGGGCCATGGGTATCATTGGAGGGTTAATGCTATCATTGTTTTTTGGCAAGGTATACACCCCTAGTACTAGAAAAATCACGACAGCAGTTCAGGGGTGGTAGCGAAATAACTTATGTCAGCTCATGAAGTTACTAACCCTCTAAGATAAATTTGTTTTTTGAAATCTGGGGCCATATTCACAAAGACTCTTATCTTTTTTTTATTTTATTTTTTACGTGTCCTGTCTAGCAGTATGCTACTCAGAATTGGTGTCTGAGTACCAAGTACAAGCCCAACAGTTTTACTTTCCCAAGCAGACTATTACAGCTTCGCAGTAGTACGCCACTTGATGTATATGTATGAAAAATCTTTATTAGTGATTACTGTGGGTTCAATTTCCTGACGTCATGGACATTAAACTGAGACAAGAAGGGAGAAAGGAAGAAGGTGAAGAAAAGAAACCGGACCAGCAGAGGTGCGAACCGACGACACAAGACAGGGAGGCAAACAAAGAACACAAGACAACATCCCAGTCCTCCACCTCTGCCGGACGGCAGAGAAACAGTAATACAAAACAAAAACAACAAACTGTACAGAACCAAACCAATAGTTCGGATCTAGTAGAATAAACTAAGAATTACACATTCACTACACACAAGCATTGATTAATGAACATAATACAAATGTTTCTGGTAAGCTCCTGTGAACAACTAACTAATGATGATAACCTCAGCTTAAGATATGTCCGTCCTCACCAATGTCCCCACACCCATGTGTGTTCGAGCATGCAGGTCGGAATAAGGTTTCCCCACGCAAGTGATTGATAGCTGGTGTAAGGAACCGTCAATCCGTCCTACAGGAATCGGCACAGACATGGAGGAGGCAAGAGATGTATGCATCCAGGGTCCCATAGAGTACAGAGGCCACAGGCGGATCAGCGCAGGGTCGATCACCCGCCAAGAGGGGAACAGATGGAAGCCCCAGGGGAACACCCACCAGCCGCAATGCTGGGGCCCGAGAGATCGCAGTGACGAGCCCACGGGCTCCGCCGGTAACCGGCTACGCCAGGGCGGGCCCGGATCAGGAACCGGAGGCCACGGGGACCAGGGGCAAGCCCGCCCCCCAGCGGGGCCCCAACCAGGGACCAGCCGACAAGGGCCCCCCCGCCGCCGCCGCAGGCAAGGAGGATCCGCAGCCAACCGACGGACAACACACGCCGCCGCCACCCCGGACCAATACCCACCGCCAACAACCCGGCCCGCCTCCACACACCCACACGCCAGGGAGCCACAGCAAGAGCCACAGCGGATGTACGCCCTCCCCAGGCCGCGCCCAGCCGGCACCTGGACATCCAGATCTTCCAGCTCCCGGGTCCAGATCCCGCCCCACGTAGGGCGCCAAGATCAGGGGCCCAGCCAATGCCGGACAGCCCCACCAGGCGAACAGACCAGCCAGCAGAAGTCCTGGAACCGGCAGGAGGACTGGGCGCCAGGCACGGTCCCCACCGATCCACCGGACGGCACCAACCTGTTCTACAACCCCGGCACCCCCAGAAGAGGTGCCCCAGTCAAACCAAGGAGGACGTCGGCCCGAAACAGCGGCCGCCCGACACACCGGACCACCCAGGACCCGCCCGACATGCACCAGGACCGAGCCGGGCCGCAACCGGGACCCCCGGCCCCAGGCATCGAGAGCCATCATCAACCAGCGGGCAGGAGCAACCATCACCGACGGGGAGTGACGGGGAGGGAAGAAGATGCATCAGGCCAGAGAGCAGCCAAACACCCAACCTGACAGGTAGACATAGACAGACAGAGACACTCATACGTACCCTCCCTCTCATGCGTACACATTCTTGCAAATACAGGACATACGAAAAAAGGACGCTATACACTTATTCATACCCCCCATACTGTACGTACACTATACTCCATACTCCCAGGCCCAGGGACAGACGCTCCAATAGAGAACCCTGCCCCCGGACCCCGGAGACAGACCCCTTTGCCCACCAGGACGTGGACAAGCAGACCGCCAAGGCCCCCACACCGGCGAGAGCAGCCCACCAGCCCAGGACCCCGACCAGACGGCGTGATGTTCTATCCGGGCTCCGACCCCTGATGGTCCAACGAACAGGGGTGTGGAAAGACCCCCCAGCCTCTCTCCCCCAGCTCAATGTGGTGTTGTTGCGTGTTGTTCTAATGTGCACTTAAAACAGAGGGGGGGGACATGGGAATACTGCCGGGTACCCCCATCTCCCCCCCCGGGCCCTCGGTGTCTAGATGCGTTTAACCAGTGGGTGCCGGCACCACAGGCGAGGCCCCCACAACGGGCCCCTATAGGGGGCCCCCCATGAGGGTCCCCGCCCCCAGCGCCAATGCGCCACACCGCCAGGTCCCTACATGTGCGTTCCATGTAAATGTTGCAAGTGTAAGTGTCTAAGTTGCTAAATAAAATCGGGACCCAGGCCGCCACCGGGTAGCGAAGACGGAAGCTCCATCCCGCACCCCAGTGACGTGCCCACGTCCCAAGGCCTTGTGAATGGTAGAATGAAGGAGCAGGTGGACAGAGGCATGGGGATGGGGAGAAAATAACTGGGGTGACCATTGCCAACCCCAGGGAGCCAGCTCCCCTGCTGACTCCAATAGGCACCCCCGTTCGGCCCGATCCACCAGGGGTGGGAGGCCCCAGCACGTCAAGTCGGGGCCCACGGCAGCGGCACCCCCGAGCCCCATGGGGGCCCCGGCAATCCACCAGCCCCCATGCCAGGGGCATACCTAAATCCTTCCCAACATTCACACTGCTAACAAAACACATGTCACTAGACACCCAGGTTGAGTTTAGCCCCCCCTCCCCCTCAACGCCCTCCCCCCTCCCGTCCCAAGCGCACCCCGTTAAAAAGAGCGCCTGTGCTAGATGGTAAAAAGCCTCCCCGCCAATAAGAGACGCCCCAGGCACCGCCAGCGTCCGAGGGCCTCCGCGCCGAGGCCGGACCCCGGCGCACCACCGACTCTGGTACCCCGGACATGCCGCGCCAGGCCCGTGGGCAGACCAAGGTCCCGGGCGGCCAATCCCCAGGCCGACATCCTCCAGCCTTGCTACTACCGCCCGATGGCCGGGTGGCAACAGAACCCAGCACCTCCACACACCAGCCCACACCCCACCAACCGGTCAGTCACCGTGGAGGCCGACTCTTTTCTTACCGCTAGGTGTTACTCCTAACTCGCGCTAAAAGGTCTTACGAAGGAGTTGTCGTCTAAAACCTATTCACAAACGCACTAAGAGCTACTTTTATGTAGGACAAATCCCTAAAAGTAAGATAAGAGTGACGTCCCGTTTCTATGGAAAATGTCATTTCCTATGCATGAGTAAATAAACGGACAGCAGTGTGATTGGTTGTTGAATGACACGTGTGAAACCAGGAAATGTAAAACGTCAATATCGATAAAAGCGTGATTATAAACAGCGCAAATAGCAGAAATAATGCATGATGACATTCTTGTGTCGGTCACGAGACTGACACTTCATACAAATTACACACAATAGCCTACTTACAGAGAGGGGGAATTTTAAAAACGAAAAAACATTAAATGAATCAGATTATGTGACAGATTGCCGTCCTAACTGGGATAAGCTCCAGCTCCTCTTGAATTCTTTTAAGGACTCCCAGACTTAGGAGCTACTTTTAGGCCTAAAAGTGGTTGTGAATTACTTTTATCTTAAGAAACTAGGAGTCCTAATTTTATGAGTGACACGCCCACAATTTTTAGGAGTTACTCCTAAATTCAGCAGTTAGGACCTACTTTTAGCCCTAAGATTCTTTGCGAATACGGCCCCTGGTGTATATCTGATTTAGGCTCATGGTATGGATATTGTCAATATTCTTTAATATGCTGATTGGTATAATTGGAAAGCGGACCTTTTAGGCTTTCCTAAAAGCCCAGTACTGAATCTGTCTGACAAAAACAGAGCTCATAAGACTTATTTAAACCAGAAATAACACACATTTTACTAGCCAGGACCACACTACGGATGGAATTAACTATTCACAAGCAAGAACAATGCTACACATTCTGAATATGAACAGTTTGTTGAAGGCGTGGAGGATCGAAAGGTCTGGGGAGAGATATCGTCGGAGACCCGGAGGAAGACTCAGTGTGGGGGCGCAGTATTCAGGAAAATCATCTTTCCGAGCCTGCTCAGAACCCCCAGACGGAACCTGGAAGAGAGACATGTTAGAAAAGGAGGAGAGGCTGGTCGGCAGGACCGTGAGAAGAGGAGGCGGGTCAGCGGGACCCTGGGAAGGAGAGGCGGGTCGGCAGAACCAGGCGACCTATAGGGATGGGAAGGGAGGGGCGAAAAACGAACGAGACAGAAGAGAAATGAGAGGTAGACAGGGTTTATATGTGTATCGCAGCGTGATTAGAAGCGTAAGGGAGGCCGGTGATGCCAGGTGCGACAAGTTTAGGGCTGAATAGGACGAACGAAGCGAGTTTAAAGCGTGGCCCTGCTCCTGAACTTAAGTTAACTTTATTAACTACATTTTCTCACAATTTCCGCCTGAACTGTATGCTGAAACACACAGCAAGGGCAACTAAGGAGTGGCTACGTAGGAAGCATCTCATTACATTTAAGGACATATTCAGACAGTCACCCATGTGGTAGGAATGGGGGAGGGGACGGGGGGGGTCATGCCAAAGGGCATGACACTAGCATACTGAATGCAGTCACTAAGCCTGTTGGCAGGAGCAGGAGGGAGCATTAAGTAGTGATCCAGAGGGTTAAGATAAGGGAATGTGTTTGTGTCCAGTTGATGTGAACATGCATGTCTGTGTTTGTCAGTAATCAGTAACGTCCTTCAAGTCTCTCTGTAAGAGTCTCAGTCCCATATGAGGAGTGGGTACAGGGAGGGTGTGGAGCTACTGTTAGCATATTTCTTCCTGCATGGAAAGTAAAAACAGCAATTAGGAATAAGTCAAAAAAAGATTAGTTGGGGGAAGATTAGCTGAGTGCCATCAAAGGTCACAGTTATTTGATAAGAATATTATATGTTTTCAGGCTGAGCTCATTTCCATAGAGTCTGTAAGATTCTGTAAAAGCTCCAACAAGCTGCACCTGCGGCAAGGTGGCTCCACCCCAGGCTTGACTGACAGGTCCACAGCTCAGCTATGTCCTCTGGGGGAATTCTCCAGAACACAGGAGAATGTGCAGGAAGCAGACCGGAAACCCAGACTCTAGCCGATTGATTGAACTGTGATCTCTGAGATGTTCAAAGCTTGGAATATCGTTGTAGAACTTAACCCTGCTTTAAACATCTCCACCACTTCCACCCTGACATATCTGCTGGGTTCCATGGTCTCCATGATGATGGTTGTTCTCTAATGTTCTCTAAGAAACCTTATCAGACTTATCTACAACCACACGGTTGACCTCTTTACTAATGAGTGGACCTTTGAAGGAAATTGGCTGCACTTGATTTTATTTCAGAGTATTTTTTTGAAGACTGTGCAACTGCAAATTTAATGAAGGTGGTATGTATTATCAGATAATGTTTATCATAAAGACAGTGTTGAGGTTAGCAGCAGCAGTTCCATGAACAGAAGTTAACCTTGGCAGGGATCAGTGATCCAATCACATCCAAGCGTCATCTCAAACAGCAGGGTAAATGTCTCCTGTGGAGTGAACAAACAAGCTTCCCATCATGTCTGAGATGCTCAGAGTAGTGCTCACTGACAGCACGAACTCTGTGTTTAAAACTATCACACTTTATGATGAGGTAGAAGAACTATCCAGACTGTTTTTCTGCTGCTGTTTCGTATGTACTTAGGAAACCTCAGCACTTTTCAGACATCTTCTGGTCATCTCAAACCTTTGGAGTTGGTCAGTTCTTGCTTATTACATGACAAGCAAAGCCACTTTGTGGAGTCTGTCTCTCCTCATATCAGCGAGGTTTCACCCAGATGGAATGCTGGAAAAAGGGCTGAGCTTACGTCACCCACCGCCCCCACTGCCGATTCATTTTAGCTCCTTTTGCTTTGAGGCTGGAGTCTCAATGTGTTGTTTTGGATTAGTCATGTTCTCAAGACATAAATCTGGTTGTGTGGCTGTTTTATAATGACACACCTATTACTGGATTAAAAAAAAACCCACAATGTGATGTTGTAGTGTTTTTTAAACTTGGACATTAAATTTAATGTCCTCTGAGGCCCTGAGGGGATGAAGACGTGACCTTCGTAAGTAGAAAACAGTGTGGACACAAACAACTTTTCCTTTAGGTGTGTTTCTTCTATACTTCGGTCCACGGGGTCCGCATTCTGGTTGATGTTTACTGATATGATTAAACACTACGCAGCATAGAGCGGCTAAGCCAGTCACCAAAATATCCTGTCCTGTGGTCTCTGTGTCATGCACACATCTGGGATGGGAAGGCTGATTAAAGGCTTTCACCTCTCAGGCCTGTTAGAGCGCCAGCTCTGGTCCGCCTCATCTGATCCAGCTGGATCCAAGAGAATAAAAGCTCCTCTTTGTCTGTGATTTACAGCACAGCCTCCCATCTCGCTGTTCCCAGCCGTCTGCTCTGCTATCATGTCAGATTCCTTTTTATTAGTTTTTTAAAGGCAGCCGTGGAAAACATGACATAGTTTTCGATGTGTCTGAGTGCTGAGCCATTTAACATCATTTTACTATGATCTGAAAAGTATTTACACGTCTTTAACATCTTCATAGTAATCTCAATATGCTTGAGATTTTATATGACAAATCAATACAAAGTAGAGCCTTTTAAAGTGAAAAAAATATACTGACTTAATAAGTGTGCCATGCAGTATATACAGTTGATGCAACGTATTCACCTGTTTGGATTTTCTACCCTTTTATAACCTTTACAAATCTAATATGATCAACAAAATGTAGGTTTTGACAAAAAAAAAAAAACATTTCTATGAAATCATGACAAATGCATAAAAAATATTTATCATAAAATAAGTGACTGCATGAATATTCACTCCCTTTAGTGTGACTGACCTAATCCAACTGATGGGGATCAGCTGAGAGCTGTGAGGGAGTCTGCAATGATTGTTGTATAAAAAGAGCTTCGTCTGGAAGGTCCAATCACTGGTCATTATTATCCCTGGCTACCATTAGGGCATAAAGACTAAAGAACACTCTAGGCCAATCAGAGGAAAGGTTATTGAAGAGTATTAGTCAGGGGTTAGATACATAAAATCTCTGAGGAGCTGAACATCCCTGGAGTTTAGTTCAATCCATCATGAAGACATGGAAGGAATATAATCCATGTGTAAATGTGCCTGGATCAGATCGTCCTCACAACCAGAGTGACAAGGAGACGAGTGAGAGAGGTCAAAGGGTCACCTCTGACTACGCCGAAGGAGCTACGAGCTTCAGCAGCTGAGATTGGACAGACTCTGGAGACAACTGTTGGTGTTCATCAGTCAGTACGTTATGAGAGAGCAGCAATAAGAAAGTCACTGTTGAAGAAAAAGCAGATCAGATCTCGTTGGACTAGAGTTTGAAAAAAAGGCAAATGATGAAACCAAGATGGAGCTTTTTGGCCATCAGACCAGATGCTGTTTGGTAGACAAACACAGTAGTACACACCACCCTCACTTTGAAGCATGGTGGTGGCAGCATCCTGCTGTGGGAAAGATAAACAGATGTAATTATTGATGTAAGGAAACTTGTTAGTTGCAGTAAATTCTGACTGACTTTGAACGGTTTATCAAAAACTGAGTGAGGTTTTGGGGCGTTGCGTGGCATAGCGCTCCATGTGTGGAGGCCACAGTCCTTGCCACAGCTGTCCCTGGTTTGATTTCCATCCCAGTTGACCTTTGTCACGTTTTCCCCCACTTCTCTGCCCTTTCACATGTACTTTACACTTTATAAGCCTAGGAGTTCGGTTCAGAGAGGCCATTTTTCTGATCATACAAGGGATGCAGCAAATATACTTTTATTGGTAGTATAACAGGTTTTTATGTTGGCATAAGCATCGGTGGGTAGGACCTAGTTCCATTTGCTCAATTACCCCACATTTACTTGAGTAATTTGACAGTATCATACTTTTAACTGTTACGTAAGTAAAAGTAACTTTAAAGTAATTAAATTAATTATGAAGTAATTGCTTTGAAGTATTACTACTCTTACTTGAAATTTTTTTAGATATGAAAATAATTTTACTCAATCAAAACAACCTTGTTCTAACCAAAAATGCATCAGACAAAGATACAAACATACAATTTGTGTTAAAATGAGACCTCTTGTTTGTACATAAGCTTGTTGTAGCTAGTTACTTTTTAGCTGTTGAGTTTTGGAGATGAACAAAATGTATGGTAGACACTACATGTTGTCACTGGAAGCCCTTTAGGTTGTTCTAAAGTAGATACTTTGCTTGTCGCTATAGGTTAGTAAGTTTTACGATGAACATCTTGACTTAAAAAAGTTCCCTCTGCTTCAAATTTGTTATTTTGTAATTATATTTAGGCTACAGTATACAGTATGTATTAATTCTTTCATTGTACTGTAGAATACCAGAATTTACACAGAACTTTTTATTTTTGTCTGTCTGATGAAATCATTTTAAAATATTTTTGACAATAGAGCTGATCTGATGTTCTAATCAGTTACTCAGTGGCTACTTGAGAAGCCTTTAACATATTTTATTTGAGTTATTTATTTGACGGCTACTTTTAATTTTTACTCAAACAAAACTTGTTGAAGTAATACTAGTATTACTTTTGCAGTGAAGTATCGGTTAACTTTAACCTTCAGGCCACCGGCCCTTGAAAGAACCGACTGTTCAGGAAAACTCCTGAACCTCCGGATAGGCAGCATGCCCCTGGTGAAAACATGCAAGAGAATTAAAGAGGACTGCATACTTTTGCAATATTTTTTAAAGATATTTTTAATGGCTGAAATAACAGCTAATCGAATCTTTTGTCTCTTCCTGCAGAGAATGACAAACCTATGAAGGGTCTTCGCCAGGAGGACCTGGTGAACCAAGACCTGATCACAGAGCTGAGGAAGGAGTTTGAGATGACGTACGATGAGTTCTACATGGTCCTCACTGACACCGACATGAGAGTCAAGGTAGTAAGGGGTGTGCAAAGCAGCCGGTATTTGTATTCGTTAAGAGGGAAAAAATATTTGTATTTAATTTATGTTATTATCCATTTTAATAATTATGGATATGCAATATTGGTTGATCTTTCAATGAACATGTGACAAGAACTTCATTGAAAAGAACAGAAATAAAGGATTTTGCGGCCACAAATCCTTTAAAAAAACACACAAAACAGTTAGGGCACGGTATTACGCTGCAAAGACTTGTGGGTAAAGTGTTTGTGTTAATTGTAGAAGTTCTCTGTTGTATGTTATAGTTTCTGTTCCAAATATAGCCATGCTCCTTAGTTATCCTTTGAGTGATGTCGTTGTCAGTGTTTGGTCGTTATTGTCCGCGTACCATCAAGTTTCTGCCTTGACTCTTGTGATCATGCAATGCAAGAATGCGAGAAGTGCAATTGATCTTTTCTCTCAATTGACTAATTTCCTGGTGGCATCACACTAGAAATTTTCCACGCTCCTGAACCCAAATATTTCATAAAATATTTGTTTGACATAAATACTCTTACAGAACACAGTATTTGTGCATGCTCAAGTACTGTATTCAGGTTCGGCTTCACCCCTACAAGGTGGGGACTTGTTCTATAAAGACAGACTAATGTGTAAACGGTTTTGAAAGACAAAATAGAGGAATATTTGCTTCCACATGGAACTGTGGCTTGCCCATGTTCCTGCACACTGCTGCGTGTCTGATATGGCAATAGAAATAAAACTGGAACGTTCCGGGCCAAGCTAACACCAGTGGAAATGGGCCATTAGATTCCCTAAAGCAGTCCTATTAGATCTATGTGCTTAACTGGGTGATCTACTGAACCACTGGAGCTGCGTAGCACTCTGCCAGTGATTTTACATGCATCAAGAGAAAATCGATTTATTACCTTAGTCTTTCTGAAATCAGACTTTTGAAATCCATGTATACACCTTAGTCCGGCTAGAATTGAACCAAACTGGAGTTTCAGAAGCTCGACTTAGCTACCCAGATAATGCCATTGTGAACCAGACTTTTCTACAACCAACCCCCTCCGCTCCCACCCTAGCTCTAGAAGTTAGGAGATGCAGAAGTGCGACTCAGCAACACCTGTGAGGCCAGTCACCCAGTAAACAATTTGATTTACTGGGTGACATGTAAACTGGGACTCATGTCTCTACAGGGAGCTAACCCCAGTCCGATTACTCCAAAAAACTTCATTTAGACATGCATGTAAATGTACTGATTGCCTGGCTGTGTCATGCCATTTTTCTCATCTTTCAGTTGTCTGACATTTCTAGGAAAAGCTAACAGGGCAAATCAGATGGCCTGGTTCTCGGAACCGTCTTGCCTCCATTCTAAATTGGCTCTTTAAGGAATTTGCCAAGACATCAGCATATCACGACCGTTTCAGCAGTGAGTGATGTCACTGATCAGAGCCAAAAATACGGCCACAGCAGCAGAGAATAACAAGAGATCAACATGGGAAACACAGTGTGGCAAGGTGCACAACAAGGCCCCGAGCAGGATTCCATCCCCCAGACTCCCGGATGAGAGTCATGTGTGCTAACCAGTCAACAAAAGGGATATCACTGTAGCCAAGCAGCCAGGGCGCATGATCAATTGGAGCCATAGTGATATGACCCCACACTGTCACATCCCGAATGGGTGCTGTGTTTCTGTTTGCTATGTTGTTATAAACTGCTTCACCAGCAACTCTTCCAGTCTTACAAAGCTGCTTATTTAGCCATGTCTGCTGATGTCATTTCCCTCTGAGTTCCAACCAATCAGCATGCGTCAGTTCAAGCTGTAGCAACCAATAAGGAGCCTGGTGACGGCGTGTCAGTGATGCTGTGATAGACACGGAGTCACAGCATCAGCATGACATGGAGGAAATACTGATAAACACTGTGGCTAATCAACCGAAGCTATATGATACCTGCTGTTTTCTATACAGACACAGGAATAAATAAATAAAAAAATAAAACATTCTAAAGAGGTCAAACTATTTAAACAGGAAAGCTGGGGTGGGTCTTAACAGATCTGTTGTGGCTGAAAAGGCACTGCTCTCTCCGCCAAGAAGTGAGCCATGCATAGCTTCTTCACCCAGATAGCCTCTCTGGAGGAGTAAACATGACCCAGGCCTGTCTCCACCACAGCACGTCCCGCGCCAATAACATATTATATTATACACTTTTACTAACCGCAGACAGATGGACAGCTGCTCAGCACTGTAGTAGTTGCCTTGGTGGGCGATGCTTGGAACTACGTGGGACAACAGCTTCTCAAACTGGGCCTGCCAACGCGGCGAGGGGCCAGTGTTTATGGATCCCTCCGCTTCCACTCCACTGGGTCTTAAGCTTGCAGATTCCCCGCTGGAGCAGTCTGGGCTCCGCCTGGGGCCAGGCTGAACATGTAATACGGTCAGCTCGGAGACTAGAGTCCACCGGCAGCCGCGCTCCACATGCTGGGCTCGATGGAGATGGCGCCCCACGCTCCCAGGTTGTGGATCCCTCCTCCAGTGCTTGACTTGGTCTTTCTTTAGCTCCCCGATTCCCCTCTGGAGCAGTCCCAGCTCTGCCTGAGGGCAGGCCGACATGTAACACGGTCAACTTGGAGACCAGAGTACACTAGGAGCTTCTGGTGGGTCGGGAGAAGGAGAGAGCGAGGAGGAGGCGGCCAGCTGAATGCTACTGAGCGGTCCCAATCAGGGTCCTCCCACATGTTGTGTATATCCAGCTTCACGCACCTGAAAATGGCATATTTTGAAACGCAAACACATAGCTTTGGACACGCTTTGAGGTCCAAATTTTCAAGCATCCGGCTTTTGATGCTTTTGATGTGAACGCCCAGTTCAAGTCCAGACAGTTTTCTGACTGAGAACACGTGGCGATTCTAGGAACTTATTTCCTAGTTTATTTCCTCGTCATTTCTGAAGTAAGCTTTTTTTGTACCTAGATCAAATATTTGAGTTTGTCATTGTCAATCTGGGAGATTTCACCCTTTTCAAAGTTTTGAGTTTGATTTTTAAAAATGTTAAGAAAACTGCATCATTATCATTCTTCTTCTCTATTATGTCTAATTTTTGTTGGTCACTTAGGAAAAAAAACAAAAAAAAACAATAATGTTTGAAGTTGTAACTTTAAAAAATGAGAAAAAGTTCTGAAGTATGAATGCTCTTGCCAGGATAGGAAATTCCTTGTTCTATGAAATGTAACAAATGGAACCTGATGAAAATGAAAAGTTGTCAGTGCAACGGCATCCTGAGTCCACATTTTCAGCACTCATCTGCCTTCAACTTCTATTTACTCCTCATTCTTTAAAAGTGACCTGGTCACACAGTAGATCCTCTAAAACACTGTTTAATTCACACAGCCTGACATTTGCTCAACAGCTCTGTGTGTGCGTGGGCAGGTGTGTGTGCCAGTGTAAACCAGCTGGCTGTTTTTGGACAGACTCATCAAAGAAGCGAGTGTTCACATCCTCTACAGAGGTAGAAACAGGCCAGTCTGTGAGCGTACACGGCTGTGGACGTCTGCAGTAGACAGAGTGAGGTGAAAAGAGAGGTGTGAAGGAGAACTGGACGTGCGGCTAGCTCGGCACATCCCGAGGAAGGCGTGAGACTCGCTCACATTTTCACACACGTGTTACTGATTCACGGAGCCACTGCTTTCTGTTTTCACTGCTTCCCAGAAGTTACTGTGAAGACTGTTTGGAAGGTAGCAAAGCTTATTCCACCATAACAAACAAGCTCCAAATGTTCTAACCACCTTAAAAACTATGCTTTATTTCAAACATTGAAATTCTAGTTTCATATTTCATGTACTGCTTTTATTTTTCTGAATTTGATCAATTTTATGCTTTTTAATCAGCAATCCTATGAGGTTCCCATTGCCATGAAGGCTGTGTTTGACTACATCGACACCTTTTCTTCCCGAATCCGGGAGATGGAGCAGCAGAAGAGAGATGGTGTCGTCTGTAAGAAAGAGAACAAACCCAGATCTCTGGAAAACTTCTTGTCCAGGTGGGATTAATATATTGCAGTAAAAAATCACTTACCCTTTATAGATGCTACTGTTCTTTGAATTGACACAGACAGACTTAGGTAAATTCAAAAGTTATCAAAAAATGTTCAGCCAGGACTGGGTTATGTGGGAGGACTGTCCAAAGTGTGCTGACCCGAGTGCGTGGGTCCCTTCACATTCTGAGTAAAGCCAATTGAGTCTAAGATAACATTAAAGGCTGCAGCTAAGCTATCACTTAACTTATCACTTAACTATCACTTATGCTATGATATGTAGCAATGTCAAAAAGTTCAGAATATAAAAACGTTTGCATGGTACAGCGGGTGCAAGATAAAATACTACTAGCTATCCCTCAGTGATGGAGATGATCTGGAGGTCTTGTATCTTCAAAATGGTCACAGGTTTCTGCAGTAATGCGTGTACCTTCTGGATAGATCTGTAGTACACAGAAAGCTCAAGGAAGAAGTTCTGCAAGGCTCCTGATTGAGATAAACGAGCCATAACTGGCTGTTCCACGCTTTGCAGCAGCAACAGCTTCAGTTGTTCTGGATTTTCAGTCACCCCCTTCGATGTGCTTATGTAGTAATTTTGGTAGGATAGCCAGTGGGGACTTCTGATTTATTATTTTTCCATGCTTTCTCCATTGTGTCTCACTGTGGTTCACTGGAGCCCCAAAGCCTTAGAAATGGCTAGTGAATGGGCCAACAGATCTCTATATCATTAGAAAAGCAAGAGAATAATTTATTTTGAATTATTGATCACAATTTTAAAAAACGCAACGAGAAAACAATAGGTCTAAAGTTGAACCCTGAGGCACACCACAACTAAGAGGTACACTTAAGGGACCCTTTATTTAGGACTTGCTGCATAATTTTCATCAATTTTCATCAATTAGTTTTGTAAAATTCAGCTTCATTAAAAAAATGCAGAAAATTTGAATGTACCTCTAAGAAACTGAATGCAGGATCTTGAGTGATCCAGTCATGCTGTTGCTATGAGACGTGTTTCTACACTAAGTAACCAGAAGAACCAGAATTTATTGGGCCACATGGCAGCTAGCAGGTGCCTGTTGGTGTCTCTTCTATGCATATTAAAAGTAGCTCAAACCCCCACAGTTTGTCAAGGCCAAGTAAATTCTGTCACAAATTTTCACAAGATCTCTGAAGTAGACAGGCCATCCTTTGTTTCCATAGAGACCGGGGAGAATTTTGCTTCCTTTCCTGACTGCTGTGATGTGGCAGGTTTTTCACCATAATTTGGGGTTGTCACCTACTGGAAGTAATTGTACGGGAATATACAGAGTACAAGCATAAACTGCTTTTCTTGGCACAGAGCTTACTCTGCAGTACCAAAGTGCCACTTATATTTGGGCTGAAATTTACTTTGATTGCAGGTTCCGATGGAGACGTCGCCTGTTCATCATCTCCGCCCCCAGCGACGAGGAGTGGTCCTATCAGCAGCAGCTATATGCCCTGAGCAGCCAGGCATGCAATCTGGGTGAGCAGTCTAAAACAAACCTGTCATGTCAGCAAAGTGTAAACTAATGCTGATCAGCTTTTTCAGCCATTCTCTAAATGGTTTTCCTGCACAACTGTGTCATAAGTCAGAAAAATGTGGATAATGCTACTAGTGTTTACTGCCAGGCATGTTTTTACAGCCGTCTCCCAACTGACACTCTCCAGGGAGTTCTGAGGTCATCCCATCTAAGGCCAAACATGAGATATGGACCCTCCTACAAAATAGATATATTCTAATCAGATGTTGGAACCACCACCCTTGGTTCTTTTCCTAAGTGAGAGAGGATGACATAATTCAGAGAATGCTGATTTTATCTGCTTACACTTGGAAACTCAGTCCCTTTCTCAATCCATATCTTCTGACCACAGGTGAGGGTTGGCATACAGATGGCCAGGTAATCTGAAAGCTTTGCCTTTTGGCTCGGTGGTCTCTTCACCATACTTGCTGTAGTAATGTACACATTACTGCAGGCAAAGTTCCAATCCATCTATCCATCTTGGGCTCCATCCTACCAGTTGGTTGGACTCTTGGACTCCTCTGTTTGAGGCAGATACTGCTACGAGTCTTGGAAGGAGCAGTCCACATTCATTTAGTTGACACTCATCTCAAACAACTCCTATGCAGACTAAAGGTCGTCGCTACAGGTGCCAACAGGACCATTCTGTCCACAACCAGCCAAGGCGAGACTCTGGGATTCCAACCCTGGACACTACCCTTCTTCATGACTGTGATAAGATACTGTCTATGAACACACAAACAGAAAGAGAGAGAAGGGTCCAACCTGGATAGGAAGAAGTTTAATTCAATTTCAATTCAATTCAATTCAGTTTATTTATATAGCGCCGTTTCACAACAGATGTCATCTCAAGGCACTTTACAAGAAGAGTTATTACAATACAATGTTTAGTGTAGAAATTACAGAACCACAGAAGATTGCGTCGTGGAATTCTCAGCAATCCCTCATACTGAGCAAGCATGCAGCGACAGTGGAAAGAAAACTCCTTTTAACAGGAAGAAACCTCCGGCAGAACCAGGCTCAGCACAAGCGGTCATCTGCCGCGAGACCGTCTGTGGTTTGGAGAATACAGAACAGAGACACAGAACAGAGACACAGAAAGAACAACACAACTGATGCAGAAGTTTGTTGCAGGACGTGGAGAACTTTCCGTCACTGCAATGCCATCTTAGTCAGGGTCATCAAGCAGGGCGGGTCAGGAGCACCTACTGTAGGAAGAGACTAAGAGAAAACAGGTTAGCGCATGAATTGACAGCACATCATGCAGTTGGGGAGAAGTAGGAGAGAAAGTAGGAACAGACCCTAATAATGTCCTCCAACAGCCTAGCCTAAAGCAGCATAGCTACTAACATTAACCTGTCTCCTAGCTACTAGGAGACCTAGCTACAACACTTTCTACTGGCTTACATTAACCTATCTCTACCTAGCTACTCTACCTCTTCCTATCTCTTCCTAGCTTTTGACACTCTACCTGACTACTAACATTAACCTGTCTCCTAGCTACTAGGAGACCTAGCTACTAACACTTTCTACCTGGCTTACATTAACCTATCTCTACCTAGCTACTCTACCTCTTCATATCCCTTCCTAGCTTTTGACACTCTGCCTGACTACTAACATTAACCTATCTCTTCCTAACTACCTGTCTAACCTGTCTCTAACTACCTATTAACATATCTCTAACTGTAAGCTTTGTCAAAGAGGAAAGTTTTAAGCCTAGTTTTAAAGATATACAAATTGTCTGCTTCACGAACCAACCCTGGGAGCCTGTTCCATAGGAGGGGAGCCTGATAGCTGAAAGATCTGCCACCCATTCTACTTTTAGAAATCCTAGGAACTACCAGTAAACCTGCAGTCTGAGACCCAAGGGCCCTGTTAGGAACATATGGAACAATCAGGTCTCTTATGTATAATGGAGCTAGATTATCAAGAGCTTTATATGTCAGAAGGAGGATCTTGAATTCTATTCTAGATTTTACTGGGAGCCAGTGAAGAGAAGCTAAAACAGGGGAAATGTGATCTCTTCTTTTAATATTCATCAGAATCCTAGCAACAGCATTTTGGACTAACTGAAGGCTTTTAATTGTTTTCTTTTAAAGTTCAACTTTGTGTCAATAATAACACAGGTCAGTTTGGACTTTAAAAGTCTTTATCTTGTTCAAAGTTCTAAAACAGGCAGATGATCCATCCATCATGACAAGCCCGAAATAAGCTCAAGCCATTCTTATAAGTGCACAAACTTTTAAGCTACTTTGCATGCACAACCAAATTATCAAAAAAGCAACATTAGTTAAAAAATGTTAGCTTTAAAACTAAATAGATGCAAAAAAGATGCAGAGCAAGAGCTTAAGACTGTTCCCCTGTGACGACAAAAAAGTCAGGACTGAGGCATAAAATAAATTAATTAAATTACTAAATAAAAAGGAGACTTTTGCTTTATAGATACTGTCTGACAAAATCAACTGGATTGCCGCTATCTTCTTTTTCTTTTGTAGCAGGGGGATTCT
Source organism: Apricaphanius iberus (assembly GCA_028564705.1). Lineage (NCBI taxonomy): Eukaryota > Metazoa > Chordata > Actinopteri > Cyprinodontiformes > Aphaniidae > Apricaphanius > Apricaphanius iberus. Next base: position 82,766 of record JAPXFQ010002266.1, read on the forward strand.
CTGAATTTGATGCACTTTGTGTCCCACAATTACCACCTGTCAGGGAATTGCAGTGTGAGGTATGGACCCAGACGCAGAAGCAAGGTGCAGATTCGTTTATTGAGGGTGAAGGATGGCGAGAACGAAGATAACAGGAGAAACACACAGTGGAAGGTCTGAAGTCCTGTAATGATCCGGCCGTGACTGAAGGGAAGTGGCAGGTTATAAAGAGGTGAGGTAAGGAGGATCTGGTGTGCGTGATTGGAGGCACAGGTGAGGGTGATGATGATGATGAGTGAGTGAGGGAAGCTGAGTGTGGAGTGAGGCATGACAGGACCCCCCCCTTTAAAGGCGGATCCCAGACGCCATATAGAAAAAAAAAACCCAAAAGGATTAGCACCCTTTCAGGGTGGGTGGAGGGGGCCCACGGCAGGAGGGCCCGAGTGTCTGTGTTGACGCCCTCCAGCGGGACGTGAGTCGGGCGGACGACCCGAATGGCGACCTCTGGTCGGACGAAGGACCGGCGGGCGTCCCCTTGCGGGACGTGAGTCGGGCGGACGGCCCGAATGGCGACCTCTGGTCGGACGAAGGACGGACGGGCGTCCCCTTGCGGGACGTGAGTCGGGCGGACGGCCCGAATGCCTTCCTCTGGCCGGACGTCCCCTGGCCGGATGTGAGACTGGTGGACGTCCCCTGGCGGGACGTGAGACGGGCGGACGTCCCCTGGCGGGACGTGAGACGGGCGGACGTCCCCTGGCGGGACGTGAGACGGGAGGACGTCCCCTGGCGGGACGTGAGACGGGGGACGTCCCCTGGCGGGACGGAGCGGACCCCCCCGGACGAGCGCGGACGGCCCGGCGGTCCTCTCCTGGGGACCGGGAGGTCCAGCTGGGGGCTGGACGGACGTCCCTTGACGGGACGGGAGGCGGGCGCACGGCCCGGCGGTCCTCTCCTGGGGACCGGGAGGTCCAGCTGGGGGCTGGACGGACGTCCCTTGACGGGACGGGAGGCGGGCGCACGGCCCGGCGGTCCTCTCCTGGGGACCGGGAGGTCCAGCTGGGGGCTGGACGGACGTCCCTTGACGGGACGGGAGGCGGGCGCACGGCCCGGCGGTCCTCTCCTGGGGACCGGGAGGTCCAGCTGGGGGCTGGACGGGAGGCGGGCGCACGGCCCGGCGGTCCTCTCCTGGGGACCGGGAGGTCCAGCTGGGGGCTGGACGGACGTCCCTTGACGGGACGGGAGGCGGGCGCACGGCCCGGCGGTCCTCTCCTGGGGACCGGGAGGTCCAGCTGGGGGCTGGACGGACGTCCCTTGACGGGACGGGAGGCGGGCGCACGGCCCGGCGGTCCTCTCCTGGGGACCGGGAGGTCCAGCTGGGGGCTGGACGGACGTCCCTTGACGGGACGGGAGGCGGGCGCACGGCCCGGCGGTCCTCTCCTGGGGACCCGGAGGCGAGGCGCAGGCTTGGGAGCCGGCGTGGGAGCCTGGCGGCGAGGAGCAGGCTTGGGAGCCTGGAGGCGAGGCGCAAGCGTTGGAGCCTGGCGGCGAGGAGCAGGCGAGGGAGCCTGGAGGCGAGGAGCCGGCGTGGGAGCCTGGAGGCGAGGAGCCGGCGTGGGAGCCTGGCGGCGAGGAGCCGGCGTGGGAGCCTGGCGGCGAGGCGCAGGCTTGGGAGCCTGGAGGCGAGGCGCAGGCGTGGGAGCCTGGAGGCGAGGAGCCGGCGTGGGAGCCTGGGGCGAGGAGCCGGCTGGGAGCCTGGAAAGGATAATCCTGGGCACCACCAGCACCGGCGATGAGCAGCTCAGGAGGCGGCAGCGGCATATCCGGCAGCTCAGGACGGAGCGGCATATGGCGCGGCAGCGGCATATCCGGCAGCTCAGGAGGCGGCAGCGGCATATCCGGCAGCTCAGGAGGCGGCAGCGGCATATCCGGCAGCTCAGGAGGCGGCAGCGGCATATCCGGCAGCTCAGGAGGCGGCAGCGGCATATCCGACAGCTCTGGGAGCCGAGACTGCAGGTGCTCTGTGGGCTCTGGGAACAGAGACTGGAGAAGGGAGAAGGTGGAATAGGCCGATGCAGACGCCAACTTCGGGGCCGAGCAGTCCGATACAGACGCCAACTTCGGGGACGAGCAGTGCGATGCAGACGCCAACTTCGGGGACCCGGAAGCAACTACTTCCCGTCGGCGCCGCCGTCTGCGGCGAGATGGTGGAGGTGCCTCGTGCCCTGGGCTGCGTGGCTGGCATGGAGGCTCATGCCTACGTGGGCCTGTCCCCGGAGCGCAGTAGGCAAGCCGAGAGCCGACGAGCGAGGTCTGCTGCTCCAGATACTGCTCCTCCGCGTCCTCCCAGTCCGAACCATCCGAGGGCGGAGACTCCGGCGCAACCTTCCGGCGTCTGCGTCGCTGACCGCGGCGAGGAGCTGGATCCCCTCTGGAGCAGAGGTACTCGAGTCTGTCCCCATGAAAAAACTCGAACAGTTCATCCTCGCTAACGTAGAGGGGACCCCGTCCTGCCGCAGCCGAAGACGGTGGTGTGGGAGCAGCAGCTGGGCGATTGACCGGAGCCCTCGGCGAAGCGGTCGGGAAAGGGGCGAAGACAGCCGGTGAGAGGATCGGAGGCGCATGGAACCAGGAGACCGAGCCGACGTTGGTAGAGGCGGGCTGTGTCCCTGCAGGAGGCAGCTCCTCCTCCGCAGCAAGGAAGGCGTCGTCGGCTGCCTCCTCCAACTCCTCCGCATCGAGCGGGTTGAGGCTGGAGCGGAACCGAGGAAGGAGGTCTAAGATGTAGACCTCCAGCGCGGTGAGGCGAGCGGACGGGCTGGCGAAGCCAGAGACCTTCTCCAGCCTACACCAGAGGGACTCCAAGATATCGGGGTCGGAGGCTTCTGCTGGGTCCATCTTTCTGGGCCGGATCATTCTGTCAGGGAATTGCGGTGTGAGGTATGGACCCAGACGCAGAAGCAAGGTGCAGATTCCTTTATTGAGGGCGAAGGATGGCGAGAACGAAGATAACAGGAGAAACACACAGTGGAAGGTCTGAAGTCCTGTAATGATCCGGCCGTGACTGAAGGGAAGTGGCAGGTTATAAAGAGGTGAGGTAAGGAGGATCTGGTGTGCGTGATTGGAGGCACAGGTGAGGGTGATGATGATGATGAGTGAGTGAGGGAAGCTGAGTGTGGAGTGAGGCATGACACCACCAAGATTTCCGTTTAAACTAAATGACATAAAGCGTACCTTCTGACCAGCTTTACACCCTCAGCAGAGTCCCGGAGGGGGCATGGGAGTTGGCCCAACCGGTCTATATTTGTTTTGTGGACTTGAAGAAGGCGTTTGACTGTGTCCCTCTAGGAGTCTTGTGTGTGTGTGTGTGTGTGTGTGGGGGGGGGGTTATCTGGGAGTATGGGGTACCAGGCCCTTTGATAAGGCTGTTCCAGATTTTAGCTGTCTGAAACTGAAATGCAGCCTCACCGTGTTTATTGTTGACTCTGGGAACCACCAGGAGACCCCTCCCTGAAGTTCTCAGGGCCCGAGATGGTTCATATGTCTCTAACATGTAATAGATGTACTTTGGTGCCAAACCATTAAAATACTTGTACACAAACAGAGCTGTTTTAAATTCTATTCTAATAATAAAATGAGTATGAAAAACTACAATTTAATCATGTCCTTCAGAACTGTTTAACCCTGTAGCAACATACAAATCTCCCCCTTTTTAAAAATAATTGTTCGGTTAAACCTTCTTAGCATCCAGGAAGTGACATCACTTAAGTCCTTTTGTTTCTTATACAGCAAGAAGAGGTAAGTGCAAGTGTACCTTCTGACCTATATTTGATTGTTTGTATCATCAAACTGACACCGACAAGCTCAGCCTTTCAACGCTGTATGAAAAAATTAGATTTAATATTGTCTAGAAAAAATGTTTTTTTATTCTTTTTTTGTTCATGCTATATGCTGCTTTAAACAGTAGTTATTGTGGACTAAATGGCTTCCCACCAAATTTAGAGAATGGCCCAGTTGAGAGCTTATGACTTTTTCCTCTACCACTAAAAATCATAACCTTTGATAAATTTTTAAAAAAGAGGATTTGAGAACACTAATAAAACCGGTGCATCTGTTTCGTTTTTTCAGTGGTGTTTCTTAGCTGTTATCATTTCCTGCTTTCTTGATCTGTGCTACAGCCAAAAAATAATTGCTAAGATTAATTTCAATTGATAACAAACAGTTGCATTTTATTTTCTTCAACAGAGACACTCCCAGGAATAAATATAAGCACAGAAATATAGTCATTGGGTGTGCTTTCATCTGCGTCTTCTATTCTGCATTCCCTGGTAGTAGACCCACACAAGAAAAAGTTGGTCAGAATGCAAAAATGTATCCACAGGTTATCCCAACTCAAGTCATCTATGACCATGATGTATTTCTATATAAAAAGGTTCCTTGTTTCAAAATGTTGGATTTAATAAGATATGTTTTAGCTTCCAGGTGATGTTTATCTCACCCAGCCATGTGTGTGGTCACTCTCTGCCAAAGCCTTATAAACATATGAATACATTTATCATATGAAAAAGTTGATAACTCTGCTGCAAATCTCAGATATTAATCTAGTAATTCTACACATGAGTAGATGTGTTTAGTCTGTGTGGGTTAATGTATTCGCTCCCAGGGATGTGCAGAATGATCCCAGATGATGAAATTGGCACAGAGCTGTTCTCTTTCTTTCCTCAAATTCTAACAAATCTTATTTTTTTCATTCTTCTGGCAGGAATCCTTTCCAGAATACTCCTTAGTCAACCTTTCCACTGTTGCTTAAAATTTATCACTCTGTATATCAAAGAGATACATTTATATCAAGTCTTTGGGAACTTTACCAATCCGACAGATTTATGGCTGATAAATGTAAACTGGACATTCCCTTGGATAGCTTTACCTGTCAGTAAAACCAGATATTCTGGGTTTTCTACCCTGGTTATGAACTTTTAAAGTTTTGATTATTCGAATTAAGAGTTGTGACATTTAGCCACAACTCTCTTTAAATGTCTATGATGCATAAGTGCAGGCCCATTATTTGATTACTTTTGTGGATTTTATGAATGTATTCTTCTTCTTTTAAGACAGTTCAACAAGCTCCCAGAAGGCTCGATTGAAGGCTTTATAGTGTGTGGATGGGGAGTATATTTATGGTTTGAATGTTAATCAGTTACAATAAGATAGCTTTTTATTGCTGACAGCAATCTGTAAGGGCCCTAGATTTTATTTCTTAGGGTCTCAAACCAAGTTTTCTTTCAGCAGAGTATCAGTAGACAAATCAGGGGTTAGGAGGTGGATATCAAACATCCTGGTTCATATTTGTACCTGAAAAGGGTATAAACAGGCTAAAACTGATTTATTGATTGATTGATTGATTGATTGATTGATTGATTGATACTACCTAACAGGTATGGGAGAACCCAAATTGATGCAGCTAGTGTGGGGATAGTAGCTCATTTTCAAGTTTATTTTTAAATCAATTGGAAGATTGAAAATATTTATGGGGAAAAAAGAAACCAATAGTTTAGATATGTTTGTTATATGATAAAAATCAGGATCGGCAACTATATAATTCAATAATTTAAGAAACAAAGGTCCTGAAGAACGACAAAGGAAGTAATGGCTGAGATCATTTTATCAGAGCAGAAAACTGAGGTGGCAACAAACTCTTTCATCCACTGTCTATACTGTTTTGTTGTTTTCTATTAAATACAAAATCCTAAAAAGCAGAACGCATAGATAAAGCCAGTTTTAGTCAAAGTTACCAGCTTCTCATAGACACACGTAACTACACTCAGAGGGCTGTCAACAGAGTGCCTAGTCTCTGACCTAGTCAGTCTGTAATGCTGACTTATCCATGAAATTCATACGTCCAAAACAGAATTTGTTAGGAACATCTATCCAATGTGAAGTAATGCAGTATGAATAAACTATAACCATAACCAAAGTAATCTGTTTGGGTTTTCAAACTGCATTTCTTTGTAACAGACTGGTAGGTCAGGGTCAAGGTATCTTTATTAGTCTCGCCTGGGAGAGATTTGCTCTGGAAATAGAACAAGGTCTGAATGTAAAACTAGCAGCAGCTCCTGAACATTTATTCTTCAAAGAAAAATAGGTTCATTAGGTTAATTCATCAAGAGCTCGTTTTCTTATTGGTTTAAAATCTGTCTCTGCTCCAACACAGCTAAACAACCTCCTCAGTTTAACTTGAAAAAAAAAAAAAGATGGAGGGCTGAGGCACTCATGGGGATCAAAAAGTTAAAAAGCTTTTATTGTTTCATGGCTATAAAAGTAAAAACATGCTTACGCATTTCTATAATAGGGGCTTATTCAGGGCACAGTGTTTGTGAAACTGTTCACTGTCTTTTGAAACAAAAAAGATTTGTAACAGCTGTTCTAATTAGACAAGTGGGAAGTCACATGTTCTGCTGAACAACCTCCTCCTCAGTTTACCATCAGTGACTGCAGGATTCTGACAGTGAAACACTTTTTTTCTCAGGCATGTTGGAGAAAAGTTTAAAACATGCAGGATACCAGCTTTTGAGGACTGATTGATCCAGCTGCCAACTTCCACCAACTGTTCCTTTACATCAGTAACATGGACACATTTGGCCTAAAGAAAACGTAACATTCTCTTTAAAAAGTATTGTCATTTCATGTTCCTCAGAGTAGTTGTCAACGTTTAGAGTTTCACTTCTAAAAAACTAAAAAATGGGGGTGAGAGGGTGGGGTAGGGTGTAACTGTTCCAGCTCATAAAAATGGTACAGAACCTCGTTCAGCCAAGAAAAAAATCCATATTTCTTCAAAATGAAGATACGAAGACAATTACCTAAAGTATATAGTATATCTGTAAAAAAAAAAAGTCCCTTAAAAGGCTGAATCAGTTTCAAGTCAAAAAATGACCAAGAAGTCCAGCGCATTTCTTCTAGACTTTATTGATCACCATAAACATTAACATGTAACAGTTATTATATTTTATCACTGTACAGTTGCTGATATACGCTTCAGTGGAATATTACTGAATAATATCAACTGCAATGGGAGAAAAACTGCACCATGCTCAAGTTCCCGTTTGGTAGCATCTGAACCTTTTTTTCTGATGTGTTGATCTTGGCAGGGTTGGAGCCTGGAGCTGCTCTGTTTCCCAGCCTCAGACAAAGGCCTGTCCCTCTGACTGGGCTCCAGGCCTTAGAGGTTTCATCCTGTTATTTAGCTTTGGTGCTCACCAAGTGAAGCCAGTATTCCCCCAGGGCTCTCCCACTTTACAGGAAACAATTTTGGACTGGATTTTCTAGACCACCTCTGTGTTTTCCTCCCTTTACATGAAAAACGGCGTATCGTAGTCCTGGGAGCAACCAACTAGACTCACATCAGCCAAATGGTTAATGAATAGGTCACAGCAGGATGGTTTTTCATTGCTACAGATTTTCCTCTTATGTGGTCATGCATTAATCGTTGCTGTGTTTACCATGATGTCTTAGGTCTGAGGCATATCGCAATCCTGAAGCTGGCTGGTACTGAGCTGCCAGACATGGGGGGAGTCTTGGAACTTTATCCCATCAATGGTAAGAACTTTCTTGTTTAGACAGACAGTTTGTTTAACATGATGGTACACACAGGCTTTTGTTGTACAAGACGTATTAAACTACCATCTTGTCCTTACCAGCTCTTATTATCGAGGGAAAATAAAAACAGAAATCTAGACAAAACTGTATATAATTTTATAAAAACTAATTTAAACTGCTAATGTAAATCCTTTTCGTAGAAATGTAGTCGTTTTTGTGATTATTTTATCAGTTGTTCATGTTCAATGTACATTTCAGTCAGACTGAGGTCTGGATGTTGAGTGGGCCATTGAAACACAATCGTTTGGTGTTTGAAATAAGCAGGACCCCGTTTGGACCCAACTTCATCCCATATAGCTGGCCTTCAATTCTAAAACAGTTTGTTGTTGATTCAGTAGGAAATAGATGTCAACCACCTAGTGGGAGGCTGACAGTCTAATTTAAGCTTGAACTACATTGAACCTGACTGTCTGGCTTCAATTCCCTCATTGAGTGTCTGCTTGAATGTTGCATACAGTAATTCTGCAGAAGCTATTAAAATTAAAATAAAAAATAAAATGATAGGATTAAGATACAATGAGAAAAAGATGAAGTAAATTTGGTTCTCTTTTTGTTTTTTGTTTTACAGTTTTATCAGTACATAAATGTTAAATATCTGCTACATTCTTAAATCAACTGGGTCAATAATAGGATAATGGAAGCAAACACAGTTCTGGATCTGCTATAGAATGGCTTAAAAAGAAAAGAATCCACTTGTTGAGATGGTCCAGTCAATGTCCAGAATTCAACCTGATTGAAAGTAAATCTATGGTGGCTGAGAAGTGCAAAACACATTTACATAAAAAAAATAAAAATAAAAAAGTACATCTTCATTTTGAAGACGTACTAACAAGTTGAAAAACAAAATTATATATATATATATATATATATATATATATTTCACCATGTAAAGAGAAAGAAGAAGTAAATTATTAAAACTGTTGAGTAAAAAAACAATCGCAGTTGGGTGAAATATGAAAGGTCCATTTTCTACACATACTTTATCTTTAAAGCAGGGGTCTCAAACTCCAGTCCAACAAACCAAATCTAATTATTAAATTTCCTCCTCCCCAGGCAGTTGGGTTCTACAGGGCCCTGCTGACCTAATTATTTGATTCTGGTATGATGAAACTAAGACTTGTCTAAAGGTTTTAGGACTGTGGCCCTCGGGGACTGGAGTTTGCAACTCCACATAAAAATGCTCCAGATGTGGTGTATATCTAAGACGCTCTTGGGTAATGCAACGGTTCTAAAAAACATGCTACTGAGACTTTCAAGTTTATTTGCTTAAAGGGAGAGTTCGGGATGTTTTCCACCTGGACCTTATTTTTGGCAAATATTATGTTTATTTACTCAAGTTTGGAGTCCTTTGGAAGGTCTTGAAGGTGCTAAGCTATTAGCTTCTGGGTTTTTTTTACAATCTTTTAATGTAACCAATTCCAGCTTATGCTATTCTGGGATTTCAACAACGTTGCAGATGTCCACCATTCCAGCTGTAGTCTGTGTAGGTTGTAGAAAGGGAACCTGTAGAAGCTGAACTTATGTCTGTTCTGTCTAACCGACTGTCGTAGAGCACAGACTGAAAGTCCTGATCAGACTACAGCTGGGATGTTATTGGAATCACATGATAATTTAGTTGGATTATAGCCTCTGCATCACCCCATAACAGAACTAATAAACACTTCTGAGACGTTCTGAACTTCAAGGGGATTATTGCTAACGATCAATAATAACAATTGGTTAAATTAAGGAGTTATGGGGCAGATAATGCCTTATTATAGGCAAAAAATCTCCTGCCCTGATTGACTCCTATTATGTGAATATACGCTGATCAGACTGGATATAACTTCTCCTAGAGGACTCCAAGTGGCTCCAAACTGGTCTGGGTGAGTAAATGAACTAAAATTAGCTAAAAATAAGGTCCAGGTTTAAAAACAAAAAACAAACTTCTCCTTTAAGTCTATTGTATAACATATTTCCTGTCTATACTTTAAGGAAAATTAGTTGGTCAGAGTGTGGATTTTAATCATTGATCACATCAAATACATTAATTATTTAGCAGATGAAAGCCCAGTTGTATTTTGAGTTAGCAAAGTCTTGCAGTTTGGAAGTTGTGGGGTTGATTCCAGCCTCCCATGTCCTCATATTGGTTTGATTCTGCTTAAGGTACCTGACTCCAAGTTGCCCACCGATCTGTGTACTGAAGTTTGAATGTGTTTGATAGGGTAAATTTGGCTCTAGTGCACAGGTCTGTAACCTGCCGCTCCAGAGCCACAAGAGTGTTTTTGCCTTTTTTCTGAGGGTTGTGCAAGTTTTACGGCTTTAGGCATGAGACAGGTATCTGTGCAAATTGCACACTCCTCCTGCTTCTAACGCTGTCCTCGTTTTACATCAAATCATTTCTTTAAAAATATTGTTCTGCAGTCTCATTGTAGTCCTTACAGTTCTTAGTGTTAAAGGATATGTGACTGATCATGGAATGAATAATGATAGGGGGACATCAAAGCTCCATTCTGCGTTGGGACCTCTATGTTGATAGCAACTCAGGAACACATGTAGATCAGAGGACTGAAGGATGAACAGGGATATGGGTGCCTTTTTATGAATGATTGATTTAAAGTTCAGTCAGCTGGCCCATAAACTAACCTTTTTCTGTTTCAAAATGTATAAGCCAATGTTCACAGATAAAAAAGCTAGTTTCCTCCAGAGGACCAAGCTAACCGCTGACTCAGTATTGGATAATACAATATATTTTAGAGTATTATCTTTAGAAAGAGACAAAACGACAGCAAGACAAAATAAATGGCTTTAGCACTACCACTGCTTATGTATAAAATGTGTTCAACATCCCCTCCTATCAGCACTGGACATAAAACACTAATTGAAAACCTTTTTTGCTGTTTTCCTGTGTTGAACTCAACCTGTCACTGTTTGCCAAGTCCTTGTTTATTAGTGAACGTGTACGTTAGCATAAGGGTTTGAGTGTCCATATACTGACTCCAGATGGTCTCTGCAAATTGGACAAATTTGACGCACACCCGGTCTCGCAATTATCACATTGGATGAGTCACACTGACATGCATCCTTCATCCGCCTAGCCTGATGATGGTGGACAACTGGACGGATGGCACCAATTCAGTGGCAGCCTTGATACTGTCGCCACATCACCACACAAATAACTTACTCAGTTTTAGTGTTTGGTAGAGCGACACTGATGTGTCGGCTCAAATATCTAGCTCATAGAGTGAAACTCTGTGTTGGTGCAAATATCACTTTAAAAAGTAGTCATGTGACCAAAATAGGCGTTGTTTTGCATGTCACCAAGGGCCAAACTGTGGTGAAAAGGAGGAGCATCTGCAATTTTCTGTCAATGTGATGCGTCCCTGCCTACATATTTTCAACTAAAATTACCCCCAAAAAGCCACTGTTACATCATTAAGCCTAAAAGAAAACCAAAGGTTTCAGCAATTATTATGATGATATATCAGGAAAAGGAATTTATTATACTGAGCCTCCCAATTACGTTGCCTGCAATGATGTATAAGATCCAGCAGGTGTCAGTAGAGTGACACAATATCGACACAGTATCAATACAGTTGGGGTAATGTTCCGAAATGCTTCAGGATGCCTCATCTACCCGCATCACTACTCTGGACTACAACACTAGCTCAAAGCTAAACTTTACACTCACACACACAACATACATAGCATGATGCATTATAAGCTTTACAAAGGGATCATGTACATGATAGGACTTGATGTTGTCTTTAACTTCTTTATATTTGAGCCCAAATAAAATGGACAAACAGACCAAAATATAAGAATAGTGTGTGGCAGCAGCTTAAGTTCACATCAGTCAAGCTTCTTAAGCCCAAATTTTTCCTGCTGGAGTTCAGGATGAGATGGAGGTCCAGTAAATGTAAAATGATCAGGAAAAATGGGGAAACTGTTGAAATAAATCCTCTTTTTGAAACGCTTTAATTGTTGCGTGGATGTTTACTCTATCCAGGCAGCGCCACAGTGGAGCGTGAAGGGCTCTCAGCCACCCTGGTGAAGGACATGAGAAACTACTTCCAAATCAGCCCTGAATACTTCTCCATGCTGCTTGTTGGGAAAGACGGCAACGTGAAATCCTGGTACCCCTCGCCCATGTGGTCCATGGCTAATATCTATGACCTGGTGGACTCCATGCAGCTTCGCAGACAGGAGATGGCCATCCAGCAGTCGCTTGGCATGCGCTGCCCAGAAGACGAATATGGCGGATACGGCTACCATCAGCACGGATACCAGGACGGCTATCACCAGGGTTACGGTTACTAACTGATTACTGACAATCATGTTTGCTGGTCCTCTGCACCTTTAGCTCTGATATGCATTCATAAAGTTTTCTAGCCATCCTCCACATGGTAGTCAGGGATGTAGACACTTTTTTTTCCAAAAGTTTTGTTGCACTTAAAAAGGAAACTCTGGAGCTCCTTTCTTATACCCACTTTATTAATGTACAGCACAGAGTACCACACTGTGCTGACGGCCTTTAATTCAGCTGGTCAGTCCGAACATGTTCTGGTGAGGCTGGAGGATCAGGAGTGGCTGTGTACTTTGGCTGTTTTAAGTATTTGTCACTTTCCAGCAAAACTCAGTGTTGTATAATCATCCACTGTCTTTACTTGCATTGTTGAATTTAAAACATTTCCAGGACAAACCGTTTTTGTTTTTGTAGATAATGAGCTTCAATATAGATTTATTGGAAATCTGTGGCATCTCAAGGGGAATGGTCTCTTTCTTCAAATCTGTTACATTATTTGCCCCCTTTAAAGTCTCTGTTGAGACATCTACAATGTTCCTATTTATACTATTCTGGCAAATATGATCAATAAAAATGTGTCTACTACTGGTGCTGTAAACTCAATGACTGTTACAAAAACATGTTTTCTACTCCCACACACAAGCATATATGATATATGCCATCTATGACCTAATCCTGTTGTCTGCTGTTTGTATTGCATAGATTCAGACTGGTACACTTGTGCATACACTATACTAAAAGTCTCAGCCTTATGGTGTTTCTCCACTAGTACCTTTTTGCCGGGCTGTACTGTACTATACTACCCGAAACTTGGCGCAACACGGTGCAACTCGTTTTGTGTTGCTTCTCCATTGCAACACAACAGAGCATCTCAAGTGAGTGGGTCCGTCATATAGTGGGCGGCCCCAGAGTAAGCAGCGGGAAGTAAACAAAGGCTTGTAGAAGAAGAAGAACAATGGCGATTCCACTAGCAGTCGTGAGCTTTTTGCCCAGTCTGTAGCTTTTTGTAGTCGCATGTCGAAGAGAAAGCCTCTCTCATCAAAGAATAAAGACCAGTGCCAGTTCAGCACGGATGGAACCACAGCAGAGCTGGAATGAAAAATAGTATCGGCTTGGTGCGACTCAGCCCAACTTCTGCCAGCGGAGAATAAAAGGTACCAAGGCTGAATCTTATCGAGTCGAGTCGTACCAGTGGAGAAACACCTTTATTGTATGACATTAAACCTAACTGGACCTATGTACGATTGATCAAGATTCCTGATAATGATCACAAAATAGTGTGTGGCGATACAAATTTGTGGATTAGATTGTCTTTAATTTGCGGGTGATTTATTAAAATTACGGGCGCAATTCATAACAGGCGCAAGAAGAAGTATTAAAATGAGGAGTTTGCGGCCGCTAATGTGAGCTGTGTTATGGCTTTAGAGAGCAGGAATATGTGCATGGATTCATGATGCGTTTTAGGCACACACAAAAAAGAAAAAAAAAGGAAAGTGGGACGGACGACATACGTATCAATTCTATGGCCGTTACAGCATTAATTACTATTAGCCTAGAATGTTGTGAATTGTGTTCCTCATTTGTCAGTAATAGATGTAATGCATGCAGTGTGTGTTAGGGAAATGTTAGGTAAAATAATAATGTTGTATTATTATTTTCTTAGGGTGCCTTTCTTCATCACATGGTTCAAATGTACTTTTTAAATGTCATTTGATTTCAGTCATATGCTCCTTTGCAGGACATCCTGTTCTTTTAATATGTTAATGAACTGAGACTAAATAAAAAGGAGGCTGCAGGGGGATGAGCCTTCGAGGCCAGGAGACCGAGACTGTGACCAGGAGACCGAGACTGTGACCAGGAGACTAGCTGGGAAGCTGAGACGAGAAGGAGAGCAGAGAGACACGATCGGCTCTTTCCTTACAGTTTTTCTCCTGGTCTCCCCATGCAAAAAACTTAATTTTATCTCCCTCTGCAGAGCTCAATTGATTGCAATTTCTCTCCGACCCCTGTGTGTGATTCTTTCTAGGTCAACCACTATTTTTTATCCAACATTTTGGTGCCGAGACCCGACGTACGGAGCACTTCCGCCGGTGGTTTTTGTCGAAGGACTTGCTTCACTGGCCAGCTGCATAAACTTCCACGAGGACCTCCTGCACATGGTCCCGTACAATCGATTCGGTCTGAATCACTCGCGTAGGGAGGAAATTTTGAGTACGTCTCTCTTTTGTGCACCTTTACATTTAAAAAAAAATATTCTAAGATAGTCAGGGTATATTCTGCTGTTTGGGCCTAAAGGACGCTTTAACCTCTCTGATAGAATATCAGGTGTTGATCCTTGAGTGATTAATGCATTAATTACTACAGCGAGGGTGTAAAGGACCAGGTTTGCGAATCTGTCCACCTCGAAAATAAAGGTTGTAACGGTTGAGGTTTGTGAACCTATATACACCTCGCTGGAAAAGGTTGTAACGGATTAAGGTTTGCTAACCTAATCCACTTTGCTGGGAAATAAAGTACGCAAATGTAGGGAGTAAAAACTCAAACAGCAGAATCAAAAAGATATACTGCACCTTAGGTGGGTAAAGTAAGATAGGCACAGGATATAATCTTTATGTATGCCAGTCCAACCTGAAACCTAACAGTGTTAATGTATGGTTTGACGGGCACTACAAGAGACGTTCTGTGTGGATTTATAGGTCACATAACACATCCTTAGATTAGGAAAGCCATAGGACGGCTCAATCTAGTTGCACAAAAGAGGCAGAGTAAAAAACCTATACGATCCAGTTTTAGCAGAAATTGATTACAATTAAAAATCTCAAATAAATGACCAAAAAATTTATTTAATTAATTAAAGAATAAATGACTAACTTTAACTCATCAACAGACTAATTTAATAGTTCTTGCTTGTTCATTCCTCCTAGAACTATTTTGGTATTCTAACACCAGACTTTACCAGACTAATTAATAGAATCCATTAAAAGTTATATAAACACAACGCAAAGATGGGAAACCATGTTTCTATCGACAGATTAGAGGGAGATTGAAAGTATATACATAAAAAGGACCCAGAAAATCTTCAGTTTCTGACAAAATGGCGCAAAAAGTATAAAGTAGACGGGAGGCTAGAGGGAAATCAATGGAGGGACCTGGTATGTGTTCTCGAAGCAAAATCACTTCTCGCTAAAGGAAGAAAGAAACAACTAAAACAAACAGAATTGAGAATCGCACGTGTGTGGGCTCATGAAACAGAGCAGATGAATTTTAAAAAGAGAACAGAGCACAAAGGATCTAAAGATGTGGCTTTTGTTATGAAAAAGCTTGGTGATGAACTCACACTGTGTCCTCCTGTTTCCAAAGATCAATTTGCAATTGAAGAAAAAGCAGATGATACCTCAATAAAACATAGGCTTAGAATTATAAAGAAGGATAAGAAGCCAGACAGGCCTGTTTACCAAACCCAGCAAGACACTGAAACACAAAAACAAAAGTCCTCTTTTTCTTTGAGGAAGCTCTTCCCCCGATGCAAGAAGAAAGCAATAGAAAAACAACCCTCCGCTGACCACGGCTTAGGTGAAGAGGACTCCGACACCCCAGCTGTGGTCCCTCTCGAACAAGTTGAAGTAGATACACCATAAAACAGGTAGAACAGATAGACCATAAAACAGGAACTTATAGATCAGACTGTTTTGAAAGAAATGCAAACAAACGTTCCCTCTTCTGAAAAACAATTATGGAAAACAAAAAGTGCTATTCTAAATGAAAATTGACTTTTTGAAGTTCATAATAAACCCATCCTACCCAAATCACTGTTTAAAGCTGCTGTGCTTGTGATACATGGGCCTTGCCAAGCCTCCACAGGGGGGTTTGGCATCAATAATACAGCAATACTTTACAACATACAACCTTGAAACATACTTAAAACATTTCTGCAAAACATGCCTAACATGTATCAAACACAACCCACAAGGGAATATGAGTCCCAAGCGAGGCCAATTTCCTAAAATTATCCTAGCAAAAAAAGTGCAAAGCGCACACAATCTGCCTACCTCTCCTTCTGTGTTGCAGGACCCTGAAAAGCCAATCAAACCTGAAGACTGGGTATTCATCAAGGTGACTAAAAGAAAGAACTGTACAAGCCCCCGCTGGGAATCCCACTAGGAAAAACCTGTCATACCTACGGCTGTGAAAATCACTGAAGAGACCCTCGTGGATACACATCCCACACTGCAAATTGCAAAGGCAATTAGGGGTCTAGACGAGAGACAGTGGGGAGGTCTGGGCTACAGAGGGCAGAATGACCAATAGGGCCTCTCATCTCAAACCCAGCAGAAAAGCATCCCTGTCTCCTAGCGGTCAAACCTCCGTTTGGGAGGGCTAGTCCTCTTAATTGCCTCTAGCCAACATGCAGTTTGGCTCCTCTGCTGTCTGGCAGTTTGCCTGCTTTTATTCAACTGCTTTTTCCTCACACCTGATTATGCCCAGACATCAAAGGAAAGAAGAGCTTAAATTCCCACATCATTCTGAAGAAGTCTCATCGATGACTGCTGTCCCAACCACCTTAAATAGTACCATATGTCTGCTATACAAATTAACTCTAACAACTGTTGTAACAGACTGTTCCACCTTACCTCACTGCTGCACTTCTGAGAACAACAAGACATGATCCCAGCCTGTTGACTTTTACCTACCTAAAGATTGATGTGGCACATGCAGTTTGGCTCGACTGCAGCCGTCCTCAAAGATCATAACAGAGGACGGGGCACTTTCTAAACGTACAGAGCTGAAGAAACGGGAATGCAAACCTCCAGAGATGTTCAACCCATTCTCTGACAATGGTGGACGAAAACCTCTCTACAGTGATGCAAAAGGAATCTTCCACACCATGTTCCCACCTGCTGGAGTTGCAAGCCTAACAAAATGGATTTTGGAAAACATCACAGACATCCTTGCCGAGATGTCTAACCTGCTGACCAACGATCCTGAAAAACTGCAGATGAGGACCATACTGATGCAACATCGGGACGCTCTGGACACTCTATTTGCTTCTGAAGAGGTTTGAAGATGAAGACAGAAATGAAGGAGATGTGGTGTAATTAACATGTGTAAAAACATTTTTATGATTCCATTAATCTAAACTACTGTTCAGGTAGCGATTAATTGGATGATGTCTAGGTGAAGCTCGCATTAATATCTTTTTGAAATTGCTACTTACTTTTGCAATTTCTTTGTTGTATGTCTTATTACTTTTTTTTTTAAATTTGGGATACTACTTATTTTTGCAACCTTTTGTTGTCTGGTTTTTATGATTCTTATATTTGTACATTATTGGAGTTTTTACCTATTATACAACTTTTTGTTGTTCGTGATTACATTTAAAAAACACATTTTTTGGGGGGGAAATGTTAGGTAAAATAATAATGTTGTATTATTATTATTTTCTTACGGTGCCTTTCTTTATCTCATAGTTTAGATGTACTTTTTAAATGTCATTTGATTTCATTCTTATGCTCCTTTGCAGGACATCCTGTTCTTTTAATATGTTAATGAACTGTGTCAAAATAAAGGGAGGCTGCAGGGGGATGAGCCTTCGAGGCCAGTAGACTCTGACCAGGAGACTAGCTGAGAAGCTGAGACGAGAAGGAGAGCAGAGAGACACGGTCGGCTCTTTCCTTACAGTTTTTCTCCTGGTCTCCCCATGCAAAAAACTTAATTTTATCTCCCTCTGCGGAGCTCAATTGATTGCAATTTCTCTCCGACCCCTGTGTGTGATTCTTTCTAGGTCAACCACTATTTTTAATCCAACAGTGCGCATGCTCTACTCTCTGCTCAGTATACACAGCTTACTCCAGAGTCAGACTGATTTAAGCTGCAGCATGTCCAGAACGTCACTAAGATGCCCATATTCCACTTATTTTGTTTAAATGTACCGTACGTTGCAGTAGAACAAATTTTTATGTTGAAATTGTGTAATCGGAAATCTATGAATTTTGTTTTTATAATGTCATATTTGTAGCCTACTTGTCATTGTGGTTTTGGACATGATACTACATTCCATTAACTGGAACCCGGGACGATTATAACCACTCCAGTGGAAATTAATAAGTGATCGACGAGGATCATTACTCACTGGGCGCTCAGCATCTTCACCAGGTGGAGATGCACCGAGCGCACAGTGAGTTATGATGTGTCTTTGGGGGGAAATCCTGGTATATATCTACATAACTGTCATGTTTATGGCCATTAGAGTGTTAAATACTATTAGGTTATATTGTGTGTGTGAATATTTTTTGTTTTTCAGTAATAAACTTCTGTTAAATGTGGTGGAATAAAGTTAATACATGCCTTTAGGAGACAGTAAAAATAGACGCTAAAATATCCAGCGCAAACATGTTTATGCTTAGTAAATCACACTGTTGCCTGTTCTCCTCCCAATATTTTGCGTCTTCTTGCAGAAACACCCATATTTCATATTCAGATTAGAGAAACGTGCTAAATGGATTGTGTGTGTCTTGTTTGGGGTTTAACAGGTGCAATGCTCTCTGCATCATGTAAGTAAATCAGGTACGGTGTGTTTGCGACCAGTTTGCACTGATTTTAACCAACACATACTGTTAATAAGCCAATTTGAACATATGTTTGGAGCTTAAATGAAGGAAGAGTCACTATGTCTGATGACAGGCGGAAGTAAGTTCATGAGCTGAGGAGCAAAGTGTCTGAAAGCTATCCTCCCCATGGTGACAAGCCAGGCAAAAAGAACAAGATAAGTGGCTGTGAAGCAACAAGATATTCTCAGTAACAATGAATCGTCTCTTCCTCAGTCCAAACATGCACTGATCGGCCGCTTACGTTTATGTTAGCCATCATATTCTTCTTATAATACTACTCTGTTGTTGCTGAGTCACACCTCCGCGTCTCTTCACTTCCTAAAGCATTGTGCGAGTGGCAGGGGGTTGGTTGCAGAAAAAGTCTGATTCCCAATCACATTATCTGGATAGATTAGTCGAGCTTCTGAAACTAGTTCGGTTCTATCAGAGAATCTCTAATAAAGAGAGAAGAGCCACTGTCATTGTACGTCTGGGTTCTGAACTGGTTGCAGTTCCACTCTGGTTCCATTAGAGGGCGCTCTCATGATGAGATCAGAATGAATGGAGGTGTGTGGAACAACACCCTTCAAAATCCACTTTTCTCAGGATATAATTTTTTTTTCTAGAAATTTGAATATTGTATTCATAAGGATATGAAAGAAGGTACACATTGCTGGGTGTTAGATTTTTTAGAGCCACGTATTTGCTTTAAAAAGTTATTTAAACGGTCAGTGACGTCATACATATCGTACGACCAGAGATACTGCTTTCCTTATTTGTTAGATTTAAATTCCGCAGTACATACATAAAGATAGGCACATAACAGTGCTAGCAACCCAAAAACAGTTTTTAGGTTGAAGAAATTTTTTTTTTTACAAAAAAGTCCGCCTTAACATTCTGGTGCCGCTTCAGATGCCACAATCCCGGTACATCTAGACGTAATCAGTCCTTCAGTGACCAATCAGAATTCATTAGCACAATGCTAGCAAGTTATGGGCAACAACAACTCAACCTGTAAGAAAAACGATAGGAGATAAATACTTGTTCATTCATCTTTCCTCCTATAACCCATGTTGAACTTGCAAAACCTACAATCACATCTTAGATTTCTCAACAGCAGTCGGCTGAAAGAGAGAACTTGTTTGCCAGTTATAATTCGATATCTTGTAAGCATGCTATGGTACCACTTCCTTTCCCTCTAAATGATATATGTTCCACAGTTTCCAGTAACAGATTTTCCCTGTTTAAATATTTTATTCAACCCTGTTTCATGTTATCATAATGTAGATATAATTTTTTCCTCCTTTCTGTTATGCCTTGTTTTCCTCATTATACCAACTTTCCTTTGAAAGCAACATACCATTTTTTTCTGTCATCTTTCCTTGACCTTTTAAAGCTGCTTTATTATTGTTATTTTATATGTCTGAAGACACTGGTTTTGCAGGCAGTTTTTATTGCAAAGCGGTTTTATTTGAATTGGATGTTGAAGAATTAAATTTAGACCGCCACATTAGTGCTGATGTCATCACCAATGCGTGACGTAATGATGTAATTGATATGCAAATTAGCATGTGGCGACATCTAGCGACTTTCTGGGGAGACTTCAGCTACTTTCTGTCAGAGACAGTTGGCAACACTAGATGGAGTTTACCACCCAGTTTAGGCAGCATTACCAAACAAGACCGGAGTCCGACGTGCTACTGGCCGCAGCAGGACTCCACACTGGGGCTAGAGTCTTCAGGACGCCACACGCCGCAGGCAGACAGGTATCCAGCACAACGGTCTCCCTCTGTGCTACCGATCTACTCTTTGATCATTTATTCTCCTCCGCTTAGCAATATGCTTAAATCCAAACAGTTGTATCGTCTGATTAGAGTTAATAGTCTGTTCAGAATTTGTGCCACCGCACAACCCGCCCTCCCACCGCGCTTACGAGCGTAAAGCACTCACAGCAGCTAAGTAGGACCGGGAGATTTAACCAGAGGCAGATTCAGCTGCTGATATTATAATTTGTTGTTTGAAGTGTCGGCTACATTTGAGGATAGATAAAAAATCAACCTCTGTAGGTGGATGTGTTCACAGATATTAGCTGTTAGCCAAGGTAGTACATTATATTATCATGGCACTTTGTAACATAAGACTTGAAAAGTAAAACACTTCTTACAGCTTGGGAGCTGGTGTTCCACCGTTGTGACGGTAAAGATTCTTCTTTTAAATCCAACCTCGAGGCAAAGCCAGTACTGTAAGGTCTGTAGCCTCGAGCAGCTGCAAGAGGCTCAGCTTTCACCTTGGCAAAAACAATGTTCCTGTTGGCGGTCCAAAGCTAGGTAGGCGAGACCATGAATAAGTTAGAATTATGACGTATGGTTGTTGGGCTTTTTCCAACTCAGACGTTTTCTAGTCTCTTTTCTTTATGTAACTGATTCAGGGATTAGAGTTTGTATAAAATGTTTATATGCAGAATGCTTTCAGAACACAGAATGGCTGATTTTAATGAAAGAAAAGTCAGTTTTTTCAAGATTTTCAGTTAAGGAGAACTTTAAGTGATGGACATTTTTCAATGATTTGAACTGACTCTAAAATGTTTGCATTAGACATTTTAACATTAAACAGTAAAACAAAAACATTCCACATGCGTTGATTATATGTGTGCTTAAAAAATCTGATAGCCACAAGTTAAGGACAACTTATTATTTTATTTATTTAAAATAAACAAAAGATTTTTTTATGTGCATTTAATAAAAAAAAGGTAATCATTTGTTTTGTATATCCATCCATCCATTTTCTGAACCGCTTAGTCCTCCAGTGGTTGCGGGGGGGGCGGTGCCTATCTCCAGCTATCAACCATCGAGAGGCGGGGTACACCCTGGACAGGTCGCCAGTCCATCACAGGGCTGTTTTGTATATCGCAATAGCTTTTTTTTTTTGTTGTTTCTTTTTTTAAGAATGTAATATTTACATTGGCTTACAGCTGATATGCACTCATCACCGGGGATGATTTATAAATTACCCGCAGCTCCCTGATGGCTGATGTCCACATCATAATTACAGACTGTGCAAAATGCATGATGAGGAACTTTAGAAGGTTGAAAGCATGGTCACTTTTCTTAATATTTATTTAAAAACATCTGAGGGAGGTGGACCATCATGTTGAGCAGGTCTGAAGAGTTTCATTTAGACTTTGTCTCGAATGTTCCCACAGTGAAAGTAACGTTAGGCATTATGGTCTACATTTACTAAAAGCTGGCTTGTCTGCAACACATGAACGCAGTTTATCTTTTAGTCCAGGTGAAGCGAGTGAAGAGCGGAGGACAGAGGGCTGAGGCAGACGGCAGGAGGAAGTATGGAGGGGGGAGTGTTATGATTGGCAGACTCTTTATTCTCAGCTTTTCTACAATGATTGGCTGAAACTGCTTCACCATGCTGCTGCGTCTTGTTGTCAGACATGAGTACTGCACATTTAGCATGGAACTCAAATGTCCGTTGCTGTTTTTCTTAGTTTAGAGGGGTAATCATACCAGCATATGTAGATGTTTAATTACGTATTTGCTATGCAAAATATGTAGCCTGCAGGTTGGCTGGTTTACATTTTGTAGCCGTGGAGCTCGAATTTCAGCTGTGGCGGAGCGCCACAGTAACTCATATGTAAAGGCGCATTCACACCGGCCAGTGAGTCCAAGCAGCAGGGCAGCTAGATTACATGCGAAGTCTATGGTACTATGTAGCAAATGGGCATCAAGCTGCATCAAGCTGGCATGCAGGAAGTCGCAGACCTCGGCACAGAGGACATCAGTGCATCCACGCAGCTGCTGTTCGGACGGTCCGCCAAGGCATCCAGGCAGCTGATGGGTGAAGTTGGGAAAATCGAACTTTTTGGGCAGGAAACACAGGGCAGCAACCAATCAGCGACTCTTTGCACTGATTAAGCCATCAATGCTTACATTAGCCAGTCAGTCATTCAAAATGGAGGATAACTGATCATCACTGTGTGTAACTACCGTGAATTGTATGACCCATCTTCGTGTTATTATAAGGACAGGAAGAGATTGGAGGATATTAAAGTGCCAGCTAAACAGTTAAATATTCAGAGAATAAAGAGAAATCCCCACCCACTGACATGACACACTGACGCAGACTACAACGCTGCAACGTGTGCAAGAACCTGGTTTTAATTTTTAAACCATCCAATTTTGTCCGTTTCAGTGTTTTGCTGCCTGGACACGCAGGCCGGTGTGAACCCAATTTAAGGGAAACATTAGTGATTTTCATGTTAACCACAGCACTGACACTGTCCCGGTCATGTTTTCAATGACATTTGCATCAATACAGACTGTGGTAGAACCACAGTGCTGGTTCTGCAGGACCTCAGTGCAGCGTTTGACACTGTTTATCATAAAATACTACTGAAATGACTGGAGAGCTGGGTCGGACTCTCTGGTGCAGTACTTGGCTGGCTGGTCTGGTCCTACATAAAGAACAGGGATTTATTTGTTTCCATAGGAAACCTTTCATCAAAACAAATAGAAATCACATGCAGGGTCCCCCAAGGCTCCATCCTGTGGCCTCTTCTATTAAATATCTACAAGATCCGACTAGCCCAGAATTTTAGATACGAAGGGAAGATTAGAAATCGGTCTATAGTTAATTAAGTCGTTTTGATCAAGAGATGATCAAGATCAAGAGATGGTTTCTTAAGTAGAGGTTTAATTACAGCCAACTCCTGTGGTACATATCCATTTACTAGGAATAGATTCATTATATCTAAAATTGGAGCGGCAATCAAAGGGAAAACCTCCTTTAAAAGTTTAGTTGGGACTGCCCAATATCAGTATCGGTGCATCCCTAACATTAATGTATGTAAACACTGCAAATGAAAAAACGTGTATCCCAAAGGCATTATACTGATGCACTCATATGCCTGTTGAGGAATGGAGTTAGATACCAAAGTATCAACTCAACTCTTTACACTGTAAAATAGCAATCAGTAGGCTAGACATGAAGTTACTGATTTTTGTGAATTTAAGTCAGAAGTGCTAAATTGGGGAACAATGTTTTGAATTTAGTTTTCCTGGGTGAACTTATTTTTTAAGCAACAGGACCCCCTACTGGATTTATTTGATACGTGCTAAAGAAAAAAATACAATACAGTATGCTGTATGTTGTAACTTAGAGCCAATACAATGCTTTAAAATACTTCCTTTAATTATGAGGTTCAAAATATCTTTTTTTTAATTCTTTAAACATAAAACAGACTAAGGTTTTTTGTTTTTTTAAAGAAAATTTATGGCACCAAGACAATAGTGTTTCAGCAAGTTCTTTTATTTAAAAAAAGTTCATTTCACAAAAAAGGAATACATCTAAAGGCATAAACAATCCAATATTTAAGACAAAGATACAGTTTATATTATTTCACACTTTAATTCACCAAATGAACATTTATCATCAAAGCAATTCAAGCTAGAGTGGATTTGAAGTTCATTGACTAAATGCTCTCAGATCAGATGCACCAATAAATACAGACTACATGAGATATAACCAGTCTGCTCAACGACTCAACAGTTTGGAGGCACAGACAGAGATTCAATGAACTAAAGCTGTTTTGTGTCATTTTCCACTTTAGGCCACCAATTTGTAGAGTTTTGGGAACTGGAAAGTTTTTTTGTGCTTGTATTAATAGTTGATCTTTAGATCATCCATTATCTGAGTCCTAATACTTGCCACTACTGCATATTTGCCTTTTTCAAACACACAAGGCTGCAGGCAAACAATCCTCCAGCATAATCTTCCTATACAGTAGATTCTGTAGCAATACTTGATCACCAGATAAGCCAAGATGCCACCGAAGTTTTGGATAAAAGAATCTGCCACCCGACGACTGCGGCTCTCACAGAGCATGCATACTGTGCATGTACTCCACTGCACCGGCATAAAAAACAACTCACATATGGCAGCAATCACCCAATAATATCCTGTGCTCTTTTTAATGATAAAGATTCACTCACCTCAGCATAATGGATGCTTAACATTGAAAGGGACACTCAGTTTGTCCTAAATTCTGATTAAAATGCCAGTTTGACCATCTAAAATTAACTCAATGGATATGGTGAGGTCACAGCAAAAGTAAGGTCCCTGAACCTGATGGAGCAGAACAATCAATTCTACACCTCTGATCCTAATACACACGGATTCTTCAGAAATGTTCAAATCAACACAGAATTCTATAAAATGTGAAAGGACTTGATTCCACTAATTTCTTCACGCTAAGAGCCACACACCAGCAGGTTTTCAACAGGCCAGCAAACAAAGCGACATGGCAAATGTTGACAGCAGCTTAAGGGCCTGAAGATAGCAGCCTTTAGCTGAACTGTTTTAGATAGAAAATATGGAATTTGGTTTCTAGACAAAGAATGTGCAGACAAATATATGAGCTCAGTCCGAATATTTAGTGGGCCCAAAAATGTTCTGGCTTGTAAGGACTCATTAATTTCCCTTTTTGGTCTTTTCCTGATTCCTGTCAAGGATCTAGCAACGACCTGCCTCACACAGAGCCTCAACACCTACTAGATGTACGCAGGATCAAATTACATACCAATATACGATTATTGATGAACTTATTGATGAGCTGCTCAGCAGTACTGTAAACAGCTGTAGGCATCAGAGGCATGTTTACATAGAAAAACACTTAAAATGTTAAGTTTTTACACCATCTCACCCTGCCACAACATAAACAGCAGCAGTCATGCACAAACAGGCACGTTTTAAGATATGAATTAGAACGTTGCATTGCCCACCATTATTCACTGGCAGTTCCACTAAATGCATGGACAGATCCTCCTGGCTCTGTGTGGAGGAGTTGTAGAGCATCTCCTCCATCCTTCTGATTCACAAGGACTCCTCGTCAGACTCACTGTCTGTGTTGGTTTTAGTGAGGAGCTCCAGCTCCTCGCCGTCCTACAACAGCAACAACACAGATAGGACAGCAAGATGAGGAAAACGCAGGTTCAATCATACATAAAGATGAATGCAGCCAAGTACAGAGATCTCCTGGAAGAAAACCTCTTCAAGAGTTCTCAGGAGCTCAGACTGGGCTGAAGGTTCACTTTTCAACAGGACAATGACCCTATAAGCTCACAGCTAAAATAACAAATGAGTGGCTTCAGAACAACTGTGGGACCGTTCTGGACTGGCCCAGCCAGAGCCCTCACCTAAACCCACTGAGCATGTCTGGTGAGAGCTGAAAATGACCAACGTTACAATCCAACCTGACAGAACTGGAGAGGATCTGTAAGGAACAAAGGCAGAGGATCCCCAGATCCTGGTGGGAAAAATGTGTTGAATCATTCCCAAGAAGACTCCTGGCTGGGTGCTGCTACTCAGTACTCAGCAAAGAGTATGAATACTTATGACCTGATATTTCAATTGTTTTTTAATACATTTGCAAAAAGTTCTACATTTCAGTTTTTTCTGTCAAGATGGGGTGCTGAATTTACATTAATTAGAAATAAAATTAACTTTTTTGACTATAGCAAACGGCTGCAATGAATCAAAGGTTGAACAATGTAAAGGGATCTGAATACTTTCCATACCCACTGTTATTGATGACAAGTTAATACGTGTCAATATATCATGTTAAACTACTTAACAATACTAATTTAGCCTTTTTTACTTCCCTTATTGGTCACTTCATGCTGGGAATAAACCCAATTCTCTTTCATTTCGGTGCAGAACTTTACTAAATAAAAATAAATCTTTATTTATAAAACAGAAGTGAGCCATAGAAAAGGGTCAGCACAGGTGAAGACAGAATTGAAGTGGCTGAAAAAATATCATTAGCACATACATTGGGGCAAAAACATATTTAGTCAACCCCCAATTAGGCAAGTCATCCCACTTAAAAGATGAGAGAGGCCTGTAATTTCCATCATAGGTATGATTAATTAATTCGGATATGAGAGAGAAAATTAGAAAATCCAGAAAATTTTATTGATTTTCAAATTATTTATTTGAAAATTATGGTGGAAAATAAGTATTTTTCACCTACATACCAGCCAGATTATAGAGCTGCAGCAGGCTGGGAAAACTGAATCTGCAACAGGTAAGCAGCTTGGTGTGAAGAAATCAACTTTAGGAGCAATTATTAGAAAATGGAAGACATGCAGACTGCTGATAATCTCCCTCCATCTGGGGCTCCACCAAGATCTCACCCTGTGAACGGTGAGCAACAATCCCAGAACCACACGGGGGGACCTAGTGAATGACCTGCAGAGAGCTGGGACCAAAGTAACAAAGGCTACCATCAGTAACACACTACGCCGCCTGCAGCGCCAGACATGTCCCACTGCTTAAGCCAGGACATGTCCAGGTTTGCTAGAGAACATCTGGATGATCCAGAAGAGGACTGGGAGAATATGATATGGTCAGATGGAACCAACATAGAACTTTTTGGTAAAAAAAGAAAGAATGCTGAGTTGCATCCAAAGAACGGGATGGGGGTGGAAGCATCATGCTGTGGGTCTGTTTTTCTGCAAAGGGACCAGGACGACTGATCCATGTAAAAAAAAAAAGAATGATGTATGGTAACATGTTGAATGAAAACTTCTATCAGCAAGGATATGAAAATGAAACATATCTGGGTCTTTCAGCATGACAATGATCCCATACACATCGCCATGGTAACAAAGGAGGAGGGGCTTCCTAAGAAGCATTTCAAAGTCCTGGATTGGCCAAGCCAGTCTGCAGATCTCAACCCCGTAGAAAGTCCAAAAACATCCCTGCTGTAGAGGAGATCTGATTGGAGGAATGGGCCAAAATACCAGAAACAGTGGAAACCTGCTGAAGACTTACAGGAATAGTTTGACCTCTGTCACTGCCAGCAAAGGGTTTATAACAAAGTATTAAGATGAACTTTTGTTATTGACCAAATACTAATTTTATACAATAATTTGCAAATATATTCTTTAAGAATCAGACCATGTAATTTTCTTTTCTTGTTTATTTTTCTCATTTTGTCTCTCATAGATGAGTTATACCTACAATGAACATTACAGGCATCTTTCATCTTTTTAAGAGGGAGAACTTACACAACTGGTGGCTGACTAAATACCTTTTTGCTGCACTGTAAGAGACTTTGAGGTGAATTTCAAATGGTAATTTCAATGATACTCTTCCTAATTCTAATTCAGAGTGTTACTGTTCCTATGTTGCTCTATTGCCCAGATCGAAAAATGAGAGTCGAGAGGACAGATGAGACCACAGGCCAGCAGCAGGAAGACGACTCTGGGTCTTCACAGATGGTGAGAGATTAGAACTTGCTGAGAGAAAAAGATCTGTTGGTGGGAGAAACCAGGTAGGAATCAGGTCAGGTTACAGACTTCAGAATTAATCTCATTCCCACTCCAAATGATCTTTATTTGTATCTAACCGGAAGCCCAGGATTGATGTCATACATCAGTTTGATAACCTGTAAGAACGTTATGATTTGCTGAAGCCTGGCTGTGAACTCCAACCTTTATTCTTAAACCTGGCTCTAACAGTCATATGATCCTAGTTAAATGTTCCTGCTGAGCAGGTGGTTCTGGTAACCATTCAGTTTATTCATAGTAATAATGATTATTAATAACAGTCTTTAAACTGATGTTAATATTGTGAATAAATAAGCCAGTGCACTCATTGTTTAACAGTGATTAAATGGTTCTTTAGCCAGAAAGGAAAGATGTGACTAAACATGAGAGGATGATAAACCACTAAGTCATGGGTCTCAGGCACGCGGCCCGCGGGCCAACTGCGGCCCCCGGTACGATAATTTGCGGCCCCCATCTTAATATGAAAGATTAATATAAGTGCGGCCCGCAAGATTGATATGAATTACACTTGTTGTGTGCGGCGCTGAATGAACCAATCCCGGTGAGGTATAAGGCTGGAGGGCGGGACATCGGCCGGGCTGTCCAATACCTCGCTCACTCATTCATTCCACCAGTCAACAGGGTAGAGGAGAAGCCGGTGTCCGTCAGTTTAAGCAATGCGCGTGCGTTCGAGTGGCGCCCATCAGCTCTTTATCTCTCGAGTCGCCAACGCGCATGCGTCTGTAGAGTGAAGCCGATAACAGCTAAACCACGTCTGCCTCCACGAGGTAAGTTTCTGAGATTATTTCAAGTTTAAGTTTAATTTTAATTCTGGCGCGATTTGATGCGAGAAATATACCCTTCTGATGAAATCCCGACGGTTAGTTTTCTGTTTTGGACTCATAAAACACCCCGGTCTCTTACGTGAGGACGGCATCTCCCTGCTTCCGCTCAGCCAGTTTCGCGGGGCTGAGCGGAGCCGCGTGAAATGTGCGCGAGCGCCAGCTCTGAGTGTCTGGAGGGGAAGCTATTGAAGACTACTTTCTGTGGTCTGTGTGGTGACCGTGTGCATTCCTTTAAGTCTGACTCCAAGTGAAATCACATAGAGCCCCAAAGATGTCTCTTTCAAAGCCTGCAGTGAAAAGAAAGGTCGGTGATGAGCACAGATTATTTCAGGAAAAATGGGGAGTGCAATATTTCTTTGTTGAGCACAGGGGCAACCCGACATGTCTTATTTGCACTGAAAAAGTTGCGGTGTACAAGGAATACAATTTGAAACGTCATTATACAACTAAACATGCTGAGGAGTATGAAAAATACCAGGGAGATGAGAGAGCCAACCAGTTTGCCAGTCTTAAAACACGTCTACTGAGGCAACAGGATTTCTTTAAGAAAGCAAAGAAAGAGAGTTTTGCAGCAGTTGAAGCTAGCTACATCGTTAGTGAGATGATTGCAAAAGCAGGAAAGCCATTTACAGAAGGGGAATTTGTCAAAAAGTGCATGTTACAGGCTGCACATATTGTCTGCCCTGAAAAGAAAGGTCAGTTCAACAACATCAGCCTTTCTGCCAGCACTGTGGCAGAGCGCATTTCTGACCTGTCAAGTGACATTTATGATCAACTGTGTGAGAAAGCAAAATGTTTCAGTGCATATTCGGTGGCTCTTGATGAGACCACAGACATCACAGACACTGCCCAGCTAGCAATATATGTCCGCGGTGTTGATGATAACTTTGAACTGATGGAGGAGTTGCTCACAGTAATTCCAATGCATGGCCAGACGACTGCAAAAGAAATATTTCACCAGCTGTGTGATGCCATTGAGATTGCCGGTTTGCAATGGAAGAGCTTTGCTGGAATAACAACCGATGGAGCCCCATCAATGACAGGGAGGAAGAATGGACTGGTAGCACTTGTTAAAAAAAAACTGGAAGAGGAGGGTGTGGAGGAGGCCATAGCTCTGCACTGCATTATCCATCAGCAGGCCCTTTGCAGCAAATGCCTGAAGTTTGAAAATGTGATGTCTGTCGTTGTGAAATGCATCAACCAAATCAGATCCAGAGGCTTAAAGCACAGAATGTTCCGTGCTTTTTTAGAGGAATTGGAGTCGGACTATGAGGATGTGCTCTACTTCACTGAGGTACGTTGGCTCAGCAGGGGAAATGTTTTGAAGAGATTTTTTGAATTGAGAGCAGAAGTAAAAGACTTCATGGAGAAGGACGGGGTGGCTGTTCCTGTGCTAAGTGATCCCAAATGGCTCATGGACTTAGCTTTCTTTGTTGACATCACACAGGAGCTCAATGTACTAAACAAGAAGCTACAAGGCCAGGGGCAACTTGTCAGTGCTGCCTATGACAATGTCAGAGCATTCTGCACAAAACTCATGTTATGGAAAGCCCAGCTCTCTCAAACAAACCTTTGCCATTTCCCAGCATGCAAGGCACTTGTGGATGCAGGCACACCATTCAGTGGTGAGAAGTATGTTGAGGCCATTTTTAACCTACAGGAGGAATTTGATCACAGATTTGCAGACTTCAAGACTCACAGAGCCACATTTCAAATTTTTGCGGACCCTTTCTCTTTTGATGTGCAAGATGCCCCCCCTGTACTTCAAATGGAGCTCATTGACCTGCAGTGCAACTCTGCACTCAAAGCTAATTTCAGGGAGATGAGTGGAGCAGACAAGCTTGGGCAATTTTTGAGAGAGTTGCCCCCCAGCTTTCCTGAACTTTCCCGACTGTTCAAGCGGACCATGTGCCTTTTTGGGAGCACATACTTGTGTGAGAAGCTCTTCTCCACCTTGAACTTCAATAAGTCCAAATACAGGTCCAGACTTACTGATGAGCATCTTCAAGCTGTACTAAGGGTCTCCACTGCTTCCTCCCTCAAGGCAAATGTAGCTCGTCTATGTGAGAACAAGCGCTGCCAGATCTCTACCAGCAAGGTGTAGGCAAGAGAACGCATGTTCAAAACAGTTAATGTTCATGTTCAATGTTTCATTCCTGTCCAGAAAGTTAAAGTTAAAAAAAAATGGTAAAACAGACATTTGAAACTGAATCAAAAATTATTAGTTTTTTTTTTGTCAGCTAGTCAGTCAGTGGATATGTGGTTTCTTCAGTCATCTGTATTTTTTATGTATTTTTTATTTATTTATTATTTTATTCATTTCTTTAATTCATTATTTTGTGTTAAAAATAAAGATATTTGATAAGAGTAATGTTTTATCAGCGCTTTTTTTGTGGAAATCCTGATGCGGCCCAGCCTCACCCAGAGTCTGCCCCCAGCGGCCCCCAAGTAAAATGAGTCTGAGACTCCTGCACTAAGTAGACGTCTCCCTCACTTTGGACATGATGGCGCCTTTATGGTACGTAAAAAACATCTGCAAGTGGCAGATTTTCTGTAAGTAGATGAAACAAACCATGGATTATTACTCTTTATGCTTTAGAAAATTCACTGAAATATGAACAATATTATGTCACATATTGTACAGCTGTGAAACAGGAACAGAGAGAATCAGAGAACGTTACTGTGGATGTCCCATGTCTGTTCTGATCTGAGGTCTGCCCTTACCCCTCTGGACCTCTCAAACACCTCTCCATTGATGACCCGCAGCTTCTCCTGCTGTAGGCTGTACTCTGGGTCCTTTGGTCGGCTGGCGTTGTAAATAAAGATGGACAGCAGGACCATGGGGGCCTGCAGGAAGAAGTCCAACGAAGGGCGGAAGTCAAACAGGAAGAGGGAGAAGCCGGTAACCAGTACGGTGGTGATCTGGCCCGTCAGCACATGGAACATGTTGTCTCTGAACTTTAGGATGAAGGCCACAGACAAACCCAGAGCAGCTGAGAGAAGAGGAGAAGAAGCGTTTGAGCTCGTTTACTGGAAGTCTAACAGCAGCACTAGCAACGTTATCAGCCGGTACTCACCAGTGACCAGCACCAAAGCAAGGGAATAAACGTTATGTCCATGGAGAAGGCCACAGTGGATGGTGAGTCCTCGAGCCTCCCTGCTCAGCACCAGCATCAGACCATTAAACACCAGACCAAACACGTAGCTGCAGAAGCACAGAGCAAAGCATGATGATGAGCAAACAGCACACCTTCTTCCTGCTGCTTTAGTTATTCACTGCTGATCCTCACAGTTTACTATTCTGAATGAAGATGCTCTCTGTAAGCTGATCTCCCTCTTTGAGAATCTTCTCGTTGTAGATGTTGGCCATGGCAGAAATGAAACACTGCAGGAGGAGCAGGATGTGACCCACACCAAGAGACTGCAGCTTCCCCACTACCCTGTCCCTCCAGGCCTGACCAGGGAGCGACGATGTCCAGGATCCAGAGGCGCTGCACAACAGGAACAACAGTCACACCACAGAGGGAACAGCTAAACCTCCCTGCAGCTCTTATAGTTCTCATCAGGGCTAACTCACAATTAGTGGCAGAACATTGGCTTAGAAAAATGTATTATTGCATTATAAAAGGTTTTTTTCTGAAGCACGTCTAAAAAAGAAAATGCAGTTGGAAAGCTGGGTTACATACTGGCTGGTGTTTGTAAAGCTGCCAATGCAGGAATGCCAAGCAAGTTTCTATATATTAAAATACATTATATTATTATTATTATTATTATTATATTATTATTAT
This sequence comes from Apricaphanius iberus, assembly GCA_028564705.1. Taxonomy (NCBI): domain Eukaryota; kingdom Metazoa; phylum Chordata; class Actinopteri; order Cyprinodontiformes; family Aphaniidae; genus Apricaphanius; species Apricaphanius iberus. The sequence continues at coordinate 115,241 of JAPXFQ010002266.1, forward strand.
TATTATTATTATTATTATTATATTAATTATTCATTAATTCCCAATGTTGAAATGGGTCTTGCTTATTATTTGTTTTGGTCTTAGGAAAAAAAAGCATTGCAATAAAACAAGTTCATCACCTGATGGAATTTTATACAAAATAATTCATAGCTTATCAAATATATTTTTTACTTACATCCAGCAGAAAATAAAATCCAACAAGTAAATCTTAATTCATATGCACATGAGTGCAGGGGTAGCCTACTAAAGATAAAATGACAGAAGGAAAACAGGAAAGCAGTATCAAATTGTTAACTTTCATAATACTAGGGCTCGTTTTCACCGAAATATTTAAGATTCCCAGTTTTGTCCCTCCTGAACACCAGGGGGCCACGGACCTGCTTCCTGACACAGTTCAGTTTGTCAAGATCGTGTTTGGCCCTAAATAGAAAACCTCCTGAACTAGACGGGCTCATCTCAGGTGTGAACTATACAGAATACACCGGGCACCAAGCGGGTCAAAGAAATAACTAATAGTAACACTTTGTCGTCCTTACCGGCGCCGTTTGCTCATGTTCTGCATTAACAGACCTCCCACCAATGCACCACCATCCGCTCACTATGAGTGTCTGAGAGTGAATACTCTGCTTTTGACATGTTCCTGATGTTCAGCTAAATAATGTTAGCATGAAGGAGCTGGAGCTACAAGCTACAGTTAGATATGATCTGCAGCTTCTGATAGATCTGCTTCTCTGTTTGTGTTTCCACCTGAAACAGCTGGCTACTGATGTTAGAAAAGTTTCATGCTAGTTTCCCTGTCCAAGAAAATGTATTTCCGCTGCAGATTGAGTAGATTTATGTGTGTGTGTTACTTCTGTCATCTGTGTAGAGCTTCAAGTGGGACTTCCGCCGTCCACATGAGGAGAAGCTACTTGAGCTAGTAAAACTTCCGAACCATAACCCAGAAACTGGAGGACAGTGTGAAGGATGGATAAAGAGGCTCTTATTTTTGCTTCCTATCAATTCCCTCTTTATCTAAATGTTTTTTTTGTTTGATTCAGGATGCAGAAGTTTGCTACCTGCTGTTCTTCATCTGCTCCAGGAGCTGGGTGTAGAGAATGCAGGCGTTGGACGGAGTGGAGAGGGGATTGGAGTGAAGACCTGGCACTGCTATGGAGCTCTGGCTGCTCCCAGATCCCGTTGTCAAGGAAACGATGGCCAGGAAAAGGATAACTAGAGATGCCCACTGAACCCAAGACAGGCGCCTCCTGCAGGAAAAAGCAAACATGTCCGGTGTGATGAACATAAGTGTAAGTTTAAAACCTACTGGTCAGAAAGAAGAAGACATTTCCTTTCTGCATTAACTTTACCCCACTTACTTTAAAACGAGTCTGAAGAGAACAGCTGTGGTCAGGATGACAAAGTTGGAGAAGAGGACTGCCATGGCCTGGGAACAAGAGGAAAAACACCTGGGTTTAGGCTCAGCTCAGCTCCTGCAAGGTCTAAAGCAACATGCTGCAGATCTTCTACAAGTCTGTTCTGGAGCGTGTCATCTCTTCTCCATCATGTGTTGGAGTAGCACCGTCAGATTCAGGGACTTAACTGTTCTGGTTCTGTTCTGGGGATGACTGTGGAACATCTGGAGATGATGACGAACAGAATAATTCTTCATAATTATTTTATGGACAACCCCGAGCTTTCTCAGCATGACACTATCCTACAACAAAGTGTCTTCAGTCAGAGGCTTCTTCAGTTTTACTGCAACACAGACGGCCACAGGACATTGTTCCTGCCCACAGCAATAATGATCTACAGCAACTCCTTAAAGTAAGAACCATTTAAAATGGACATGTGCTTTTCAATGATTTCTTTTACATCTAAATCATTCAGTTATAGTCTATATAGAGTGAAACTCTGCTAAAGACCCATTATTTCTCAATTTAATGTGGTTCTTAATTTTGTTTTATTTCTGTCTTTTGAACATTTTTCCATGTTTTTATGGATTTTGTTTGTTTTTATTGTACAGTCGTGGCTAAAAGTTTTGAGAATTACATAAATATTGGAAATTGGAAAAGTTGCAATTTGCATATAGTCCAAAATGTTATGACAGAGATCAGATGAATTGCATAGTCCTTCTTTGTCATAAAAAAATTCCACTGCATTTCATTGCTGTCATTAAAGGACATCCTGAGATCATTTCAGTAATCGTCTTGTTAACTCAGGTGAGAATGTTGATGAACACAAGGCTGGAGATCATTATGTCGGGCTGATTGGGTTAGAATGGCAGACTTGACATGTTAAAAGGAGGGTGATGCTTGAAATCATTGTTCTTCCATTGTTAACCATGGTGACCTGCAAAGAAACACGTGCAGCCATCATTGCGTTGCATAAAAATGGCTTCACAGGCAAGGATATTGTGGCTACTAAAGCCTAGTTTATGCTTCTGCGTTTTGGTGGAGACGGATTGACGCAACGCCATTATCCGTCAACCAAAGGGCTCTCCATCACCTACGCAAGGACGCACGGAGTAGAGGCCCAAATCTTAACTATCCGTCTCTGTCGACGGATAGCGTATGCATCTGATTGGTCAGTTTGAGCAACAACCAGATAGCGTATGCATCTGATTGGTCAGTTTGAGCAACAACCAGAGATCGCTTCACCAGAACGGGGCTCTATTATCGCTGTAATCAGTAGTTAATGCAGCATTTGGCCACTATATGCTATATATTGAAAGGATAATTTATATAATCTGTTCCTTTGGCGATTTTGAACACAAGGAGGTGTAGGAAAACAACAAAAGGCTGCTGTGTTTGTTTCCATGTGTTTCTAGAGGATTCTGTAATCCACACTTCTAGTAAAAAGCTTTACAGCTTAATCAAAACTTATTTTCTGTTGTTCATTGCTCCTTGAGGAAGAAATGCGTTCACAAGCCAAGACAAAAAAAAAAGCGGCGCTGTGTGATAGTAGGCAGAGACGGCATGAAAACTTAGCGCCCCCTGCTGTCCTGGTCGAGCAACGCTGAAAAAACAATAGAGAGTGGAGTGGAAGAGCGGAGTCTATAAACAGAAAACGTCTCCGTCAATACGTCTGAGTGCAAATTTGCGGTCGGAGAAGCATAAACTAGGCTTAAGATTGCACCTAAATCAACAATTTATAGGATTATCAACAACTTCAAGGGAAGATGTTCAATTCTTGTTAAGAAGGCTCCAAGAAAGTCCAGCAAGCGTCAGGATCGTCTCCTAAAGAGGATTCAGCTGCGGGATCGGAGTGCCACCAGTGCAGAGCTTGCTCAGGAATGGCAGCAGGCAGGTGTGAGCGCATCTGCACGCACAGTGAGGCGAAGACTTTTGGAAGATGGCCTGGTGTCAAGAAGGGCCGCAAAGAAGCCACTTCTTTCCAAAAAACCATCAGGGACAGATTGATGTTCTGCAGAAAGTTTGGTGAATGAACTGCTGAGGACTGGGGCAAAGTTACATTTTCCCATGATGCCTCTTTCTGATTGTTTGGGGCATCTGGAAAAAGGCTTGCAGAAAAGAAAAGGTGAGCGCTACCATCAGTGCCAGCAGTAAAGCATCCTGAGACCATTCATGTGTGGGGTTGCTTCTCATCCAAGGGAGTGGGCTCACTTAAAATTTAGCCAAAAACACAGCCATGAATAAAGAATGGTACCAAAACACCCTCCAACAGCAGCTTCTTCCAACAATCCAACAGTTTGGTGAAGAACAAAGCATTTTCCAGCATGATGGAGCACCGTGCCATAAGGCAAAAGTGATAACTAAGTGGCTCAGGGACCAAAACGTTGACATTTTGGGTCCATGGCCTGGAAACTCCCCAGATCTTAATCCCATTGAGAACTTGTGGTCAATCTTCAAGAGGCAGGTGGACAAACAAAAACCCACTAATTCTGACAAACTCCAAGAAGTGATTATGAAAGAATGGGTATCTATCAGTCAGGATTTGGCCCAGAAGTTGATTGAGAACATGCCCAGTCAAATTGCAGAGGTCCTGAAAAAGAAGGACCAACCCTGCAAATACTGACTCTTTGCATAAATGTCATTTAGTTGTCGATAAAAGCCTTTCAAACGTTTGAAGTGCTTGTAATTATATTTAAGTACATCACAGAAACAACTGAAACAAAGATCTAAAAGCAGTTTAGCAGCAAACTTTGTGAAAATTGATATTTGTGTCATTCTCAAATCTTTTGGCCACAACTGTATTTTAACATTTTATGTTTTTCATAATGTTATGGACTGGCGACCTGTCCAGGGTGTACCCTGCTTCTCGCCCGTTGACAGCTGGAGATAGGCACCAACCCCCCCACGACCCCGGGATGAATAAGCAGTTCAGAAAATGGATGGATGGATGGCTGGATGTTTGTCATATGGCTGTGCTCTGATGACTGTGCAGGACTTTGTCCAATCCTGCTTCTGAAAATGCTATATTAATAAAAATGGTATGGTATAATGAGATGAATACGTCTTCAATTCTATTCAGTTTATTTCTATAGCGCCGATTCACAACAGATGTTCCACACAAGACCCCGAGGTTGTTAGCGTGCTACTGTCAGCGTAATGCTAACATCACTGAATGTGTTTTGATCATGTGCTCTCCAAGACTACAAAAATGAACAATAATCCAAGAATGTTTCTGTGATAATTTTATTTAAAGATGTATGTCATTGGGGAACTAAAATAGCGAGCACATAGCGCTAACATAAGCAGAAGGTTTGATGCTAATGCAATCAGAACAATGGCTAAGAGGCAACAAATGAATGTCTAAATTAAAGTTTGCCGTCCTTTTAGTGTTATCTGTTGGTTAATGCTTTCCATCGTCAGAAGGAACTGACCCCTCAATAACACAAAGTATTTCAGTAAATCCTTCTTGATGCTGGCGGAGGTTACTGAAGCTCTCATCCTTCCCACAAACCCAATATACTTTTCCCACAGACACAGGTAAACTAACATGACAAACTTAACCAGGCACTTTACAGAGGTTCTGATTCAGGGAGACAGCATAAAGAATTGTATGGGTTCATAATGCAACAACCTTACATTTTAATTGTTCCACCTTTGCCATTCCTGAACTAGAATTACAAAACTGTAAAAAGAAATAACGATGGTGGGTTCATTCGATGTTTAGATGGGAGTCTAGGAACTGGTTTAGCAGTTCCAGTGTAAGTAAAGTGATGTAATGGTTCACAAAAAGTAAAAGATAATAGGGAAAACTGGATGGCCTAAAAAATATAACCAAAACCATATACAAAAATATCTCCACAGCAGCTGGGGTGACTAATTCATGCTTCTTTTGCATTCCCAAGACAAAGATTTTCATGACATGTCCCCTTTAAAAGATTTGTTTCTATTCAAAATGCAAAAAATCCTTTTCCTTCTAATTAAACTATCTTCAACTATGGGTTGGTCAAACACATATTTAGCATATCTAACACATGGTAACAAAAGTAACCCAAAGTAACGAGGGGAACATGTGAAGGATCTACGGAAGGCGCAGGTTGTGAGGAGATTCCTGATCTAAGTTTTGACCCACCGGCTGCAGGTAGGTCATCACGTAGAAGATGATGAGGTTGTCCAGGAAATAGAGGAAGGCAGGCACGGCCCACTTCAGGGAGATCAGGAAGGAGGAGCTGGAGGCGCAGCCCAAATCTCTGCATGATCGCCCCTCTGAGGACACACACACACACACACACACACACACGGTGTGCTGGTCTGAAATGTTGAAGCTGTGAATGTTTGAGTTTCGAACTGAAGCAATATCCAAATATGAAAGAACCCAAAACATAATATAAAGAAATTATTCTTATGAGATATTTAGCGAGAGAAAATGAATAATCTTTTTTGATTATCAAGATTTGGTGGTGATTATTAAGTATGATATCTGGATTATAAAACGAACTTCTTCCCACCTCTTTTCGACATGAAGAAATTATGATAGTGTATTGTACTTATTGTATGTTTTATGAATTGTTAGGTGTTTACTTTTTGTGTGTTTTCTGGTTTTGATTTTCGCTAATACCTTCCTCTTTTTTTTTCCAAAAAAATATTATTTAAAAAAAAATGTGTATATTGCTTCATGTTTTAAATAAAGAGAAACAACCAACCAGCAGGCAAATCTAATGAGAACTAAGACTGATGGGTAATTATTAGCTGCTGCTAATATCTGTCATCAGATTAGCACCTCATGGCCAAGCTCAGAACATTATCTGTTCTCCTCAGACACAGAAATCTGCTGTAAACGCCTCATTGAGCCTGGAATAAACACATGATAATGAGCAGCAGCACCAACACCATGAGTCTGATATGAGACAGAAATAACTGGAACATATGGACCCCAAACACTGCACAAAGTAACCATGTTACATGACAGGAGAGTGACTGATAACAACAATGATACAACAAATGTTATGTTACTTTAAATGAAAAGAACATCATTGGACTGTGATCCCTGTGATGGACTGGCGACCTGTCCAGGGTGTACCCCGCCTCTCGCCCGTTGACAGCTGGAGATAGACACCAGCACCCCCGCGACCCCTTGAGGAACAAGCGGTTCAGAAAATGGATGGATGGATGGACCGTGATCCAGTAGAATCCATTAAAAACTCCCCAGCCTAAACTAGCCCTGCTCTGTGGTTCTATACTGAAAACTGTTTCCAGTTAGCTAAGTGTGGAATATTCAGCAGAAACGAAACATCAGATCCAGACTTATCTATCACTGTTCAATAATCTAACAGCAATGTGAACTTTAAGCCTAAAACCTGTTCCTCTGCTGTGTGTATGTATGTATGTAAACTTTACACATCAGCTCAGAGGATTGTTTCACTGAAACTAAGGTTATTAGTTATAATGATTAGTACACTAATGTACAGCCATTGTCTGAAGTTAAATCCGACCAAACTGCTCTGGTTTTAGGTCCATTTGATTGACCAAAATTATTTCTGTTTGTTAGATTAAAAATAACCAATCACAAGTTTCCAAATCCATGACATCATCACCTGGGATTAAAGAGACAGTGATCATATTTATGTAAACTTCTGACTTTGGAATCAATGAAAAATAAAGCAATGATTTAACTCCAGCCTGTGACACTGATGATTACCTCGGACAATGACTCTGACTGACATAACCAGACAGAAGAGCAGCTTAACAGCTTCAGCTAGCAGGTTCACAGATGCAGGGAGGAAGTCATACTTGTTTTCTGAAAATAAAGCACAAAAAAAAATTCAAAAAGCTGCCAAAGATATTACTTATGAAAGAAATCCAAAGTTTTCTGTTCATGCCCCTGCTGGACACAGCTGTCCCATCTATGTTACATCCTCTGTCCCTCACCAGCGTTTGCTGAGAATTTGAGCAGCACAATGCGACTGGTGCCTAATGTGACGAAGCCCAGGCCCAGAGCCAGAGTGTAGGCCGAGGAGCGGGAGCAGAGCCTGGGGCACGGCCAGCAGCACGCCATGGCTCTGGATGGATGGAAGGCTCACAGGAAGCTGCTCTGGGTTCAGCTCTTCAAGTCTGGAAGACAAATAATCAGGTTGCCGTATGAAATCAGCCGTTTGCATTTTCTACAACATGAAGCTCATCAGAGCAGCTGGAACAGAGGACAGGAGATGATTTGGTCACCAAGAGCGAGCCTGTCAGTTTGCTGCTTTTTTAAAAGTGGCTCATATTCCCCATATTATCCACGTATATCAGAAGTCTTATAACGTTTATACAAAGGAAACAATGAAAATGTTAACCAGACAAACAGAAAGCATTCCTCACTGCACTGGATTGAGTAGCACACAGAGTGGGTTTGGGTGATAACTCCTGTCTCAGTGTCTGTAGGTTTAGAAGGCACTGCAATACTAGGCTTCAAACAATCCTGTTTAGTTTCCCTGATACTGATGACGATGTTCTCCTGTCCTTCAGTGGATGACAGGAGTTTTTTTTTTCTTGGAGGATTTACGGTGGAGCCAGCCAGGGTCTACCACAGGTCTGGAGAGCTGTCCTCAGGTTTGTGCTCTTTGTCCTCCACTTCTGTCTTTTCCTGGACCTGTTCGGCTTCTTACTGCAGCGTTCTGATGCGTTTGGTTCCAGTGGGTGGTAGACGCAGCTACTGGTCTGTATGGATGGTGAGGCTACTGCTCTCTTATTGAGCACCAGGCAGTCCAAATAAAGGTAGCTTGTTATTTCTGGTATCCTCCCTCGTGAACTTGACATATTCAGGTTGGCTTGGACGTTGACCCAGGGATCGTCTAAACGTCTTCTCCTCAAACTGGACTTCTACAAGAGCAATGCGTCCCGACAAGCTAGCTCACCTGTGCGGGGGAACACCCACCCCCCACCAAAGTGTCCTATAGTAAAAGGACCATGAGTCAGCGGAAAGGTCTCCACCACCACATCTCTGGACGTTTATTTTTCTCTAAGGATCAGTGCAGAAAGTTCAGCCATCATCAGCTGCTCTGGTGTTCAGTTACCACCTTGTACTCTGAATGCCAAGTCAATCTCACTGTATTTATATATGATTGTATGTAAAGTTATGTGACTACAGTCAGAGGCTTTTTCAGAACCGCTACAACACAGACGGCTAGAGGAGATCCTTCCGACTCTTTGAAGAACCTTGGTTAATATGAGCTACAAAACATTTAGTTTCCTTCTGCGATGAATAAAGTGTTTTTGCATTGAAATTATATCAAACACTATATAATGTAATATCAATAAGATAATGCAGTCCAAACTTTTTAGTACAGAAAATACAAAATAGTGTTGTTGTTAATTATTTTCTATTTACCTGCCCAACAATAAAAAGAAAACATTACAGGTTAAAACAAAAGGTGTACATAGTGGGTGAAATGTGCTTGCTGACCTTCCCCACCCCCGGTCCTCTGGGACCACTGCCCTGCATGTTTTAGATGTTTCCTCAGCCAGCACAGCTGATTCTAATAATTACATTACCTCCTTAGCATCCCTCCATTCCTTCCAGAAGCCTGTTAATCAGCCTTTGTTTAAAACCGGTGAGCAACGACAGGGAAGCACCAGAACATGGAGGACAGTGGGCCCTGAGGACCAGGACTGGATCCTCTGGTCTAGACCAGAACCACCATGATGAAACTTTTAGATGAATTCCTTCTCATATGAACTGCTTGTTAGCAGGCCTCTGTGGAGCTGAATCTCTGCTGGGGAGGAATTCAGCCATTTGATCCAGGTGTGTTGGAGTGGGACACATCTAAATGCTGGAGGATGGTGGATCTCTGGGTCCCCTGGTTTAGAACAGCACTGGTCATCGAGCGAGACCACCCATCATGTTTTAGATGATTGTTTACTTCAGTATGACTGATTTCAAATGATTTCAATCGATTTAAAGCAGCTCAGTGTTTCAGCAGCTCTGCAGTCATCAGGAAGTTTGTTCCAGATAAAAATGGAGCATAAAAACTAAAAGCTGCTTCTCTATGTTTGGTTTTGATTCTAGGAATGATTAATATACTAGGCATGGAGGACCTGATTGGTCTGGGTGGTTGCTATAGTGACAGCAGGTCTACCACATATTTTGGTGCTAAACCATTCAGTGATTTATAAACTAGTAGGAGTATTTAGAAGTCTATTCTCTGAGCTTCAGAGAGCCAGAGGAAGGACTTTAGAACTGGGGTGATGTGTTCTACTTTCCTGGTTCTAGTGAGAACACGAGCAGCAGCGTTCTGGAGCAGCTGCAGCTGACTGAGTGACTTTTTAGGTAGATCTGTGAGGACGTTGTTGCAGTAATCAATCTGACTAAAGATGAACGCATGGATGAGTTTTTCCAGGTCTTCTTGTGTCATCAGTCCTTTAATCCTAGAGATGTTCCTCAGGTGATAGAAAGCTGACCTTGTTATTGCCTTTATGTGACCCTGAAGGTTCAGGTCTGAGTCCATTATTACACCTAGATTTCAGGCCTGATCAGTAGTTTCTAGCTGGATTAGCTGAAGCTGTGTGCTGACTCTGGATTGTTCCTCTTTAGGTCCAAAAATATTTACTAGTTTTATTTCTGTTCAAGTAAAAGAAAATTATGGGACATCCATCCGTGGATTTGGTCAATGCATTAACTTAGCATTTGGATGGGATCAAAGTGTCCTTGTGACAATGTAATGTGAAGCTTAGTGTAGTTATGGTAATACTTTTTATTGGTTGTTATAATCTGGGTCAATGGGAGCATGTTGATATTAAAAAGAAGAGGTCCAAGGATGGTGCCCTGGGGAACTCCACATTTGTTTTAAAGTAGGGAAATATCTAAAACATGCAGGGCAGTGTGGACCATGGTTTTGATAAACTAGCCTAGAAAATAGTTTTAGTCTGTTCCCAGTAACAAAAACACAACTATCGCTGTATTTGACCAGGTTTAATGGATGGCTACAACCAGGTAGTTTCTGAGTAAAAAGTTGCAGGACGTTTGGGGCCCTCCTCACAATGACGTCAGAACAAAAAGCTAAACACGTGACTAATAAAAAAAAATACAATCAGATACCTGATGTGCTCCTTAAGATGTACCTGTGACATTTGTATTTAGTCCTAAGGTCTCCATCTCCACCAACTTATTCCAAGAGGCTGAGAGAGATGGCCCCGGCCCACCGGACACCCCTGGTTGAGTTTACTATCGGGCTTTATAAGAGACAGGCAGCAATATTAGCCAAGAGTTAAAACCAATAAAAGTATTAAAGGAACCCCCATTTACAAGAAGAGCGTAGCTGACCTATTAGAACGGGAGCAGCGCTGGTCTAATGATATAGAACAGTAATAACAGGGTGGTTTCTGTTTTCTGTCGGTACCAGCTGCTCACAGCTGAGTTAGCGACATCATAGCTGTACAACCGCTTCGGTTCTGCATTAAAATAGCAAAAATAAAATCATATTTTCTATACAAGCTTCAACCTGTGAGAACTAAAAACAGCGACGTACCCCTTACTGCTGCTTTTATCCGAAACATCGCTGAAGCATCATCGTATTATGCTGAAACCAAGAAGCCACCAGAACACTTCCTGGTTGGATAAGCGTACGCCTACATGACGCAGCGGCGTGGTGACGTCAAATCGCAAGGACTCGAGCTCGAGCTCAACCGAACGTAGGAATTAGATTCTGAATAACCAAAAGGAATTTACTCTGATGTAACGGTGCGGATATATAAAAAAGAAGTGAAAATAATCAAGGAAAATACTTTTACATAAAATAATAGGTTAAAAACAATATGGGAAACTGTAGCAGTTTTTGATTTTAAACAACGGTAGCAGGTGCTTAGCGGGGCTATCATTTAACTATTATTTCAGTCTGATTGCTGGGTGGAAAAAGCTATTCCTGTGGTGGGAAGCTGTGGTTCAGATAGACTTTAGTCTCCTTCCTGGAGGTAGAGGGTTTAATAGGGTGAGAAGGGTCAGCTGCAATCCAGCCTGCATGACCTAAAGTCCTGATGGTATCCCTACAGGTCCTGTAAAGGTTGCAGCTTGCAGCCGATCACCTTCTCAGCAGTGCATACAATGTGCTAGGTGTCTGCCCCTGGTGGTGGCACCCTGTACCATACGGTGATGGAAGAGGTGATGATGGACTCGATGATGACTGTGTAAAACTGAACCATCATCTCCATTGGCAGTTTGAGCTTTTTCAGCTGCCACAGGAAGAACATCCTCTGCTGGGCCTTCTCAATGACGTAGCTGATGCTCCTAGGTGATGGTGGTACCCAGGAAGTGGAAGGAGTCTACAATGGAGATAAGGAGGTCCATGAGGGCTTCAGCTGACAGATTATTTCATCTTTTGCTATATTAATAAACTGCTCCTGGCTTTTTACAAAATTAAAAGCAAAAGACTTCAAGACTTACAGCAACAAAAACTAGAAAGAGTATCATTCCAAAAAATGCAAAAAAAAACTCTACATGTAGCCAACAGAGCAACTCCAGAACGAACCCACCAGAGCAATTTTTAGTTTGGGTTTCTTATGTGAGTTTGTCTAGTTTGGGGTTATGTGATGTTAAATATCCATTATGGCTTGACTTTCTTCATTCGACGTCTTATCATAGTTCTTTCAGTTTTATATTTAAAAGAAATACAACTCTCTTTTTTTGGAGACGACCATTGTGTCCTTATGCCTAGTAAGTCATGCTATCTTAACTGTATGTGTGTTATCCCTCAGGGATCCATTTTAGGCCCCCTGCTGGTTTCACTTTATGTAAATAACTTGCCTAATGTGTGCAAAAACGTATGTTTTAATTATGTATGCTCACATCACATTCATTTTTACACAGTCCAGAAGTACAGATGATGCAACCCATCAGCTCTCATTAGCCTTAAATGAATTACAAAAATGGCTGAATGATTTATGCCTATGCCTTAATGTTAAAAAGACTTCTTCAGTCTTTTTTAGTAAACCCAAAACAACTGTGGCTGCCGTAAAAGTTTGCTTGGGTGGACAAGAATGAATTATTGTTGAAGAATTGAAGAATTTGGGATTGCTAATAGACTTGAAATAATCCTTTAGAAACTTGTTTAAAAAGTTGTGAAAACTGTAAATGTTGTATGTGGAACTCTAGATATATTCGCACATCATTAACAGATGCAGCAGTGATTACAATCCTGCACTCTGTGATACTGGCTCAGGTTGAGTACTGTATCATACGCTGGTCCTCTGGAAATCGAACCATGCCACAAAATAGCATTGAGAATACTAGACAAGAAACGTTTGTTATAAATCTAGGTTTTTAAACTTTGTTCAGTTCAAATGATTTAAATAGCCTGTCTAATCTATAAGGTTTTGTATGGCTTGGTGCCTCCACCATTGAGTGATTTTAGTGACGCGAGCCACAGTGAGAGGTGATGATGAATTGGCATTTAGGTGGACCACTGTTTCACAGAACGTCCGGTCATATCAGGGAGTGAGCTTCTGGAATAGTACTCCACTATCAGTGAGAGAAAGCACATTAAGGGTTGGTGTAATACGGCTCAGTGCAATATCAGTACAGTGTGTAGATGTGCAAAATAATAGTTTATGCAATACAGTTGATGCATTTCTGTTTTCTATATTGTCCTCTGTTGTCAGCTCTTGTTGTTATTGTATATTCTAACACGATGTGATTATTGTTTAGTCCTCGTGTCTTTGCATATAGTCTGTTTAGTGTCTTTGTATATGATTATTAACTTGTGTGTAACAACAACCTGCCAGGGGGTCTTCAGATGGAAATTAGCCTTAGGCTATAATCTGATATATTTACATTCGTGAAATTGTTCATTAATATGTATTGACCCTTCTTTACGATAAATAAATACATAGATAAATAAATAAATGCCTAACTGACTGAGTCCCTCACAGTGCTCAAACTTAAATGAATATTTACATACTCCAAACATGTTTCCTATGTTTAAGCTAAATGATGCGAAAGTTTTGAATTGGCTCAGCCAGAGTCCCACCAAATCTGATAGAGAACCAGTAGGATATGGTAAAGATCAGGGTGATGGAAAGGAGGCCCTCCAAACTCAGAAAACTTTGAGCTCATCACCAAACATAAACAGACAAACTATCTATGGAGACATGCAGAAACCTGGCAGCAGTTGCAAAAAACAGTAGATTGCATTAATGCCGATGAAGATTGTTCTGACTGATTGGAATGTTGATATAATTTTACTGAAATTATTTCTCTTGTAAAGTACCTTGAGATGACATCTGTCATGAATTGGTGCTATATAAATAAACTGAATTGAAGGGAGTACATGCTTCCATTCCCTGAAGCTCTGATGGTGGAAATGCAGCTTTGTATAGTAAAACTGTAAACACTGGCTGTAAGTTGAACATCAAAATTCGGCTGTCATCTTTTACACACAGCAACTCAGATTTCAGCAGACATACATCTGGTGATGTAATCAGACCAGTTGGGCAGGATAAAAGTCAGTTCAGACGTCACAGGTCATCCATAGATACATGCAGGGAGATCAGGGAGGTGGTGGACGAGGAGAAAAAGGATGACCAACAACATTCATTACTGATGAAATTCAGCCAACTATTCTTAGAATGAATGCAATTTCATTTAGATGTTTTTATTTAGTTTTTTGTTGTTGTTATCTATACTTAGCACTTCACATCACCAATCACGGTTATATTTAGTCAAATACACTTCAAATATTCCTATTAACAACATGCCCTGGATGTTCAGTTATTTGATGGAGTATCCAAACAATGTTCTCAGGTGAATATATTTTTACTTGTAGTGTGTATGAGGTGAACACATGACGACTGATTCTGAGGCGATAGTTTGATTTTAACAGAAAAATCTAAAGTTTTGTTAATGTAGTTATGACTTTTGGATTTAGAGAAAGTGAGTGGAGGTTTTAGGAAATGTGCTATAGCAATTCTGAAACACTGTAACTCAAATGCTGAAAACGTACCTATAAAAGCCATGACATCACCATCTGAGCTTTCCTATTATCTAAAATCCAGAAAAACATACACGAGAGAACTGTGTTTAATATTTTTTGAAGAAATTTAATATCAATTAATGAGGTTAAATTTGATATAAAGGAAAACAAACAGAAGAATGTGATTGGCTAGTGTTGTTTAATATTCAATGAATGATATATGTAGACAATATGCATCTTTAGAGCTTACGCAGTTGTTTATTTGTAAGAAGAGCAGTTCCTTTTTTTTGCCTCCAACTCATTCCCAAACAGCGTGGGGAAAAATCCCAGTCCTGATTGGCAGCGTGTGTTGTGCAGGCTGACTTTCCAGGGACATTCTGAGGTCAGAGAAATGGGTGATAAGAATTTCAAAACTCATTCCCACGACACTTTTACAGTAAGGATAGGAATGGGTACAACCTCAGGGATGACTCAAGATAAAGCACATTTGGCTTCAATTACAAGAGGGGAAAAAAAGCTACACTGAGGCGCAGTTCATTGCCCCGGTACATAATGTTTGGATACAGTCGTGTGCAATAGTGTGTGTGTCAGTGACAGATAAAACACAGCACAGCTCTCTGTTAGAGCACAGCCTTACAGGAAACCTAAAGCACGGATCTCAGACATGAAGCGCTGCCCTTGGGCTGGAGCTCGCCGTGTGGTGCCCATCCTGGTTCTTCTGGCAGCTCTAAATGTTAAAGCTGACCCCCAAACATCCAAGGAAAGACACTACTACATCGCTGCTGTGGAGATCGACTGGAACTATGCTGGCAATGACGCAAACAGGTTGGCTGGAAATTCCTCCTAAACAGCAAGAATTATGTTAGATCATTATTGTTGTGTTATTGTATTATCCAACTTCAGATGTCAGAGAACATTGTTATTTAAGCAGTTTTACTAAAACAACCCACTTTGTCCTTAAACTGTCTTTTTTCTGTGCTCTTTTGTTGCACACTAAGTTTAGACACACTTTTTAGTTAGAATATAAGTTCTGATAGTACAAGGAAGGTAGATTTGTATCTTCAGCTCCAGCAGCAATGGAAAAGTAAAATGTAGTGTTTTACAGTTGTTTTGTTTCACCAATCATTTGATAAATTCAAGGCTTTAAAGCACAAATGGGAAACGAACACTCACATGCAACATAATTATGTATGTAGAGTTATTATCAGTAAGTATTTCCAACTTCAAATGCATTATAAGATGGTTTTACCATGTAATTAATAAAAGTAAAATTGCCTGGTAGCACCAAGTGTTGTAATATGAGAGGAACTCAGGATGGAGTAAGTTGTGGTTACTAAATGTATTGCTATTTAATGCTTTGAGTTTTTCTGTTTTTAATGTGTTTACCACTAACTAATTAAGTAACTAATTAGCAGAGTTCAGGGCTAGGGGTTGAAATGAATTAAATAGAACAAATTATATGATTTTTTTTTTTTTTGTTTAGAAAAGGGGCAGGTTTCATAAGATTAATCTTCTTCCTGTTTTCTTTGACCATGAAAAAAAAGTATGCATTTGGTGTATATCTTTGGATGAAACACACCTGAACAATAAACTTCTAAATTCTAGGTTTTATATTTCCAAAAGGTAACAACATGGCTCTAAACCCATGAAATGATATTTCAATACCGATTATTATATTTTATTCATGGTAATATACCATTACTACCAATTTCAGATTGAGCAGTAAAAGGAAGTGATGTCACTTTTTTTCTTCTTTTTTTTATGAAACGAGAGGTAAGATGTAGGATCTACATTTTGAAAACCTGACCGTACTCAAGCACCAATTACCTTCAACTAACCTATAAAGAGTTTTGGGGACATTAGAGTCATCCAGTGAAACATTAAAGACTAATCATAAAGCTACGTCCCTGAGTAAACAGGTCTAAAGTAAGAGATGTGCTTTCGATGTTCAGGAAAGTATAGAAACCATAGAAATTAGACATGTGTGGGTTGTTTAAAATGGGGAGGAACCCAGCTCTGTAAAGCTGCATCTGCCTGGGTGGAATGACTTCCTGAGCAACGTGCTTCAGACGGTCGGCACCAAGGTGGAGATGTCTGATTAAAATCCACCATGCATGACACAAATACAACCTATCATCACATATATAATATACCAAGGGCATGATTTGGGCTCGTTTTGCAGATATAGGAGCTCAACACCTCGCTGTCATTGAGGCAATAACTCCTCTGGAGATCAAAATGCTCTTTCTGAAGTATCAAGTGATGTGTTTTATAGCATAAGCTTTGCCAAACCTGGATAGTGTATGAGCATGGCTTGGTTATAAACAAATCCATTCAAATCTTCTAATTACAGGTTGGTCAAACATTTCTATAAACCAACAGATATTGGTATCGAAAATCTCTGCTTTAAGATGTTTCATCCGAGGGCGTTATCTTTGTGAACCTCAGACATTAATATTGTAGGTTATGCCAAATGATGGTCATCACAGGTTGGATTGAGATCATTTTCTGCTTTGTTAGGACTAGCTTTGAAGGGAAATGCTTTAGTACCATGACTAGAAATGGAGATTCCCTTTCTGTTGCGTTGCTGTTTGACGGTTTGGTTTTTCCCATCATTTCTCAGGCTGGATTCCACCTATAAGAAAGTGGTTTTTCGGGAGTATAACAAAGACTTCAGCCAGGCTAAGAATCATCCACCATGGTTAGGTAAGTGTGGCTTTAGCCTCATATAAAGAAGTGGTTCCCCTTGTTTATAATCATGTACAAACAATCAATAAAAAACACGTATTTTCAACCAGTATTCCTGAAGGAAAGATATTGAACTTTCCTGGCACTCTGAAAACCATCTGCTACAAGGCTGAGATATTACAGTGCTGTAAAAAAGTTTTTACCCTCTGCCATTGCTTTTTTTTGGTCATATCTGAATTTTTTAGACCATCCAATACATTTTAATATCTGACAAAAGAAGCTTAGTAACTTCAAATGTGTTTTAAATTCAGATTTTATTTATTAAGCAAAGTAGTTACTTAAACCAAACCTGGTATTACTTGAAAAGACAAATCTTGAATTAACAATGAATTTCATTCGACTGGAAACCTGATTATTTCCAGACCTGTAAAATCAATAAATCACAAAGATACAACTCATCCGGTAACATTTGGTAGGTCAAAAGATCTAAAGAAGCAGCACAGCATTGTCTGACAGAGGGGAAACAAGGTCTGTCATGTAGCATGTTTCCGTTCTTTAAATTCAGTAACGTAGTCTCACAAACAATCACAAACATCAAAAAGCAACAAAACAAACAACAGCAACCAACAAATAAGGCAGCAAACAATAATAGAACTCATAGTTCCTATTTTTACCCCAGTAAAAGCATTAATAACTATCCAGATAGTCTGAGTTTGCTCCAGTGTGTTTTCATTATGCATCAGAACCCAGAGCTGGTCACAAGTCCAGGAACTATAGGCTGTGCTTATCTGCAGGTCTGCTTGGACCCACGCTGAGGGCCCAGGAGGGGGAGACGATTGTCGTCACTTTCAGAAACATGGCGAAAGGAGCGTACAGCATCCACCCACACGGCGTGGCCTACGGGAAACAGTCCGAGGGTGAGTGCATGCTAACCAAGACAGCTGGGGCCACCCCTGAAGCCAACACACTGTGTTAGGGTCACATCAGGTGCTCATGATGTTAGTCCCTCTGTTGCTCACACAGCATTAGCCAACACAACAAACAACACTATTTGTCTTCTTCTAAAATATTAACCAGGAGAGACAGGTTATCAAAGCAGGCGGTTCTGAAGTCCACCAGGAAGAAGAGTTTAGCCTTTAGAAATCTCTTTCTGTGCTCTCATCCATGGAGAGCAGCTGAGACAAACAATGAATTATAGGAAATTAAAACCTAAGGGATATTTAATTAGTAATTAATTCCTCTGTGATGAAACCAAAATAACAGAGGAAATGTTTGTTAAAGAGATTATTGCAGGAAAAAGATTATTTCCTCTTTAGTGATTTTAAGGAATTTCAGAGTTGGTCAATAATCTACTCAGACCTTTACACACCACTGGGATGTTATTCAGCTAATCTAACCAGTGAAGTTGCTGCCAAAAACTTGACATCCTCTCATCATCAGCATAAACATTCTACCCATTCGAACCATTGCTTCTCCAGGGAGGAACAACACACAGCTGCAAGGATGTTGAAACCTACTGTAGATTTTCTCTGATCTACACTGGTTCAAAATTATACAAACAGTAGCAGATACTTTTAATGTGGAACTCAATATCCTACACACCGCAATGAAGATGCCATATTTTTGTCATGTTAAAAAAAAAAGATAAACCATTTCTAAATGTTGTACAATGCACCACTGCCAGAGACAGTCCCTCCTCATGATACTACCTCCATCATGTTTGATTGTTTGCGTAGTCATCTTAGGTTTCACCTTCACTTTAACATACTATCTTTACACCGCATCTAAGTAAGTCAGTATTTTTCTTGTCTGAGTCAAATGTTTTTTAAAATATTTGACCATATCTGTAGCTTTGAGCATGTTAGTGTTGGTTTTGGAGCAGATTCTTCTTTCTTGGCCAGTACACACTCAGAAATTAAAGTACAGAATTGTACTTTTAGGGGTACAATGTCTTGTCACTGGGGTGGTACCTTCAAAGGTACTATTTTGTACCCTTAACTGTAGACACCTATTTTTACCCCTGTAGTCTTTACCTTTTATCAGTGCTACCTTGACAGCCAATCATTACTGACTTGACATGGATGACACATGTCCTGACCACAATGTAGCCAATAGTCTCCTATTTATTAATTTGTTTGATTATAACAAATATGTAAAGCCCTTTGAGTTGTCAGTATGACTACAAAAGCGCTATATAAGTTCAGTCCATATGTAAAAATAACATTTAAAAATGTGTTAACGATAAAACCTTGATGTCAGAGGTTCATAAATCGAGCTTTGCTAATAGATGTATTTTTTAGTAAAATAGATCATCTCCAGAAAATGTACCCTATTCAAGAAAAGGTACAAAAAATCTACTGTTAAGTACTGAGGAACAAGTACAGTATGTAGCGTTCAGTCACTAAGAAAGGTATAGATAGTTACCCTGAGGTCCAATATTTGTCCTTAGACTGTGCTCCTTTTTCCTATATTGGGGCTCAGTAGTGTACCTCTTCTGTACCCCTTTTTCTGACAGTACAGCCTCTCATGTACTGGTGATGTAAACTACCTTCAAAGTTGAAAAAAGCATTGGGTTCCAACAGTTTCCAGGGCCCTGTTGATTCTGGTATTCCAGAACATTCTAACCAATCAGAACTGGTTTGGAATGTATAAACTATGCAAATATTATACTTGTACTCTGACATGACCTCGAGCATACGAAAGATCTGCTGCTAGAATTAGTAATTCTCATATATGAATGCTTTGATATCCAGCTAGATATATGTTAGTTGATTACACGAACCGTGTGGTCAAGATGTGAATTACAAAAGAAGAGTTAAACAAACACAAGTGGGGGTATGAGTATATATGTGAGTCTGTATAACTTTAGCACTCTAAGGAAAAGAGAAAACCTGTGCATTTAAACAAGAAGTACAGTTTTTTTGTAACCTGGACTTTATTTATAGCATGCATTAAGTTCATTTACTCAGCCACACAAGTTTGGAGCTTGAAGTCCTTTGGGAGGGGCAACCAAAGTGGAGCCTCTAAATAAGGAATTATCTTCCACAAAACTCCTTCATGTTACCAATGCTTTGTTATGAATCACTAGCACTATTCCCAGTGAGCGTCTCTGAGGTGCTTCTTTGTTGTCTTCTGAACGGTTTCAGTCCACGTGTTCATTTTGTTTGTGCAATTTTGAAACACCTAAGTGCGAACCATTTTCTGAACCGCTTAATCCTTAAGGGGTCGCGGGGGGACAGGTGTCTATCTCCAGCTGTCAAAAGGCTAGGGGCGGGGTACATCCTGGTAAGGTTGCCAGTCCATCGCAGGGCCACATAGAGACACTCACACCTTAGGACAATTTAGATTGATCAATTAGTCATGTTTTTGGACTGTGGGAGGAAGCCGGAGTACCTGGAGGGAACCCACGTAGGAATCCACAACATTCTTGCTGCAAGGCAACAGTGCTAACCACTGCGCCACCGTGCAGCCCCTCCAACGACTCCCAATGTATCGATATACACTGACCGCGACTGGATATTAACTTCTCTGGAAGGACTCCAAGTGGTTCCAAACTTGTTGCTATAAATAAGGTCCAAATTGAAAGAAAAACAACTAATTTCCTCTTTAAGTCTGGTTTTAATAAGACTTAGGTTATGCGGTTTTTCTACCCTGAAATAAGAACAGTCCAAGGCATTCAGAAGAGTTCAATCAATACGATGCCATCCATGGCCCAAGGTAGAGTATGTAAACTTTTGACTGGTGAGGTTGTTAAATAAAAAGTTCTAATTTTTCTACAGGAGCAAACTACTTTGACAACACGTCACAGAAAGAAAAAGAGGACGATGTTGTGCAACCTGGCAATGAACACGTTTACTACTGGGAGGTGACGCCAGAGGTTTCCCCACTGCCGGACGATCCCAACTGCCTCACCTACACCTACATCTCCCACCAAAACGTGGTGCAGGACTACAACTCTGGCCTCATTGGTGCCTTGCTCATCTGCAAGGCTGGTCAGTGTTGTGTTTTGATAACAACCTTTCCTCCTTTTATAAGAACTAACAATTCCATCTAGTTCGTTTTGGTCTTCCTTCTCATTAAAGGCACCTTGGATGAAGTGGGAGAGCAGGTCGACCTCCACAAGGAGTACGTGTTTCTCTTTGGGATCTTTGACGAGAAAGAAAGTTTGTACACTCCAAATGGATATTCTCCAGATGACCATGTTAAGTACACCATCAACGGATACACAAAGGGATCCTTGCCTGGTCAGTGTCAGCTTTCCCCAGCCTATTGTAGAAACTGATCCAGTAAAAAGTCAAACCGTACAGTACAGTATTGGGAGGAAGCTATGGGAGCATTTTAATGTCACAGATCAAGATAGTAAAGTGCGCCTATAAAAACATTTTCTATGAAAATCAGAAAGACATTAAAAGCGTTACCAACCTCTTCTTAATTACTTAATTTAGCCGTGAATGAGAATGTGACACTTGGAACAGTTAGTTTGCTGGTTTTACGATAAAAAATAAAAAGCAGTCTCAGAAAGGGCTCTCCCAACTCCAGCATGGCTGACCACTAGGGATGTCCCGATCCCAATCTTGCGATCGGATTTGGCCTATATTTTCATATTTTTCAGTGATTGGAGATCAGCTATATTAGCTGATCATTCCTAGTGACGTTTGATGGTAGTGCACAATAATTCAAACTTCTGTAGCGGTGCAAACCAAAGATGTCTTTTAAATTGTTTGCATTTTTTCAGGAGCTCGTCACATTAACATCCGCCAAACCTGTATGATCAGCTCCCCGTCTGTCATTGGACCGAACATCCACGTCAGCATGAATAAAGGTCTCCTGCACTTACCTCAACCTCCTGATCCGTTTCCTTGAATCAGTCTGACCAGCCTCACCACAAGTTATCTCGAAAACTCTGATCAAACCCGCCTGCTCCGTTCCTCCCAGGCTCCGATCCACCGCAGCTCCAAACGTGCTCTTTGCGCTCCCAGTGAGCTAGCCTTGGGGCTAGCCCCTCATGTAGCCATGCTCCAAATCCTACCTGGTCTCCTCTGCAGCCTGGTCTGCTGTTCACACACCATCCGGTTCCAACACCTCGTCAACCCGCTCCGGCTCTTCTCCACGTTTGGAACGCCAAAAGACCCCTTCACCGTCGCCTCCATCACAGCCGCTGCAACACATTTGGTTCAACATCTCCAGAAATTGATGAAGATATAATTAAATTCCTCCGCTGCTCTGGTATTTACTCAAAAATAAAGATTGAATGTGATCCCATGACAGTGGAGGGCAGCATTGCAAACGCCAGCATATAGACGGCGGAAATACTTTTCTTTATAATACTGTGCCAAGTAATTGTTTTGCTTTTACTTTTGCCTGAAATACTGAACTGAAGCTGACCTTTAATTCTCTGTAAGATTTTGATTCCATGGGATTTACAACCATAATGGTAATGTTTATTAATCAAATTAGTTTGCTAAAAATATATTTCAGTTTTATAAATTAGCAAAATATCAGATTGGGACTTGAAAAATTTGGTTAAAATTTCGGCTTGAGATCAGAGGCCTAAAATGCTGATCAGGACATCCCTAATGACCAAACAAACTCTGTACATTGATCAAAATTCTCTTAAAAGTTGGCATCAAACCACACAATAGACATAACAGACTGCAATTTACTAACAGGAAATAATCTAATCGAAGTTTTTTTTTTATCATCCATTATCCAGCATTCAGATGGTGTTAAAGTCATGATGAGAAGCTAATCTTTTTATAGAGAAAGTTCACAAATCCATTTGCCCTTGCAAACTTTGCTCATTGAGTGGAACATAGGCAATCTATTCTGCCACTCCAGAGCTATAAACTGTTTTGTATGGTATCGTCAGGAATTCAAATTTAATAATTTAAGTTCAAGAGGAGCCAGTTTAGGTGGCTCGGGAATCTGGCCAGGATGCCTCCTGGACGCCTCCCTGGTCAGGTGTTCCACGTATGTCCCACTGGGAGGAGGCCCAGAGGAAGACCCAGGACATGCTGGAGGGACTATGTCTCTTGGCTTGCCTGGAAATGTCTTTGAATTTCTACCGAGGTGCTGGGGAGAGGGAAGTCTGGGTCTCTCTGCTTCAGCTGCTGACCCGACCCTGGATAACAAAAGGATCATTGAAGGATGGATGGATGGAATTTAAGTTCAAGTCTGAAGTTTAAGAAGTCTGAGTCAATGGTTCTCTGTCCCCTCTAAGTTGAGTAAAGTCTTTGCTTCCATCTATGTCCCAACCCCCACCTATGGTCATGAGACATGTATCAGGACCAAACAAAAGACATTCTGGATACAAGCACCCGTAACTAGTTTCCTCCAGAGGGTGGCTGGACACAGCCATCTGATCAGGATGACCCCTGGACGCTTCGCTTTGGAGGTATTCTATGCAAGTCCTACTGGGATCAGACCCTGGGGAAGACCCAGAACTTGCTTGAGGGACTATATATCCCTTCTGGTCTGAAAGCCAGATGGCTGTACTGTAATTTGTTGACTCAGTGAACTGTTTAAAACATGCTCTCAAAATCCAAGCAGAAGCTCTGAAACTGTGAAAAGAATAACTTGAGCCATGTTGGAAACTTTTGACCAGATGTTTTTCCTTTAGAGTTTTCCAGCAGAGTCAGAGTCAGTGTTGAGTTATTTCAATGTCCCATACAGTGCAGTAAATCAGAGTTGTGTCCTAAGAGGAATCTAGTTAGGCATATGAATAATTGCCTCCTGCAGTCCAGATAGGCAGGTAAAGAGCGTTGGCCAGATTAATACAGAATCTCACAAGGATTTATTCAGAGACAGACAGCAGTGATGGCAGAAATAGTTTGCCAGGGTAGAAGAGGAGTTGCAAAGGAACAACTATGGGCCACAACAGTCTTTTGGGATAAAAACCTTTGTTCTGTATATTTGTATATCTAAATACGCACCTTCAGTTAGGCTAAACATAAAGAACTGAAGCCTTTTTTGCTAAATATCAACACCTGTCACGTTTATAAAATACTTAAACATGCAAAACTGTCTTTGTTTTTGCTCCAAGATGTCAGCATATGTGCTCATGCCTCTGTCAGCCTGCACCTGGTGGGTATGAGCTCAGAACCCGAGGTCTTCTCAGTTCACATGAACGGCCAAGCTCTGACACACAGCGGCCACAAAGTGTCATCAGTGGGGCTGATCAGTGGTTCCTCCGCCACTGCCAGCCTTGTTGCTCCATACGCAGGCCGCTGGCTGCTCTCCTCTCTAACCATCAAACACAGAGAAGGTGGGTGTTCCTGAAGATTTGAACAAACACACAGTCACCATTTTTAATCACCCTTCTGAAACAACCTTTACGTGTTTGCAGCTGGAATGCATGGCTTAGTGGATGTGAAAACATGTGAGGAGTTTAAGGAACCCACGAGAAGAATGACAATTGCTCAGAAACGACAAAGCAAAGAGTGGAATTATTACATTGCTGCAGAAGAAATCTTCTGGGACTATTCAAACAACGACAACGACCACATAGATGAGTGAGCAACATTATTTCCATATTCAGAACCATGGAAAGTATTTGCAGTCGCAATATTTTTCTTTGTATTTGCTTTCTTTTTATTTTTCATACTAAATACTTTTACTAACAGACAGATTACTTTAGTACATCCACAATCCTTTTTTCTTTTCAAAATGATAATTGCATTTCTTAAGAGAAATAAGTTTTCTAATCCTACCACTTTGTAAAAAAGCTGTTTCCCTCCTAAATCTAGTACCTGGTTGTCAACAACTGCTATTGACTATTTTTTAACCAACAAAGAGTTTTTTTTGTTTTTTTTAACGTGTCCTGTCTAGCAGTATGCTACTCAGAATTGGTGTCTGAGTACCAAGTACAAGCCCAACAGTTTTACTTTCCCAAGCAGAGTATTACAGCCTCGCTGTAGTACGCCACTTGATGTATATGTCATGAAAAAATCTTTATTAGTGATTACTGTGGGTTCAATTTTCCTGATGTCATGGACACTAAACTGAGACAAGAAGGGAGAAAGGAAGAAGGTGAAGGAAAAGAAACCGGAGACCTAGCAGAGGTGCGAACGGGCGACACAAGACAGCGGAGGCAAACAAAGAACACAAGAAAAGCATCCCAGTCCTCTCCACCTCTGCCGGACGGCAGAGAAACAGTAATACAAAACAAAAAACAACAAACTGTACAGAACCAAACCAATAGTTCGGATCTAGCAGAATAAACTAAGAATTACACATTCACTACACACAAGCATTGATTAATGGAACATAATACAAATGTTTCTGGTAAGCACTGTGAACAACTAAACTAATGATGATAACCTCAGGCTTAAGATATGGTCCGTCTTTACCATTGTCCCCACACCTATGTGTCGTGTGCGAGCATGCAGGTCTGAATAAGGTTTCCCCATGCAAACGTGATTGATAGCTGGTGTAAGGAACCGTCAACCGTCCTACAGGGAATCGGCACAGACCATGGAGGAGGCAAGAGATGTATGCATCCAGGGTCCCATAGAGTACAGAGGCCACAGGCGGACTCAGGCGCAGGGTCAGATCACCCGCCAAGAGGGGAACAGATGGAAGCCCCAGGGGAAACACCCACCACAGCCCGCAATGCTGGGGCCCGAGAGGATCGCAGAGGTGACGAGGCCCACGGCTCCGCCGGTAACGGCTACGCCAGGGCGGGCCCCGGATCAGGAACTGGAGGCCACGGGGACCAGGGGCACCCCGCCCCCCCAGCGGGGCGCACAACCAGGGACCAGCCGACAAGGGGCGCCGCCGCCGGCAGCGGCAAGGAGGATCCGCAGCCAACCGACGGACAACACACGCGCAGCCGCCACCCCGGGACCAATACCCACCGCCAAACAACCCGTGCCCGTCTCCACACACCCACACGCCAGGGAGCCACAGCAAGAGCCACAGCGGATGTACGCCCTCCCCAGGCCGCGCCCAGCCGGCACTGCGACATCCAGATCTTCCAGCTCCCGGGTCCAGATCAACGTTAGGGCGCCAAGATCAGGGGCCCAGCCAATGCCGGACAGCCCCACCAGGTGAACAGACCAGCCAGCAGAAGTCTTGGAACCGGCAGGAGGACCTGGGCGCCAAGGCACCGGTCCCCACCGATCCACCGGACGGCACCAACCTGTTCTACAACCCCGGCACCCCAGAAGAGGTGCCCAGTCCAAAGACCAAGGGAGGGACGTCGGCCGCGAAACAGCGGCCGCCACACACACCGGACCACCCCAGGACACACCAGACCACCCAGGACCCCGCCCGACATGCACACAGGACCGAGCCGGGCCGCAACCGGGACCCGGCCCAGGCATCGAGAGCCAATCATCAACCAGCAGGCAGGAGCAACCATCACCGACGGGGAGTGACGGGGAGGGAAGATAGATGGCATCAGGCCAGAGAGCAGCCAAACACCCAAACCCTGACAGGTAGACATAGACAGACAGAGGACACTCATACGTACCCTCCCTCTCATGCGTACACATTCTTACAAATACAGGACATACGAAAAAAGGACGCTATACACTCATTCATTACCCCCCCCATACGTACACTATACTCTATACTCCCAGGCCCAGACAGACGCCCCAATATAGAGAACCCTGCCCCTGGACCCAGGAGACAGAGACCCCTTTGCCCACCAGGACGTGGGACAAGCAGACTGCCAAGGGCCCCCACACCGGCAAGAGCAGCCCACCAGCCCAGGGACCACCGACCTAGACGGCGTGATGTTCTATCCGGGCTCCGACCCCTGATGGGTCCAACGAACAGGGGTGTGGAAAGACTAGCCTCTCTCTCCCCAGCATCAATGTGGTGTTGTTGCGTGTTGTTTCTAATGTGCACTTATAAAACAGAAGACATGGGAAATACCTACTGCCGGGTACCCCCATCTCGGGCCCTCGGTGTCTAGATGCGTTTAAACAGTGGGTGGCGCGGCACCACAGGCGAGGCCCCCACAAGGGCCCTATGAGGGGGCATGAGGGTTCCCCGCCCCCAGCGCCAAATGCGCCACACGCCAGGTCCCTACATGTGCGTTCCATGTAAATGTTGCAAGTGTAAGTGTCTAAGTTGCTAAATAAAATCGGGACCCAGGCCGCCACGCGGTAGCGAAGACGGAAGCTCATCCCGCACCCCAGTGACGTGCCCACGTCCCAAGGCCTTGTGAATGGTAGAATGAAGGAGCAGGTTGGACAGAGGCATGGGGACAGGGTGGGAGAAAATAAACTAGGGTGACCATTGCCAACCCAGGGAGCCAGCTCCCCCTGCTGACTCCAATAGGCACCCCCGTTCGGCCCCGATCCACCAGGGGTGTGGAGGGCCCCAGCACGTCCAAGTCGGGGCCCCATGGCAGCGGCACGCCCAAGCCCCATGGGGGCCCCGGCAATCCACCAAGCCCCCATGCCAGGGGCATACCTAAATCCTTCCCAACATTCACACTGCTAACAAAAAACATGTCACTAGACACCCAGGTTGAGTTTAGCTCCCCCTCAACGCCCTCCCCCCCTCCTGTCCCAAAGCGCACCCCGGTTAAAAAGAGCGCCTGTGCTAGATGGTAAAAAGCCTCCCCGCCAAATAAGAGACGCCAGGCACCGCCAGCGTCCGAGGCCTCCGCGCCGAGGGCCGGAACCCGGCGCACCACCGACTGCGGGTTACCCGCGGACATGCCGCGCCAGGCCCGTGGGCAGACCGAAGCCCCGGCGGCCAATCCCCAGGCCGAATCCTCCAGCCTTGCTACTCACCGCCCGATGCCGGTGGCAACAGAACCCAGCACCTCCACCCACCAGCCCACACCCCACCAACCGGGTCAGTCACCATCGTCGAGGAGCCCGACCAACACCGGCCAGAGGCCCCCACCTTAGCACCCCCGCGAGGGCTAAGACCAAGACCCAGGTGTCCCATGTCCAGTGGCAGTATAGCCGATCGGGCCCGGAGACGCCGGCCACCCGCCGCAGCCTCTCGCCGACGCCCGGACGCGTCAAGCGGCCACCGGGGAGCAAGCGACCAAAGAACCAGCCCGTGGAGATGGAAAGGGCAGCAGCGCCCGCCCAACCACCGGCGACCACAGCCCAACAGCACTGCAACCGATGGCAGCGCTGCCAAGCCCCAGCCATGGCCCCAGCCGGGGCACCGCCGCCCCAGAACCCCGAGCCCCCAGGCCAGCCCAGAAACAGAGCAGCACAGCACCAGGCCGGTAACCCGTGTCCGCCAGCACTGACCCTCTAAGGCGCCGCATGCAGCACTAGGTGTCACCACACAAAGCCCCCAAAGTCCCACCCCAGGCGAGGGTCACGGCCACCTACCGCCGAACCGCAAGCGGACCCACCCCCAAGGACCTCCCCGCAGTCACCCACCAACCCTTTAAGCTCCACATCGGCAACCGTTTCCTACAGAACGGAATCCAGAGCCCGACACCTAGGTGATGTAACTGATCAAGGGTGACCAGCAAAAGCATTGATAAGATGCTGGAGCCAGATGCCGTTTCTAGACCAATGTAATCCAGAAGGAGATCTCTATATTGATTAAATATTCAGAGTATTTTTATTTTTCGCAGTTCAAGAGGATATTTTATCTTAGACTATGCATAAGGGGATGGGGTAAAAATAATTGCATGGCACTTTGTATCCATGGTATGACTTCATCTTACCATTTCCCCAGCAAGCAAACTGTGGGAGCAGGTGTGATAAATACATTCAGACACCTTTGATAGATCTTCCACATATCTGGTACACCAATATTGCTTAACAGGTAGGTGTGCAGAACCAAAGAGCATGAATATAATTGTCTTGGTAGATTGCTTGTACATTGTAAACAGGTATCAGACGGCGTATAAACCCATCTTGAACATCCGTTGCCCTGTATAATGCACTCTATCGAAGGATTTTATATAGTATTAATCGTGAGATTAGGATTTATAAGAAATTTAAATGTTTCTAATGAAATTTGAGACGAGAGGTTTATGTCTATTGAGATGGACAAGTCCATCTCCCATTTTGAAATAGGAAGGGCTATTGATTCATCTATTCTATTTAATGTTTTGTATATTTTAGATAGCAGTTTGGGAGGGTTAAGATTAAGGGAAGTTAAAACTGTTTCCTGGAATTTGTAAATCAGACTGTATTGAGCCTAAAAGTTTATTTTTTATAATTGATTTAATTTGTTGGTATTTCTAAGAATTTATTCTTGTTAATTCCGAAATGTGTAACCCAATGTATTAAATTGGATAAAGTCTGTTCCATCAAATATATGCTCCAGGTATTCAATTCCTTTACAACTCCAGCCTGGAAAGTTGATCATGCATTGTTTTTGTAAGATATCCGGGTTATTCCAGATGGGTGTACGCCTGCATGGGACTAGTGAGGTCTTTGTCATTTTAAGAAATTCCCACCAAGCTGTCAGAGAGGAGCTGATATTAATACTTTTAAAACATTCATTTTGTTTTATATTTGAGCTAACAAAAGGTAGATTTTTTTATATCAGCGCAAAGGAATTTAAACACAACTTTCCTTAATTCACAAACATTAAAAGATTTCCAGCCTTATTGACCTCTTTAAGGTCATGTCACAGCATATCACAAGCGATTTTTGTGTCTCATTTTTATTGAGGATCTTAGCTGAGGTGAGAGATTGAGGCCTGCAGTGCTTTAGTCAAGGCAAGGTAATTTTATTTGTATAGCACACTTTCAACAACAAGGTAATTCAAGGTGCTTTACATGATTCTGTGATAAAGAAACAAACAATTGATATGGTGCATTCACACCAAGCTTTATTGCGTCTGCTGCTGAAGTTGAAAAATCTTAACTGTGGCTTCAAGTCGCGCCGCGTCAACCAATCAGGTGACTGGCTGTCAGTGATGCTGTGACTGACATGGAGTCACAGCATCAGTAGGACATGGAGGAAATACTGATGAACACCGTATAAACACCGTACTAAGCACGAGCTACATGACACAAGCTGTTTTCAATACAGAGACAGGAAAAAATAAACATTATAAATAGGTTAAACCATTTAGTCAGGAAAGCTTTTAAAAGGTTTGTTGGTGGCTCTTAAAAGAGCCGTTGTGGCTTCAAAGGCATCGCTCTCTCCGCCGAGAAGTGAGCTTCCTCACCCGGACCGCTTCTCTGGAGGAGTAAACTTGACCCAGGCCTGGTAATGTCTCCACCAAAGCACGTCCTGCACTGCTCACATATTATATTATACACTTTTACTAACAGCAGACAGATGGACAGCTGCTCAGCATTGGAGTCGGTGTCTTGGCGGGCGATGCTTGGGCCTATGCGGGACATCGGCTTCTCAAACTGGGCCTGCCGATGCAGAAAGGGGCCGGTGTTTGTGGATGAATAGAAGTTTGATTCCCGTTAGTATTATCTGGGTAGCTTGGTCGAACTTCTGAAACTTCAGTTTGTTTCGATTCAAGTCGGACTAAGGTGTATACATTCATTTCAAAAATCCGATTTCCTTCGGACTAGGGTAATAATTTGACTTACTCGTGCTGCATGTAAATGCACTGAATGTTTCAGCAGTTTGCAGTCATCAGGAAGATGGTTTCCAATAAGATGAGCGTAGAACCTGAAAGCTGCTTCTCCATGTTTGGTTCAGATTCCAGGGATGATTAGTAAACTACAGTTGGAGGACCTGAGTTGTCCTCAATTAACAACGGGGTGGGTGGGGGGCAAGTGAGTTTTTTTTTTTTCACAAGTTTGATTTTTAGCCTTTTTTAAATTCAGTATATTGCTGTTCACTGTATGAAGACTGCATTTTGTATTTCCTTACGTTATCTTTGTGTGTGACCATAAAAGCATAAATGAAATGAATGAAGCAGTCTTTCTAAAGCACTGAAACCTCTGATTGAGACAGTGCAATCAGGTTTGCATCATCCACTAAGAAATGAGAAATGAATCACTATCACAAAATTTCACAAAAATATTGTTCTCTTTGTTTAGGGACTACAAACTCGAGTACCTGACTCAGTCACACAACCGCATTGGATCAAAGTACAAGAAGGCAGTGTACACACTGTACAAAAATGAATCATTCACTGAAAAGCTGGAAAAAAAGCAGAGGAGGGATGAGCTAGGCATCTTAGGTCCAGTGATCCGAGCCCAAATCAGAGATGTCATTAAAGTAAGACTTTAAGCAAACTCAAAGCCTTAAACAGAGGTAACACATCTGAAACAGATGTTAACACAGACATTTCCAGCTTAAAGCCAACACTAAATACTGACATTCCTAACCAAAAGTAGGTACTGTCTGATCATATTACCCAGATTAGATTGTGGCTTCATGTGCTCTGTTTCTCTTTCACAGATTGTTTTCAAGAATTTGGCCTCAAGGCCTTACAGTATCTACCCACATGGCCTTACGATAGAGAAGTCAGAGGAGGGAGTAGACTATCCAGAAGGAGGTATAGATTATTGCCTGATTAAGACACTAAAAAAACAAACATGATTTTAAATATATTAAATGATCGAGTTGTTTCTAACACATCACCAGGAAACCAGTCTTACGGCGTTCAGCCAGGTGAAACACACACCTATGTGTGGAAGGTTCTTGAGGAGAACGAGCCACTGGATGCTGATTCCCAATGTCTGACACGGATGTACCACAGTGCCGTAGACACGCCGCGGGACATCGCTTCGGGTCTGATAGGACCCATCCTCATCTGCAAGGGTCAGTCGCTGGATGTCAGGAATGTACAGGTGAGAAAAATGACAAATGGTATACGAGGAAAAACCAGAACCCAGCAAAAGTGTCACATGATTACCTAGGGTTGTCAAAATAATCTATATGTTGATATAATTGATACAAAAAAGTATTATTCAGAAATACTCTTTTTTAATAAAAAATGGAGCTGATTTTAAAACTTTAGTATGGTGACAATCCTACTGAGGATTGGTCTTAAGTCTGGAACACCAAACTTTTGCCATCAATGAATAGGCCTTATTATGGACTTGGACTTGAATCTGACATAGACTGTGTTGAGAGAAGTAAAGATTAGGGTGATGGCAATGAACTCTGCCAACTTCAAAAACCTGGAGCTCATCACCAAAGAGAAATTGACAAATTACCAGGAAGAGATTGGCTGTATGACTAGCATGAATGACATGACTTTGGTAACTGGAATAACACCAAGGACTTTCTATAGATTGTTTAATAAGTTTTAAAAAGTTGAATACAAATAATTTTTTGCCTAGGACTAAAGTGTGGCTTAACAGTTTAATATGCAATGGGTACCCAAGACAAAAGTTCCAGTTCAGTTTTGTGTACATAAATGGAATTTTTATTGGGAGGTTAAGGAGAACCACTTCAGTCCAGTAGCCAGGAACCCAGTAAAAAGGAACCCTATTGAGGAATTTAAAAGCAAATATTGTTGTGAACCAAATCTGCCGTCACAGTAGTGTATTATCACCTGACATAAATTGTAATTCCAATAAAATTCTAAATGTAAGGTTGGGTAAATTGGACTCAGATGCAGAGAGAGGCTTGGATTGATTGTTTACCATTTATATTAAATCAAATAATAATAAATAATAATTTAAGGAGCACGAGATGAGGAACCACAAGAGGGGAGGTTAGACGAGGAAATAGCAAAGGGAGTGAGACACAAAAGGGTATATAAAGGGCAGGACAAGACAGGGAGAACTAATTAGACAATGGACAACAGGTGATTTCAATTAAACAAATGAGGATGCAGGCTGACAGACACAGACGGGAAGAAACAAACAGGGAGGAAGTAGAGATGAAGACAGAGACGGATCATAACACTAAAGGAATTCATCTAGCATGGAATTTTGTCTCCAGTTCTTACCAGCACTGGATAAAAAGTTTCTCCAAACATTTTTCAACAACAAATTTTACATTAACATGCCATGTAGTGATGAACAAGCTCAATTATCCTCTCATAATCAGTCTATGTCTTCGTTATGACTGTTTAACTTTACTACAGTAATGTAAGAATGTTATCCTAAGGACCCTGTCTTTCATACCATGTATGAGTAGTACAAGCAGGTGTACAGCAACCATCATTGTGTGGCTTTACATTTGGTTTGTGGCTGTCAGTGTGTGTGTGAATTAGGGTGGGGACAATAGACTGCATATAAATGGACGAAACCTGCGTCACACATCTTTTCTTTCCTGAAATACAAAAAAAGTGTGCAAAAAGGTGGAGCTGAGAGAGCAATGTAAACATGGCGAACATGTTAGCACCTGACTGCAGACGTTAATACCAATGCAGCATAATGGAATAATCTCTGATCAAACTCTTTTTACCAAAAGTTATAAACTTCCTCCAGAACACTACCCTGGAAATCCAGAGGTCTGACAGAGCACAATTTGAATTGTATCTTCAAGACACTCTTGCATCAAGCCATGATACTGTTATTGCATTGTGTGAGAAGCTCGGGGAACCAATCAAATCGGTGTATCTGATGTAGGTGGGCCAGAGGCAAGCTACAGAAGAACAGCAGTTGTTTGAAAGGACTTTGGCTGCTACAATGAATGAGTTAGATTTTTGTTTTTACCTTTGCAAGAAGGACGCTTTTGCTGTTTTGCCAACTGGATACAGCAAGAGTTTAATCTACCAGTTAGCTCCGCTGGTAGCTATGGATAAGTCACACCGTGTGTTGTTGTGATTGGTCGTGGCGTTATCCAATTTCATGCAGTGAGATATTCAAATGCATGCTTGGTTCTGCCCCTCGAGTTTGGCCCTTATTATTACTCGTTGCCAGACCTATAATCTTAATAGATTAGGGTTCTTGATTTTTCCAGGCTACCAGAACCCAGTAAAGTTTCAAAAATCTATAAAAAAAAATAGTCATGCAGTTAAATTTTTTCGCTTCTTCATCCCTTCTTTGTTGTTGTGTGGAGCAGCTTTCAGTCACGTCTTTTCCCCTCCCATCCCTCACACCGTCACTCACTCACTCACTCTTGGTCCATACTTTCCGGTATTCATGAGGAAACACAGCTTGTTGATATGAAGTTTTTCTTGCTGTCCAGCCCGTTGACTACATGGGCACCACCTCCACACCCCCCTCTATCCCCCCATGGCGTAATCTTTTGTTAAAAAAAAAGTCTGATCAAGCCTGGCCACCAGCAGAGCACTTATGAATGAACAAAAGGCTTGCTGATGCAGGCACTAACGGCAGCTTTCTCTTTTGAAAAAAACCCATAGATTCTGGTAGAAAATTATGGAGTCTTTGCTGTGTGCCATTTGCTACAGCTACGTTTTAACTCTGCTTTGTTTTTTCTGGGGTATTTCTATGATTCTACGGAGTTATGTCAGCTGAAGTGTCTAAACTAAATCAAATAGTCAACTCCTCCCTGACATCAGATGTCTTCCCCCAGACCTATAAACAGCAGTTATAAAACCACTACTACTAAAGAAGAACAACCTGGGCAACTACTGATGCAGAACTACAGGTCAATCTTTAATCTTCCATTCATCAGCAAGATTATTGAAAAAGCAGTGTTTCAACAGGTAAATAGTTTGCTAACAAATGACCGACTGCTTTATTACTTATCAGTCTGGTTTCTGTGCTCACCACAGCACTGAGATTGTCCTAGTCAAAGTTTTGAATGAAATCTACTTAAATACAGACTGTGGTAGAATCTCAGTGCTGGTTCTATTGGACCTCAGAGTAGCATTTGACACTGTTGATCATAAAATACTACAGGAATGACTGGAGCGCTGGATCAGACTCTCTGGTATGGTACTTGGCTGGTTTGACTCCTACATGATGAACAGGAAATTATTTGTGTAATTTGGCAATTTCTCATCAGAACGAACAGAAATCACATGTGGTGTCCCCCAAGGCTCCAGTCTTGGACCTCTTCTGTTCAATATCTAAAAGCTCCCACTAACCTACAGTATAACAACTAATAAGATTAGTTGTCATTACTATGGAGATGATACTCAGCTTTACATTACAATGTCACCAGATGACTTTGAATCCATCTAAACCCTATGTAAATGGATGTCCCATAATTTTATCCAACTGAACCAAAACAAAACTGAAATAATTATCTTTGGACCTAAAGAAGAACGATGAAGAGTCGGTACACACCTAAGTTAATACACAGGTGCCCAAAAGCCGTCCTCAAGGGCCATTATCTAGCATGCTTTACTTCTCTCCCTGGCTCATTGCATCTGAATCAAATACTGGCTCATTATTAGGCTTCTGCAGAATTTTGCAAAGCTGAGGAGTTAGTTGGAACATTTAAATCAGTTATTTTGGAGCAGAGACAAGACTAAAACTTGCAGGATGGGGCGACTGTGGCTCAAGAGTTAGGATATCATCTTTTACTTGGAGGGCTGCCAGTTCGAGCCCCAGCACTGACTGTCTTGGTCATTGTGTCCTTGGGCAAGACACTAAACTCGTTGCCTACTGGTAGTCAGAGGGTAGCGCCAGTGACCAGCAGCCTCGCCTATTTTAGCTTACCATCACTAATTTGTTAATGTGTGTTTGAATGGGTGAATGACTGAAAGAAGTGTAAAGTGCCTTGGTGTCCATAGGGACTGAATAAAGCACTGTACAAGTACAGGCCATTTACCTTTTAGGACACCAGGACACCCCTGAGTGTCTGGGTCAGGCCACTGCTGCTGGTGTTCTCACTAGAACCAGGAAAGTAGAACACATCATCCTAGTTCTAAAGTCCTTCCACTGGCCGTCTGTAGCTCAGGGAATAGACTTCTAAATACTCCTACTAGTTTATAAATCATTAAATGGTTTAGCAGCAAAGTATGTTGAAGACCTGCTGTCACTATAGCAACCCAGCAGACCAATCACCTCATCCAACTCTAGTTTACTAAAGATCCTTGGAATCAGAACCAAACATGGCGAAGCAGCTTTCACTTTCAATGTTTCCCTTATCTGGAACAAACTTCCAGACGACTGCTGGATCATTAAGCACTTTTAAATGAAGGATAAAAAACAGTCTGTTAAGATCTGCCTTTGAGTAATGTTCTCATATAATTTTGTGTTTTAAGTGCTTTATTTTCACCTTTAATTGCTGTTTTGTTCATGGTTTCTCTAATGTTGTATTTTATGCTTTGTCTTACCTTGCCTAAAGAAAGATTGCTGAAGACAGACCTTTCACATTTTATAACCTTATGACATGTTCTTCAAATCAAGTTGAGTGAAGAAGTGATTTTTGTGTTTTAACATTAAAAAATATGTGCCATTCAGAAACTGGACGGGAAAAAAATGTGTTTGTTTTTGCAGCTGAGAGCAGACAAGGAACAGCATGCTGTGTTTTCAGTGTTTGATGAGAACAAGAGCTGGTATCTGGACGACAACATTCGGAGTTATTGTGATCGATCCAAAGTCAACAAAGCCGACCCAAACTTCTACAAGTCCAATGTCATGCATAGTGAGTTTTACTGCTACCCCACTAAAGTACAAATGGATACAAATGCCCATAGTTTGTTTCTATTTACTTTAAATTCTTCCTATTCTCCAAATCTATTTCTTAACCCAGTAACACAAAAAGTGCATTGTGAGCAGGAGAATATGAGTAGATTTTAAAACATTACTTTAAATTTTAATTTGCCACGGTAAGCATGCAACATTCACATGCTAGGTAAAAACTGATCAACTGAGGATGAAGTCTCCAAAACAGACATATTCAAGACTGCTAATGGAGAAGGTGCAAAATAGTTATCATCCAAAAAAAAAACATTTTAGTCCAAAGTAATGTTTATTTCTATCACCATGTACTGTTAAAATTGTTGGGCATTCTTGTGTATTGTCTCCAGCTACTTTTCTGACTACTAATATCCATCTTCTTCTAACCTAAAGCAATAAATGGTTATGCCTTTGAAAGTGGGCCCGATTTGGGCTTCTGTAATGGTGAGGTTGCTACGTGGCATGTGTCCAGCATTGGAGCACAGGACTACATTCAGACAGCTACCTTCTATGGCCATCCATTCGAGCTGAATCACAGGACAGAGGACTTTCTCAGCCTCTATCCAATGACTGGGGAGACCATCACGATAACCATGGACAACACAGGTTTGAACAGAGAACTAGAAATTAACTGTTTTATTAATTTATTCATAAAATTCCTTTAACATTTATTTGTATTTCTGTCTTACACCAGGTTTCTGGCTTTTGGCTTCACTGAATACTCATGAAACAACAAAAGGAATGCGTGTGAAGTTTAAAGATGTTAAGTGTTATCGGGACTTGCAATATGAATATGAGTACAAGGACACAGATTCGTTCAATGAATTTACTCAGTGGAAGCCCCCAAGTTTGGAGGATGTCAAAAAGAAAGAGGAGAAATCAAAACCTGGACCAACAAAACCAGAGGTGGCCGATGTCTACACGGACATGTTTGCTCAAGAGTTAGGTCTGCGGTCACTGAGGAACCAATCCAATAACTCAGATGTTGAGATACTGGACCTGAGTTTAATTGACTATGATGTTATTGATGTTCCTCCTTTTGTTGGGGATTCCAGGCCCAATGTGAAGGACACAAATAATACAACTGAGTACTTTTCAAACCAGACTTCACTGGTTAATACTCAATGGAAAGACGTAGATGCCCAAAATCTTTCGGAAGGTACCCTGCAGAACCAGAGCATTAAGCATGCAACACTAGTGCAGAAAAAAAAATTTCAGTCATTCCCTGACCACAACACAACTGTTCTCAATGGCAACAATGTTCTACTGAGCAATCAAAGCACAGTGACCACAAACAGGAGTATTACTGTAGCAGTAGCCATTCCCAAAAATGATACCGTTATGGTCGTTGGCAAAGTTAACTCAGCAGTTCTCAATGCTACTGGCTCAACTCTTCTCAATGTTACAGGCTCAACTGTTCTCAATACTACAGGCTCAACTGTTCTCAATACTACAGGCTCAACTGTTCTCAATACTACAGGCTCAACTGTTCTCAATACTACAGGCTCAACCCTTCTCAATACTACAGGCTCAACCCTTCTCAATACTACAGGCTCAACTCTTCTCAATACTACAGGCTCAACTCTTCTCAATATTACAGGCTCAACTCTTCTCAATATTACAGGCTCAACTCTTCTCAAGACTACAGGCTCAACTCTTCTTAATACTACAGGCTCAACTCTTCTCAATGCTACAGGCTCAACTCTTCTCAATGCTACAGGCTCAACTTCTCTCAATACTACAGCCTCAACTCTTCTCAATACTACAGGCTCAACTCTTCTCAATACAACAGGCTCAACTCTTCTCAATACCTCAGGCTCAACTCTTCTCAATACTACAGGCTCAACTCTTCTCAATACTACAGGCTCAACTCTTCTCAATGCTACAGACTCAACAGTTCTTGGAAATGTATCTGCCAACAGTTCCATCTCTTCCACTGTGTCCGAGAAACCCACCTCTTTTACAATGGGAACACAACAGACAACCAGTCAACCCACAGAGGCCACCAATCAAACAATGCCATTACAATCACAAGATAGTACTAATCTTACTGCTAAATTGCTAGGAAATTCAACGCTCAAAGATGAGACAACAGAGTCAAATCCACCTAGCAATAGCCTCACCTCTGTGGACATTGTCTTGCCTGATGACTCTGACCTGCAACTCACTCGGGGTGATGTGTTCTTTTACAACCTAGTATCGGACACCAACATGGACACAACCAGTAATAGCTCTGACGTCACAATGTCACAGAATTCAACAGGTGAAGATGATCGTATCACAAAGGCAAGAAATTTGTCAGCTGTTGAAACAAACCAATCATTGTCCCTTTTGGTACTTGATGTTAAGGAAGTTAACAAAAGCAGCATGATCAAATATAACCATACAAGCCTGGAATTGATGGTGGAGAACACAGGAAACAATGAGAGAAACTCTTCAAACACCATTGTGCAGCAAGAGTATGGACTAGGAATGAATACTAGTGTTGGTGCGAGTGTTCCCCTCAATTCCAGCCTTGAAAATACAATGCAACAATTACATAAGGATAAATTGATAAACAATGGCACAATAAATGTTTCCAGTTTACATTCTCTAGGAAGTCACTCAGAGAAAGGACCAACTTTTCTTGGGGAGTTGTCCAATACATCTTCAATGGAAAGTTTATCCAAAGAGACGATGGGTTCATCTAACTATTCCCTTTCTGGTGATTCAGTAAAACTGCTCAGTTCTGAGGAGTTTGGTTATTCAGAAAGCAGCGAGGAAGTATTTATCTACATTAAAGAAAACAAATCAGAGGCTATCAAAACTGTCTCTATAGGACCACAACACCACAACTGGACTTATGATGGAACTCATTTCACAATACCGCAGGAGATTCCTGATCACCTGAAAAAATACTTTGAGAATGAGGTGCTTCAAACGACACCACCTCCCAAAAAATACAAAAAAGTGAATCTCAGAAAAATACCCAAGAAAGGTGAAGGCATGAAAACCAGGAGGAGGAAAGCATACAAGCCACAGCCCAGGAGTGGTTTACCATTTTCCCCCCGGGGATGGAACCCAGGGTTAACCCCCCGAGGAGCAAGGCCCAATGTACCACAGCCTGTCACTAATGAAGAGGCATTAATTAACATCCCTGTAGTTATTGGTGTTCCTCGACCTGATTTCAGTGACTATCAGCTGTATGTTCCTGGAGATGGACCAGATCATCCTGAGATAAATGAAGAAGATGTGACTCAAAATGAGTATGAGTATGTGTCATACAAAGACCCCTACAGCAGCTATGAGGACATTAAGAATTTTAACCTGGATGAAACTACTAAATATTTCTTAAAGTTATCTGGCCCTGATGTTAAGACATATTTCATTGCTGCAGAGGAGGTTAAATGGGACTATGCTGGCTACGGTCAGAGGTAAGCTCACAGACCTGGATAATATATTTTTTGAAAAGGGGAAGATTTAAATCAACAACAAACAAAACAGTTGGACAGAATGTAGTTAAGGTGAGATCTTTTTTCACCACAGGAGACAAGAAAAGTCACTGCAAAACATGCGAGAGACCAAATTCACCAAAGTGGTTTTCCGAGGTTACCTGGATGCTAGCTTCAGTACTCCTGATTTCCGTGGGGAGATGGATGAGCATCTAGGAATCCTTGGGCCTGTCATCAAGGCTGAGGTTGGACAAAGCATCATGGTAAGCTAAGTGCTCTCAGGAGGATTTGATTCTCTGTTTGACTTTTTTTTTAAATTCTGCTATACATGTGTGGGCGACTGTGGCTCAGTGCTAGAGCAGTTGGCTTGCAATCAGAGGGTTGTAGGTTCGATTCCAGCTTCCTCCAGTCACATGTCGATGTGCCCCTGCCCACTTAACCCTCCAATTCTACATTGTCCTACCAAGCCATGTTGGGTGTCGGTGTATGAATGCGAGTGTGAATGGGTGAATGTGGCTTCAATGTAAAGCGCTTTGAGTGGTCAGTAAGACTAGAAAAGCGCTATATAAGTTCAGTCCATTTACCATGTGTGATTCAAAATAGAAGCCTGCTCAGTAGAAAAATAAACAGACCCCCACAAAACATGATGAGGAAAAACAAGACACATTGCCTACAGTGTCACTCTGAAGTGTTTAGTTGATCAATAATAATAATAATAATTTTTATTTATACGCGCTTTTCAGGATGCGCTAGATCGCTGTCTATCAACAACATAAAACCGACACATTACAAGAAAACAACATATGAAATACTAATAATTTTTGTGAGAAGATCAAGACTTTAATGCTAGTCTTAACAGGTGAGTAGTTTTGAGGAGAGATTTGAAAGTCTGGAGGTACAATGCTTTTCAAAGATCCAGTGGGAGTGTGTTCCAGAGTCAGGGGCAGAGCAGCTGAAGAACCTGGGTCTCATAATGGACATCCACGCATGTGGCTTAGAGAGAAGAGAGTCAAAAGAGGACTGAAGGTTGTAAGACAGTGTGTAAACGTGAATGAGATGATTAAGATAAATGCAGTAATCAGAGCAGGTTGTGACCAAAGTGTTGACTAAAACAGCAGATGTCGTAGGGGTAGTGGGGGTAAGTTAGTGACAGAGACCATTCATGTTACAGAGTTAGGAGTATGCAGAGTGTGTTGTTAATATGAGCTGTAAATGAGAGGTTGCTGTCCAGAATAACACCCAAACTCTTGACCTTCAAATGAAGGGAGCAGAGTTGTCAATGGATAAAGAACATTTTGAAGATTTGCAGATTGTGTATTTTCTACCAATAAGAAGTGTTTCAGTTTTCTTTCCATTACATTTGTAATCTTGTAAACAGTTAAGCAGGGAGGAGAGAGGAGGAGATGTGGTGGGTTTGGAGGAAAGGTAGAGTTGGGTGTCATCCACTTAGCAGTGGAATTGAATCCATAATATGTGAAAATATTGCCAAGACGAAGAAGGTAAATAATAAAAAGAAGGGGACCTTAGACAGAGCCTTGGGGCATACCGCTACTGAGTGGGGAAGGTTGGGATTGAAAAGACTTAAAATGAACAAAGTGAGAGTGATCAGCGAGATACGAGGAGGAGTAGGACGATGCAGTCTTTAGTATACCAATGGAAACTAGCCGATTTAGCAGAATTAGTGAGATATGGTGATAAAAGCTGCAGTTAGGAGGATGATGCATTGGTGAAAGTGTTGCTGTTTAAAATAGCACAAGAACAGAACCAGAGGTGAGGGTATAAAATAGAATATCAGGAATAAAAGGCAAGCATGAAGGTAGATAAAGTTTGACCAGCTAGAGTCCAATTAATAGGTGGAACACTTAGATTTTTGGATAATTTTGATGATTTTTGGCAGACTGTAGTTAAAACTGAAGAGGAAGAAGAAGAAATGGAAAGAGCAGCAAACAGTATAACCGGTTGTGTTGCAAAGAGAAAAGCTGCAGGTGAATATTTAAAGTTTTGAGGTTAAAAATGGTAAATGACCTGTACTTGTATAGCACTTTATCATTTACTCATGCACACATTCACATACTGGTGATGGCAAGCTACGATGTAGCCACAGCTGTCCTGGAGAGTACTCACAGAAGCGAGGCAGCCCAACGCTGGTGCCACAGGGCCCTCTGACAAAAACCAGTAGGCAAGTTAGATGAAGTGTCTTGCCCAAGGACACAACGGCATGTAACAGGGCTCATTAATCAATTGCAAAAGGTAGTGGAATACATGTGAGCGAAAGGGGTGTCAGGGGCTGGAGAATATTTTTGAGTGTCAAGAACAAGGTATGGGAATCTCCTTTTAAATCATGGATTAGGGAGGCATATTAAACTGATAATGGACTGGAAATATCATCCTTGCATCTCAACAGGTGATTATGACACATGGCCTTATGAATAGCGAGTCTAGTTTGTATATCCAAAGAAATAATGAAACAGATCTTTGTATGACAGAGTACTTTTGTTTAATGTTTTTAAATTTAGTAGACTGTTTCCTCTCTTCTCCCAGCAGTGTTACTCAGTTTAACTTCATAGAAAACAGCAAATAAGTTAAAGCTAAAGTTAAGCTACACTAAACTCTATCCAAACAGGACAATAGTCATCAGTCAACTTCTCTGAAAGTAGTATCCTTCTACAGTGGACCTCCAGTATTCACAGGGGTTAGGGACAATAGCCCATAATAATAGTTTATACTTTGGAGACTCTCAAAGCACAGGCTATTCTAATCGTTCAAACACTAAATATGCCTTGTTATACATTAATAAGCATAGTGCAGAAGTTCCATCTGTAGTCTTCCACCCAATCAGAGGCAACAGAAACGAGTGGTGATTGTGCTTACAAATGCCAGTGTGTCAAGTGGCATTGTATCTTGCTGTTTCAGCTTCCCAAGCTGCATTTTATTCTGAATATTTTAGAGATGATCTATGAAAAAAAAAGTGAGTAGGGGAATTTTCCTGGAATAAATCTGAGTTACGTTTCACAGAAATATCTGAGAATAGGCAGGAGTCCATTTTACCATTAAGTAAGTAACGAAAATTGTCTTCTGGCTTTAACTTAGCTAACAAACATACAATAACTATGTGACCTTTCTGCGGTAGAATCCAGTCTTGTCTCTTTCTCTCTTATAGATTGTGTTCAAAAATAAAGCGAACCGTCCATACTCCCTACACCCTAATGGAGTTTCCTATACCAAGCAGTTTGAGGGTCTGTCCTATGAGGATGAGTCCAAGCACTGGTACAAAGGTGACAACGAGGTTCAGCCAAATGCCACCTACACATACATATGGAAAATCAGTCCCATGGTTGGGCCAGCACCAGGAGAGTCTGACTGTCGGACCTGGGCGTACTATTCTGGTGTTAATCCTGTAAGTATCTACAGTTTAACAGAACAAAAACAAATGTTTCATGGGATTCTCTAAAAGCATTTATTTAGCATAAATTGTTGAAGTGTAATTAT
This sequence comes from Apricaphanius iberus, assembly GCA_028564705.1. NCBI lineage: Eukaryota > Metazoa > Chordata > Actinopteri > Cyprinodontiformes > Aphaniidae > Apricaphanius > Apricaphanius iberus. The sequence goes on from JAPXFQ010002266.1 coordinate 158,589, forward strand.
AAACGCCAAAGGGCCTTGGTGTACTGTTGTACACTAGTTTATATCAGGGCCACTAAGAGCATTTTAGATAAAACTTGACTTAAAATATGTTTGGTGCCTTACCAAAGTATTCATAGCCTATCAACTGTAAGACAACCGTTCAATGTCTTTTACTGGGATTTTATGTGACAACTAACACAAATTAGAGCCTAACCGGAATGTGGGAAGAAATTGACTGGTTTTTACAGTGTATTTCTGCAGCTCTGGCTTTATATTTAGAGGTGCTGTCCTACTTGAAGATCAGCTTTCATCCCGATCTCAAGTCTTTAGAAGCTTTTAACAGAGTTTCTTGACTGAACATCTTTGGGTATTGCTTTGTAATCTAAGTCGTCTCTAAACATCTCCACCACTTGCTCCTGACCTACCTGATGTGTTCCTTGGTCTTCATGATCATGTTGGTTCGTTAATCTTCTCTAAAAAACATCTGAGGCATTCACAGAACAACATGGATTAGATTACACATCAGAGGACTCTTTCAATCAAATCTGCTTTTTAAGTCAACTAGTTGCAGTTGATTTTATTTAGTAATATACCATTTTAGATAAGAGTTTGTATACATCCATATAGACACTCTTCAGATTTTTGTTAAAAAAAAATATAAAAAAATAAAATCCTTTCACTTCATCCTGCACTACTGTTTGATGCTCCAACTCATAAAGTCCCATAGAATACAGTGTGGTTCATGGTTGTACTGGAATGTGGAAATGTTCAAGGGGCATGAAGGCAACACATTGTGTATGTGATGTGTTAGTCCTAGCCTGACGTAGCCATACTCAATTCTAATCAGATGTGAGTCTGATACTGCTCCATTGGGCTGTGATTATGGTGCGTGTTTTAACCGAACCAGGAAAAAAATGCCTCTGCACTCAATTGGATAGACCTATAACCAATCAGAGCAATGGAAGTTTGTGACGTTGCTCTGCAGATCAACAGACGTTATCTGTTCCTCTCCTCTTGTAAAATGAATGTGCTGTCGATATCTTGTAGAACAGACTCGATGGCAGAATCTACACATCTCAGTTCTCCAGCGGCAGCCATGATTGTTGTAAACAAATTCAACCCAGGCGCTCTTTGGTGACGTGGTTGATTACGTTACTGTTGTTCACCTGTTAATCATCATACACCCAATTTGATTGGTCCGACCAGATCTTGTTAGGGCATAATTACTCCTCGGGACTAAGTTCGGCTAGCAGCCAGGCTATGTTAGTGCCACAACTGCAACTGAACAGAGCCCAAATGATTCAACTCAAGGGGTAAGGTTTTAACAATGATAAGACAAGACAAGATAAGATAAGATATATAGATATTCATTATGGACAACCCTGAACACACTCTTCATGAGACTATCATACAACAACTGAATGTCTTTAGTCAGAGGTTTCTTCACTTTTGCTGTAACACGGACTGTTGCAGGAGATCTAAGGAACAACTTCTTGAAGAACTGTATAGTATGAGCTACAACAACAATTAATTTCCCCCTGGGATCAATAAAATATTTTTGAATTGAATTGATAAGATGTAAGTGTTTCTGAATGACTTAAATGATTATTTAGGTGAATATTGAGTGAAAGACAAGGTACAGAAAAGCTCCAAGGCTCCCAGATCCTTTTTGCTTTTCGATCCAAAGGATCCTTTGGGCGAAACAAATTCAAGATTCAAAATCAATAGGCAGAGAGAGCAGAGGCCATTGGTCAAAAATCATCCCCAAAAAAAGGGGAGACTTAGAGGCAGCAGAAAAGGTGGATTCAGGATTGACTGGGAAAACTGGTAGAACAACCCAGGGTGTGTGTAAATAAAATTGTTTTTTTTAAACGTTTCTTGCAGGAGAGGGACATCAACTCCGGCCTGATTGGTCCTTTGCTGGTGTGTAAAGAGGGCTCTCTGAAGAGCCAGTCGCTGGACACAAGGGAGTTTGTGCTGCTTTTCATGACCTTTGATGAGTCTCAGAGCTGGTACTACAACCACAACCAGGAGGTCATGCAGAGGAAGTACCGAAAAAGAGTTTGGGATGACTACAACAAGGACGACCTCAAGTTCCATTGTAACAAGTTGTCCTGTTTAAACAGTATCAGTTAATTTCTAAAGAAAGAGTGACAGAAAGACAAACTAAGTAGATCGAATAATCGTTTGTCACAATTACCACTGTCTTAAGATTTCAACCTACAGGTTGTGTTGCACTATCCTAATGAGCACTTGGGGAAATCAGCTAACAAATTGTCTACTTTTGTCTGTTTTCTTAAACAGCCATCAATGGAATAACATACAGCCTTAAAGGGCTGAGGATGTACAGCAACCAGCTTGTTCGGTGGCACCTGATCAACATGGGTTCTCCCAAAGATGTTCACAGTGTTTACTTCCACGGGCAGACGTTCACCTACGTGAATACCAAGAGCTACAGACAGGCTGTGTTTCCCCTTCTGCCTGGTGAGGAACACACAGACAGCAGACTAGCTCCTCCACCTCTTCATATATAGAACATCCAGGTTGTGTTTGAAAGCAAAATCTTCCTCCAAAGTACGTCTGAATTTAACTGAACTTCTGGTTTTGCAGGGAGCTTTGCCACTCTGGAGATGTATCCATCCAAACCTGGTCTGTGGCAGCTGGAGACGGAAGTTGGTTTGAACCAAAAAAAGGGGATGCAGACGCTCTTCCTGGTTCTAGATAATGGTGAATATAGTCATACACATCTATCCATCCATCTTCTGAACCGCTTATTCCTCAAGGGGTCGCCTGTGCCTATCTCCAGCTGTCAACAGGCGAGAGGTGGGGTACACCCTGTACAGGTCACCAGATAGAGACAGACAGGACAAACAACCACACTTAAGGACAGTTTAGAGTGATCAGTTTACCTGACAGTCATGTTTTTGGACTGTGGGAGGAAGCCGGAGTACCCGGAGGGAACCCATGCATGCACATGGAGAACATGCAAACTTCATGCAGAAAGGTCCTGGGCCAAGATACGAACCCACAACCTTCTTGCTGCAAAGCAACAGTGCTAACCACTGCGCCACCGTTTTGGATGCAGTGATCCACACAATTACTGCCTTTGTTGGTAAAGATGTGTACAACAGTTATCTCAAGGAAATTTCAATCAAACGCAACTGGACTTAGTAATTTGTCTTGGAAGACGTTTCACCTCTTATCCAAGAGGCTTCATCAGTTCATGCTATTATTAGCCTCTAATAACAGAAACAACTGTGACTCCATTGACTGTCGTTATAACACAATAGGGCACTAATGAAGCCGAAACCTAACCTCCACCAATAGCCGGCACGCCAACGACCGTCGTTAAGACATGGAGCATAAAGGATCCAATGACATAATGATTCTTGTTCAAGAGGTTAAATGGCTGAGTCTCCACACCAGTTAGTTGGACCAGTCCCAGCCTGGTCAGCGGCGAGCATGAACTGATGAAGCCTCTTGGATAAGATGTGAAACGTCTTCCAAGACAAATTACCAAGTCCAGTTGCGTTTTATTGAAATTTCCTTGAGATAACCATGACCTGGATGAATGAGAATATTCACAGGCTTATGTGTACAACAGCTTTAAAATAAGTGGTGTCAAAACTTTTTGACACATGGCCCAAAATACTCAAGCTGATAGTACACCATACGCAAAAAATTCTATACTTTTAAACTCAAGATATGAAAAGGATTATATTCTGAATCAAAACAGCTGAACCCAGTCGAGCAGCATTGGAAGGATCAATAAACACCCCGGCTCCTTGCCAAGTTTTAGCCACAAAGGTCCAAGCTTTGCCCCGCCGACACACCAACTACCAAGCTGAGTGGCTTACTATCTGTCTGCTGATAGTAAAAGTTTATATGTGAGTGGCGTGGGACATGCTTTGGTGGACACATTACCAGGTCTGGGTGTTCGGGTGAGGAAGCTGTTTTTCGGCCACAATGGCTCTTTTAAGAGCCACCCACAAACCTCTTAAGAGTATCCTGTCTAAATAATTTAACCTCTTAATAATGTTTATTTTTTAAATTCCTGTCTCTGTATAGAAAACAGCTGGTATCATGTAGCTCAGGGTGATTAGCCACGGCAGCAGACATAAAATGCAGCGCGTATTTACGGTCACGCCTGACACGCATCAGCCACACATCATGGTCGTGTAAATCAGGCAGAAAAGCTTTTTCGCAACGCAAATCTGCTTCTGATGTGTCACAGGATCCCAAGTCGCGCTTAATAGCGCTCCTCCATTGACTTTACATGTAAACCGGACTCTGGTTGCACTATCGCGTTCAGTGTGCTAGTATTTACGTGCGGGTGTGTGTCCGCAAGCGCACAACAGGAAAAGAAAATAAGGTGAATATAAACTCTTGGTTATGTGTGAAGGGATCTGTGGGCGTTGGATCGGCCCATACGTGTATGGTTGTTGTATGTGTAGTTTTTCCCTGGAGAAAACACAGAGAAACCCAAACATGAACTACTTACACAGTACAGTTTACAATCACTTTTAACCACTCAATATGGCTGATAAGGCAGCAACGAACACCCCGAGAGTAGCTGCAATACTGGTCTGAACCGGTCTCTGTATAGTACTGACTAACTTAACATTACCTTTGTTCACAACAAACAAACTAATATTATGCATGCAAGACTTACTTTCTTTACGCATACTTCCAACAGGACTGTTAACAGGAACAGACACCAGACTCTAACTTACACTAAACACTGTCCTTCCGCCGCCTGTCCTGTTCACTCCCACAGCTACTACTGTGTTCTTTTCCTCCTGCAGCAATGGCGGAGTTCCTCTCTTAAAGGGCCAGCACCCATTGCCTAAAGACAGCCTTTTTAACAGCTGCCCCTAAATTCACTTGTGAATTTGAACAACCAAAAATGCTGGAACAATGGGTGTCATTCATCTTCTCGTACGGCAGGCAGACTGATGAGCCAGGCCAATGGTCGCACGTAGGTTCTGCCCTGTACAGATACTTCTGCAAATCTGACCCGACCGTCCGAACCTGGGAAGATCTCCGACACTCTTCCTATGGGCCAGAGGGCTCGCGGCAGTTGACCGTCCACGATCAGGACCACATTCCTGATCTGCAGGTTAGCAGACTCAGTTGACCACTTACGCCGAGCTTGAAGCCCAGGCAGGTAGTACTTAAGGAAGTTGCTCCAGAAATGATCCTCTCTTCCTCCCTAGCATCTCTGGACTCTTATAGACCACCTGGGGCAAACAAGCATCCCACAGCCCCATAAGGAGCCAACTATGGGTGAGAAGGTCGGGATCGATGACGTCGGACGAGATGTAGCCTAAAGGTTTCGAATTAACAATCCCCTCCACCTCAACCAGAAGGGTGTGCAGCACCTGTCCCGAGACCTTCTGGGCACTGAGTGTGACGTGAAGGGCACTCTTGAGAGATCGAATCTGGTGCTCCCAACATCCTCCGAAATGCTGGGAACCAGGGGGGTCGTAGGAGAACTCGATCTGCTGCTGGGCTAACTTTCCCTGCAGGTCCGGATGGAGTAACTTCATTCTCTCCGCCAGCTCCCTCTCTCCTCCTCGGAAGTACGTGCCCTGGTCGCAAAGAAGCTCCCGAGGTTTTCCTCACCAGGCGATAAAACGCCATAGTGCCATTAAGAAGGCATCAGAGTCCATGCTAGGAAGGAGATCCACATGGGCTGCTCTGGTCATCAAACACTTAAATAGGATCCCCCATCTCTTCTCACTTTTGCGTCCAACCTGGACGATATAGGGTACGAAGCAGTCTACTCCAGTCGAGTAGAAAACCAGTTTGAATAGACCAAGTTGTGCTGGGGGAAGATCCGCCATTCTAGGAGGCCTGGGGTGACTACACGACTCTTTACACTCGGCGCAGCTGCTCTGACGACAACGCATGACTTCGTGTCCTCGCAGCACCTAGTACTTTCTCCTAATCTCAGCAAACACCCGCTCCGGTCCTGGATGTTGGAGATCATTATCATACCGCCATATGATAAGTCGGGTGGCTGGGTGCCGTGGATCCAAAACGATCGGATGCGATCGGATGCCTCAAGATCTCCAGTTCTTCAACAACATAGGAGTCAGCAGATAACTGGCTGGATGGGTCATCCCGTGTAGCTGATGCGCCACTGAATACAAGTAGCTCTCCCACATCTGATAATGCTCTGGACTGAGTGTAATAGGGACCTCAGAGGTGGCAAGGATAATAGCTGTGCGTCAAAGCTCCTCCTCCGGGTTGTATGAGAAGCCAGGCAGAGAAGTAGGCAATTCATCCGGGGGAAGGTGCAGGAACAAATGGCCTCTGATCCATCTGCTGCCCTCTCTGATATCCAGCAGACTTGCATATTATAATCGGACGGATTCTCCTTGGAGGGCACAAACCTCCTTGTAGCAGTGCAGGTCAGCTCCTAGATCACCGCTAATCTGGTACCCACAAAGACTTTATAGCAACAGGAAACTGAATTCAACCAGGCTAAAACTGTGGCCGAATCAAATGATAGGGTGCAGTCGCTGAGGGGGAGGGTCAGCTCATTCTGGGTGACGCTGTAGAGCTGTGCACCAGAGAGAACTGCACACAACTCAATATGAGGGATCGACTGCTGTTTCCGAGAGCCTGCAACCAGAAAGGCTACCTCAACCCTTCCGTCTGTGCTCTCCATCCTCAGATAACCAACTGCTCCATAAGCTTACTCCGAGGCATCACAGAATACACGTACACCAGGTTCTGGTAGACTGGTCCAGGCTGAGGCAGGTGTAGCATCACTCAAGGGTGACGTTGCTTAGATGCTGGAGCTCATGTGCCACTTTTGCAGCAGTTCCTTAGGAAGTTGCGGATCGTCCCTGTCTCTCTTCCTCTCTCACAGGTGGCGTACGATGACTTTAGCTCGCGTGGTGAAAGGTACAATGTACCTTAGGGGGTCGTACTGACTGACCAAGATTCTATAGATGTTCCTCATTGTAACATCTGAGCACTCGACAGGTTGATGCTTTTAGGTGAGGGTGTCAGACTCACAATTCCAGTGCAGTGAATCTTCTCTCTGCAAGTGGCCGGCACAACTTATCCACCAGGGCCTTCGCAGCGGCTGAAGAGGAGAGGCTCTGCAAGCAGTTGTCAACGTAGAACGACTTATGGATGGCCGTATGGACATCCTCTCCAGGCTGGATGAAGTTTGAGACATTCTTCTGCAATGCGGAGGTTACACAGCAGGGACTGTGCTGTCCTAGTTGTTCCAACATGCCCACCAAGGAACCTACATTAAGGACAAACAGACGAAAACTTTTCACATCGCCAGTCCGTATATTGGGACTATCCATCAGCTCCTTGCATAGCTAGCTTGTGCGGTTGACCAGACATCCTGGTGAGGGCGTACATTGTGTCCCTATAAGGTTTCCAGGAGTTACAATCGGAGTCAGCCATGAGGGAGGCTTCCTCACATCTTAGGTGATCCGTAAGGATCTGATATTTAGAATAGAATAGAATAATTCTTTAATCGTCCCACATAGGAAAATTTGGTTGTAACAGCAGCAAAAAACAGATGTACAGACAGAACATTACACAGAACATTGGTCAGCCCAAGCTGGATCTGGTAGTGGGTCGACAGAGTAATGTGAGGAAAAAGGTTTTCCTCTCACCTTCGGCCGTGAGGCTGCAAAGGAAAAGGAACCTTTTGAAGGATTCCCCCGCAACTTACATGCATCATAAGCCACCCTCCTGCTGAGTGAAGAAACAGCTGTCTGCTCCTCCAAGTAGGTATACTGCCGCCCAGATGCTTGCTTACAGGCATCGGATCGAGGATATGATGTCGACTGGGAAGGTAAAGGCTGCTAGGGGACTTGGATCGCTGTCATGAGGTCTTTGAACTGCTGCCGCAGCTCAGGATGGTCCTGTCCAACAATTTTAATGGAAGCCATCCAGTCAGACATCGCATCTACCAGACCAGCTGCCTATTCTTCCTCTTGGTCACTCTGTGCTAACGGCTGGGTTATATCCTCTCCGGATTCCTCATCGTCCTCCTCCTCCTGCGGCAGGCTTATTAAGGATGGGATTCGGGATGGGGCAGCCACTCCAACAGCATCCTGCTGTGCTTCGATATTCTCCATTGCACTCATCTGAAACTGTCTCTGGGAACCTGGGCTGCTCAGGTCGTAAGCCAACAGATGCGGTGGCACAGCACCCTGGCGCTTGGGTCGAGTAACTGAAGCGTCAGACCTTAGTTCTTGCATCTTGCAGCGAATAACTGGCTCGAAGGACCAATTGAAAACAAGGTTTTGGATTGTGCTGGCAAGTTTGCTAGATACACTGCGGAGAATCGGTTAGGACACCACATAATCAGTCTTCTTAGAGCTTCAAGGTCTTTAATTACTGATTTGGGTCAGGCCTCAGGACAGGACAATTCAAAGTTCCAACTGTAGCTCTCTGTTCTGATGTCCTTGTGTATGGTATGGTGAGGTGTCCCCACTGTGTAGGTACACAAGGATGTGAGGGTAAGGTGAGGTGTCCCCACAAAGCAAGTAAGTGGGTGTGCCGGTATTTACGTCTAGGTGTGTGTGCCCGCCGGGGCACAACGGGAAGAGAAAATAAGGTGAATATAAGCTCTTGGTTACTTGTGGAGTAATCTGTGGTCATTGGATCAGCCCATATGTGTGTCGTTGTTGTATGTGTGGTTTTTCCCTAGAGTAAACACAGAGAAACCCAATTGAACTACTTACATTCATACAGAACACATTTACTTTTAACCACTCAATATGGCTGATAAGGCAGTAATGAACACCCCGAGAGTAGCTGCAATACTGGTCTGAAGTGGTCTCTGTATAGTGCTGACTAACTTAAAATTAACTTTGTCCACAACAAACAAACTAATATTATGCATGCATGCAAGACTTAATTTATTTACGCACACTTCCAACGGGACTTTTAAAAGGAACAGACACCAAACTCTAACTTATACTGAACAATTGTCCTTCAGCCACCCGCCCAGTTCGCTGCCACAGCTGCTGCTGTCTTCTTTTCCTCCTGCAGCAGCGGCTGAGCTCCTCTCTTAAAGGACCAGCACCCATTGCCTAAAGGCAGCCTTTTTAACAGCAACAATACAGTACGGTAATAACATATCAGGTAAGCTTTGGCGAACAAACAAGCTAACATGGCTAACAAACAAATAATAACAGTAGGAACCGAGGAGTTATGAAAAGGTTTGGTTCCACATTATTTTGCTCATGTAGATAAGCCAATAATCCCTCTATGTTTCAGAAGAATACAATTCAATTAAAAAATGTTTTATTAATCCCAGACATAAAATAAATGCTATTGTATCTCACACTATTTAATTCTTCAAGGAGTTGTAGATCCTGATGTCTGTGGGTACCAAGGATCTCCTGTAGCAGTCTGTGTTGAAGCAGAACTGTTGAAGTCTTTGACTGAAACGATTGTCCCATGAAGACGATGCTCAGAGAGAATATTAATAAAAACCGTCAGCTTTACATACGGAAGAGGTTAACCAGTTAGTTTGCCTCAGCAAAGAGATGAAAATGTTAAAAGGGCCCCATGTAAAAGTGAGTGTGGAGTTCAAAACAAAAGTCCCATGGATTTATCCTGTATTATATTTAAAATAGAGCAAAGACATGTAGTTTTGTCCTTTATTTGGCCCAAAAATTGTAGTTTGTCAGTCATATTTAGGAATGTTAATTAATTTTTATTAATTCCCAGCTACCCTATAATTAATTAGATAAAATCATGAATCATTTTACAGGCCTATAATGAGAAATTAAATGAAATTATGGTGAAAACAAAAAATATAAGTAATCAATGTATTTGACTATTACTTTTTTCTTCTATTTTGCTGTAGTCATTGGGACTCTAACAGGTCGTATCTATAACCTCAGATAATAAAGTTGTGGATCATATTTAATGCAGACACTGAATAACTTTTCAAAACTGTATCATTTTAATTCAGATTTCTGAAAAATGTTTTCTTTTTACACACGCTTACCAGCGCTAAGGTAACTTTTGACAAGGATCATTTTCATCTTGCAAATCTGCTCATTTCAAAAAGCTTTTCTGAGGTTGAAGAACATTTTATCCAAAAATATTTCCTTCCACTAACGTGTTTTATAATTAATGATTTTATTTATTTATTTATTTATTTCAGATTGCAGCCGTCCTCTGGGTCTTGAGTCTGGCAGTGTGAAAGATGACCAGATCACAGCCAATAACACAAGAGGTAGCCACATCCCAACTGCTGCATCTGGTCACATTTATTTAAGATAATTATGCAATTAATATGAATAAAAATATCTGTCCACATTTAAAGTATACTGGCTGCCCCATTTGGCCAGACTAAATAACCTGGGCAAATACAATGCATGGAGCACAGACAGGAAGAACAGCTGGATTCAGGTAGGAGTTGCATATTTGTCACACAGTTTTCAAACTTTCCTTCTAGTTATGCTATGTTCAGCTCTTTTCAGAGCTTAGAGCTGGTAGTGAATGACATCTCACATCATAGGGTATGCTAATTGTTTTGTTCTAACTATGATTAGGAACACAAGCCACTAGCAATATTTTTTCTCTGTTTCTTTTTTTTCTGTATTTAAACCCAAAACTAATCCATTGAGTGATACAGATTTTAGGGTTTCTAGGAACTGACTATCTGACTATCCACTAGGCACTGATTATCTGACTTTCAAGTGCAAAAAGAATATGATTAATATACTTCATCCATTTCCTGTGGACCTCCCAATGTAAGGTGGACTTCCAGCGGCCAGTTGTGATCAGCCAGGTGGCGACACAAGGAGCCAGGCAGTTGTTTCAGTCCCAGTATGCCACAAATTTCTCCATCTCATACAGCAATGACCGCCGCAAATGGATCTATTACAAAGGCGACAGCCGGGAATTCTGGAAGGTAGGGAATGTTGGATTGTTTATTTTCAAAATGAAGCCATGCGCATTCGTCTTTTTATGCCCCTGTGTCTGTCGTTGCTTAATCAGACGTTTCAAGGAAATGAGGAAGCTTATGAGACAAAGAAAAACACATTCTTTCCTCCTTTGGTTGGACGATACATTAGGCTCCACCCTATCACCTGGAACAACGCGGCAACAATCCGCATGGAGTTCTATGGCTGCGAGCTTGATGGTAAGTTTGGTATTTGTTTGGTATAATCACCAAAAACTGTACTCAGGAACTAAGAAAAGGCTCTAGAATCTGACCCTGTGGGACTCATTTTCAGCTCTAAACTTTCTTGCTTCAGACAGCCAGTTTATATTACAACCTATTATAATTAAAATTATGTAATATAACCTTACATGTTAAAGCTACAACAGCACAAGGTTCTGTAAAGCCTTTTAATTCAGAAAATATTTTTTCCCAAAAAAGAGTTTATTGCTTCACAAGGTAGATTTATTTCAGCATGCATTCACATCTAAATTAATTTTTACAACACGTCTATTAATAATATCAGAATCTATATTTTGAGCTGCTACCTCTGTAATCAGTAGACTCTGCTCTCGCTTTTACACTTCTTTCAGTTTTTCTAAACTCAGGTGCTATACCTGTGTCACAATAAAAAAATAATATTCTGTGAAGCTTTAATACATCTGATATGGAAAACATATTTGACTGAACTAATTCAGATATCTTCAATGGCAAAACAAACAGGCTTATTCTATATACTCTTTCAAATATGTACTTTGTGTATTTTTTGTCTTACTTTTACAGATAAAAAAATATACCAGGTCACACTGTGACTTCGGTATAGAAAGTGTTTTTATTGGAACTAACACCTACTTGTTAACACGTCTGTTACTTTAATACTGACAAGAAAAAACCTCTCATCACTATTGACTGATTCTGAAAATAAATCACTTTTAAAAATGTTGTTAATTCTAAGCACAAATCTTCCAAGCTTTAAAGCCTTTAATTAGCTCACATCAGTTTTATTATTGTAGTAATGAATTAGCTATCATTGCAGGGTGCTTGTCATGAGCAGGTCTACATCATTCTCTCCATTATATTTATACTATAAATATTCCCTCAATAAATGATCCTGCCCACTCTGAACTTGTCGGCTCATATTGCTTGATTCTGGATTTTCCTTCTAACTTTGAGGAGCAACAAGACAACTTTTCCCAGTTATGTGGCATTGCATCACAATATTATAAAATGATGCTATGTTAGTTACCACAACACCACACTGATATTGAGTTGATAATGAATTAACTGGAATTGGATGTTTGCAGGAAAAATCCAACATCTCGTTTTACCCGTTTCTTCGTCCTTGTTTTGTCACATTCCAGGCGCTTGTTTTGGTGAAAAAGTTGCAGATTTTTGCCCATTCAACAGTGTCTGTTTCCAGAGCTTTGTCTTTTTATTTCTAGTCTGCTCTTGCTCCCTTAACTTTCAAACACTACTGACTGAGTGCTCTGACGTGTTATGTCAAGCTGTGGTGGAGAAAATTCCCAAATTAACAGCCAGTGGAGTAGAGTTTTTACCGAAACTTGTTTAAGCTAAGCCATTTTAGTAAAAACTCCACATCCTTGATATCAGCTGGTATGTGCGAACTAGTTTGCAAATACATGGGACTAGTTAAACATCTTTCCCTACTAGTTTGAACAATGCCAAACTAGTTCAGAAATGCTCTCACCACAAACTACATTTTGCCTACTAGCTGCACTTTGGCACACATGTATAACTGTGCGTTTTATAGTACACCAGCCCCTGCGGCCCATACATCAGATCGCTCCACCAGGAATTGTCCATATTCTCCCGATTACCCACTCCAGGCCCGTCATGGATGGTGATGCTGTGGGGAGAAAGGATCTTCTTTAACAGTCCATGACATTCTAACAGATCAATACCTGGGCACCAGAGACGATAATCCACGATAACATGTTCTATATGACACCATCAGTTAAGCTAATCCTCATTTGCTTTTGCTGCTACTGTTTAGACCTGTATCTGGCTGTATGGTTAGAAATCTGGGTAGAGATATGTTGGAGTATGGGATATGAACCTTGTCCATTAGGTGATGTTTAAAGCAATCCACATTCACTTGGCCACCAAAGGAATTCATCAAACCCGCCCCCCTTCTTTCAATGTTTTATGGTCCCTTTTTAATGCACCCATTGTTGGTTCTTTTTTTGTGGTATTTAAATCTCCATGGAAACCATCGCTGGTCCGCTTCTATACACAAAAAGATAAGAAAACCATCTTTAACCCTTTTGGCTTTTCTGTTGCTTGGACAACACCACATGGGATAACTTTCGCTCCCCTTATGAAAGAATAAGCTATGGCCGCCTATGACCCTCAACGCCGGTTGACCACTGTTCTTTTCTTGGACCATTTTCCATAGATAGGGTTAGGTCCATAGATACCCTCCACTGCAGACCCAAACACCACAAAAGAGAGGCAGTTTTGAAGATACTCTGATCTGGAATCTAACTCATCACAATTTGGAACTTACTTAACTTTCAAGTCCGTGTGCACAATTGGCTGTTTAAGGAATCAACTAAAGATATTTGAAAATCACGACTGTTTCTGCATCAAGTAGCTGAACAGCTGAAAAAAACGCCCAGAGCAGCAGAAATAACAAGAGATTAACATGGAAGAAGTAGGGCTTGTTGTTCTCTTTCTGTTTGCTCATTTGCTCATTTCTCTCTGAATTACAACCAAGCAGCATGACGTAACCACTAGGGCTGGGACGAAGCGTCGACTTAATCGATTACGTAAAATACGTAGACGCAAAAAATGTGCGTCGATGCGTCATGACTTTCAAAACAAACACGGCGGAAGCCAGTAGTGTCAGTATGAGTGAGTCAGTTGACTTAAATACCTCCATCCGAACTCGCAGTTCAAAGGTATGGAACTATTTTAAAATAAAAGGAAGCTATTGCAAAATGGAAACGGCTTATGAAAGCACGACCGCTATGCCCGAGCACCTCAAACGGCGGCATCCAGAAGCTGTTCCAGCAAATTATTAGACACTGTAAGTTTTCCACTTTTTTAATAACACTATGTATTTTACCCTATAAATCACCCAAACACCCCCACATGGAGGGCATATACTCATACACAGCTGCGTCTGCTGTATGTTACTGCTATCTGTTTGGTTGGTTTTTATTTGTGACCCGTGTTGGTAGAACGAGTCAGAATGCGCACAGACTGATTATGAGCAAAAGCCGAAAATGTGAGAGAGTAAACATGTTTGTTAACAAATGCACTACCTACCCGCTAAACGTAGCCATCGTGGACATTAATACAACATTGTTTAAGTGCTTGCAAAAGCAAACCCACAACGAACTCTTGATTGTCACGTTTAATAAGCCTCATCCTGTTGGAATACTATTTTTTTACTTCATGCTTCTCCAGTTTGTCGGATTCACAGTTGCCATCTAAAAACTAGATAAAAATGTGCAGAATTTTATTGTAATGAACAGTGCCTCTCTTTCTCTCTTGTAAATCTTATGTCAGAAACAAGAGAAAATGCAGAAAAATATTTTTTGTGTGTGTGAATGAAGAGCATTTTTTTGCATAAAGTGAATGTTAAATTTTGTTTGTTTATATTTTTGGGGGTATTTTCTCTCCTTTATTTATAAGGTTTCTTTGCACAACATTTAACTTCTTGTTAAATGCAAAACCTCTCACATGAGATTGTACTAATACTACAACGATATTTTTGGGGATTTTTTTTTACAATTAAAATATGTTTAAATGAAGAAATTAGTTTATTTCATGGAAATACATTAATTAATTAATAATAAATCAAATAATAGGTAAATAATCGATAATCAAATCAAATCAAAATCGAATTGAAAAATGAATTATTAGATTAATCAATGCATCGAAAAAATAATCGCTAGATTAATCGATTACAAAAATAATCGTTTTGGCCAGCCCTAGTAACCACGACTTGATTGGGCCATTCAGAGTACCTACCCCCATTTGGGTACTGGTTCCTGAAATGGTCCCGAAAACGTCCCTCTCAGCCCGGCCTGATGAAGTGGAGTAGGGTGCGTATTGGGAAGGTTGGATCAAGTTCCGATAGTGGAAACGCGCCAAATTAGTGGTATCTGTTTTATCTGTCACTGGTCATAATAGAATGCTTTATTAGAGTGTTTAAAATATAATGAGTTATGATGTGATCATCTACATCACACCTTAGATATGATGGTTAGGGTTGAGGTGTTTAGGAAGAAAACTCGTTTCTGTTTTTAATTACAAAATGAAATCATGCAGCATGAATTGTGGTGGTGGAGCAAAGTCTGCAGGTACAGCATTAATCACATTGATTCCAGCTTGTTAGACAGGAACTCACATCAAGCCAGCCACACTTCATCACCTTTCCTTGTTTTATACTGTGGCCTCATGGTTTTTACAAGTTATGAAGTAATTCCTGATAATTTGAAGCTGTGTATTTAAATAAAGATCAGTATGAAACATTACGACTTTTTGAAAAAGTGCATGTTTTTTTACAAAAGCATGATTTAGTTCAAACTGCGTTGCACAATCCAAAAGGCTGCAGAGTGCTAAAAATAAAAGGCAAACAGAAGAGTGAACAACCTTCCCTTGAACCTGACCAACAGCTACATCCTGGCCTTGTGACTAAGGCATCAGCATGTTGTGTTTCTGTGTCTTCAGGCTGCTCAGTGCCGTTGGGGATGGAGAGCGGACTAATAGAGGACAGTCGCATCACAGCCAGCTCTGAAGAATCCAGCTGGTTCAATGGACCCTGGAGGGCCTCTCTTGGTCGCCTCAACAAACAGGGCTCTGTCAATGCATGGAGAGCAAAGGTTGGAATCGCTGCTAACATCTCCGTTTGCAGTGCCTTGCAAAAGCAATTGAACTTTTTCGAAGTTTGTCACATTACAACCCCAACAATTATTTTTCTTTCTTTATGTTGATCTGTAACATGGAATCCCGTAAAAAAATTTGACAATTGTGGTTGATATATGACAAAATTGGAAAAAGTCCAGTAAAAAGTTTTCTGATTGTGAACAGACACAAACTCTACTGCTAAAACCGTTTGAAAATACTTGAAATATTTCATTAAGGATCCTTGCTCTTCATTTTATTCAGTACAATGACATGAACCAGTGGCTCCAGGTGGAACTGCCCTACATTAAGAAGATCACAGGTATCATAACACAGGGAGCCAAGTCCATGACGAAGGAGATGTACGTCATCAAGTATGCTCTGCAGTACAGTGACAATGGGAAACACTGGACCTACTACACTGATGATGATGATGTACCTGTAAAGGTGAGCTGCTGGGAAGATCACAGCTAGACTTCCTCAGAGATTTTTTTGATGTTGAACGACATTGTTTTTCTCTTTCATTTCTCCAGATGTTTGATGGAAACACAAACAACAACGACCACATGAGGAACTACATCTATCCTCCCATCTTCTCTCGCTTCATTCGAATCGTCCCCAAGAGATGGTGGAACTCCATCACCATGAGAGTAGAGCTTCTAGGATGCGACTTTGAGTGACATGTACATTTTTTTGTAGAAGTTCTGCCCATAAATACTAATAAAAACCCAGCGAAAATGTAAATGTTTGGATCCAGACATGGAAAATCTTACCACCCCTCCAATATGTTACCATTTCATCCATTAACAAATACAAATTATAACTTAAGTTATTGGTATTTTAGACCAACAGTAATGTGTTCATCATCAGAATCAAATTTTTATATTTGTTTGCATATGGTCCTAATTTATCTGATAAGAATGCAAAACCAGACAAAATACCACCGACTGAGTTCTTAAAAGAGACCAAAACAAGGAAAAAAAGAACCAAAGGTCAAAACTGATATAAACATATGATGAAATAATACAATTTTTTATGATATGCTGGATATTTGCATTTTATTTAACCAGTTTCTATGTCATTTTTTTAGAAAGCTTACTGGAAGTTATTTGCAATCTCTCTCTTGACCACTAGATGTCAGTAAATTATGCTGACTCTTCTTTAATGAGTTATTACACAAAATTAGACATCACTTATTTGTGTTTTATTGCATGTTTAAGCTTTTAAATTGAACAGTTAATGAAACTGAACTAATGTATATATGTAAGTAGAGATCATGTAATTTATTGTGTTTCAATAAATATGATTCCTGTCCTATACAGTCCCCTGACGGTGTCTGAAACGTGTCACTCTCAGCACCTCTACCATTCTGTCATTGAGAAGCAGAAATCCTCCAGAGTCCACAGATACATGTAGCTGCTGATCATGTTAGCCTGAGGTACTAAATGGTGTATAAGTTTCGTCACAGACTGGAACCTTCTACGGATCTGTGAGGCCACCTGACCAGCTAAACATTTCTCCATGGTCACGATAAGCAGATAACGTTGAATCAACTCACTAAGCACTAATCTTGATGATAAAGCAACTAAAGGCCATTTTTCTAAGGTTACGACATACGACATGCAGACAACCACTGGTGCAAAAACGAAACATACCTGGTGATATTTTCTCCCGCTGAAGGATTGCAGGTAAGTGAAGGTCTGGTTCAGAGAGTCTTTGCGACTTCTGATCCCTTTAATTTTAGAATTGTTTCCTGATTTCAAAACTTTGGCTGAGGTGGGGCTTTAATCACTGTCTCAGGTTGTGCTGCGGTGTGAAAATTCAGCTTTCAGAACAACATCCAAACATCCATCAGTCGAATGCAAAAGTTTCCAACTTCATGACTATAACATCTGAAGTAATCCCACTATCTGAGTACGCACATAGAGGTGCACATTTCACTTTTAATTTCATTGTTTATATGTAGTTATTGGGTTTCTGTCATTGTGGAGAGTAAAAGTTAGATGTATTCATGTGTGATGGTGTGAAGTGGATTGTTCAGCTCATTCGGATTGAGAATTAAAATAAATCAAATTAAATAACTACTGTAGAATATGCTGTTATTAGTTTAAAACATATTTTTTTCTGACCCTGTTGGCCAAACTGGTGGACAACCAAAAAGCACAAAATACAGTATGTTATATTTACACTTTATATACTCTCATTGTTTATAACTAGCTGTATTCACTGAGCCAAACACTTTACTCTTTTTCAGTTGTTTCTTAGTCATCCTGAGAACCTGATATTAATATTGAAATTGCCTCCCTGATATTAACTTAATATTTTATATTATTAACTATGTATTTTTATATTCTTCCCATGTTATTGCATACATAACATTATCTTACCATTCATTTTCTTCGTAGTAAAACTTAACTGGATGGTTAACATGTTCTTCTATCTATATAAGGAAAAAGCTCTGATGCAGGAGTTTAATGCACATTAGTCAGTAGTCCTATGCCCAGCAAACAGACCCGTCTTCTTCAGGGGTCTAAGTGAGACTGCATGCAGGCTTCACACAGCTGCTGCCCCTCTGGTAGGGTTTTTTTCCCCTTCAAAAGTAAAATTGAGGTTTGGGGCTTGTCAGAAAACATCTGGGGCTTAAGGCCAAGTAGCCACCCCCTAACTGCCCCTGCTGTAGCATGCTCCCTGTAAACATGGGCAACCATTCATAATCTTCTAGAAAGGTTAAGTAGGTTAAACCCTAAGTAACTTGAGTTGGTGTTTTGCATCAATGACCTCCCCATGGAAGTATATGATTTTATACCTATCTGACTGTCTTTCAGGAACATAACTCTATGGATGGATTTGGATGAAATTTTCAGGAAATGTCCCCAATGGGACCCATCATAAAGTGTGTATCCACCCACTGACCAGCTGTGCTATCATGGACTCTCTCCTGTCAAACAGCTGAGCTCACATAGCAGCCCTGCGTCATCTGGACCATATGATAGGGTGACCATATTTTGATAAAAAAAGAGGATACTTGGCACAGTCCTACACTTTTGATTTTAAAGGGATAGTTTGCATTTTTAGACATGAAGTTGCATCCCATCCTTACCAACAGCAGAGTGCATACATATTGACCGAACTATTGATCACTTGCCTTTCAAAGCTTTTCAAGTAAGCAGACCCAGCTAGTTTCTGGGACCATCAAACTGTTTTGCTTCAAAAGATTATATCCTTTATGGTTCTCCCCTTCCGACACACCCTAATTATCAGGCTGGCTTGGAAGATTATCCTACCAGATATTCCTACCATGCGTTCAGACACTCTGATCTGCTTAGAAGGCCTTTGGGACCACTCCGTTCACACATTATGGATCTTCAACATGTCGGATTGTCTCGCCCTGATATGACACCGCGTGTGGTGTGTTACGAGGACAAACAAGTATACACCCTGTGGAATAGGAGACCTTGGAAGCATCTATAATTCTTTCCAGGTTTCGGCTGACTTCACCGCAGTACATAAATGCATAGAAACAGAGATCAGTCAGAGCAAAATTGTGTAATGATGATTCCCAGTGAAAAAACAAAGAACAATAATTCCCCTCCATATCTTTGTGTAGAAGGTAGAGCCCTGCTCCAGCTGTGTTCACTTCAACACCAGGATTTTATTGTTTCTCTGTTAAAACTGCTCCACAAACTATTAGCAAAGCCTCATCCTCTGCATCCATATTTATTAACTTCTTTGACTTTAGTCATGTTTCATATCATGAGGTTTTGCAAGACTTCCTGACTGAGCTGGAATGTTTGTGAATGTGTGCTGTCATGGCCGCATATCACACACTGTAGGACCAAGACAGGATTTTTATCGCAGTGTGTGCTCTGAAACCCTTCCCACAATTTTTAAATCCTGCCAGCCAGCCTCTTGTTTTGTCAGCAGTGATGTTCTACCAGCAGATGGCAGTCTAGGTTTGGTTTTGTTCATAGATTTAGCCAGATCTGTTGATCCCCAGGAGGGGTTCACTGAAATTAAAAGTTCTTTCATTTTACATGATAAAATTGTCTACATCGGTTCCACATAATCAGAATAAGTAAATCTGACATGATTTACCCTCTTACTACAAAGTAAAACTAACATGTTGAATTAACATATTTTTGGGTTGCCGTAACATGAATTTCTTTCATCATGTAGTCACATTATTTTAAGTAATTAAAACCAACATTTTTAAGTCAATGCCAACTTCCTTGGGATTGTTACTCTTACTCTGTGTTGTTGTGCAACGTGAATACAATTTGATGTTTCCCAGGCCAGGCATTAATCTTAGGTCTTCTGGTTGGAAGGCACCGCATTACCTACAACAAACCTGCAGCCATATTTCATTTAACAGGGCAGAAACACCTTGTATATAATAACAGATGACTCTTTTCTCATAGAACACATTTTTAAATTCCCAAAATGGTTTAAATTACATTCAATATTTCTCCTCATGTGGTTCAGAGGTTTTACCTGTGATAATAGTTTTTCTGATATTACTTTAAAAATTACATTTAGTCAACTAACAGGTAACAGTTAGTGCTATAGCAAAAGCTTTTACTTTAATATTTCTATAAAAGGAGGCAATGTTTTCTAATCTATTGTTTTTAAGTTTACAGAAAGATGACTCTTATGGTCAAATAATACTACTTCCTTTCCAGTGTTAATTAAACATGATTATAATGACCACAGTGACAGAATTCCTTCACTTTCCACCAACACAAGAAATTTGTGTAAATTCAGTATTGTTGATAATTACTTAAACTGTACTTAAATAAATCATGTAAATAAGAGAAACATATATAGATTGTGTAGCATTTACTAGATTTGTGTTTGTAAATTCAAAGACCTGCCAATTCCATTTTTTTGCAGTGTTTCCTCTAATATTCCCTGTGTCTGAGGAGACACACCCTCTCCCTGTATGGTTCCTTGGACCACTGTTAGCAGCATCAGACATTTGCTCCACTGTCGTCATGCAGGCATCGCATCCATCCAACTTACATGGTTTATTAAAAGAATTCAGTCACAACATTTTAATTTCTGTGAGAACACGTTTAAGTGTTGCTTTTGTATCTGTTTTTTTATTATTATTTTTTACTGTTAGCATACTCGTCTCTGTCTTTAAACTTCACCATTGGAAAACCTTTACTTGCAGACCAAAACACACCTTGAATTATCCACGCTCTTTATTTAAAAAATGTTTGAACTCTTTTCTTAATGGCTGAAATAGGAGAAACTGATTTGGTCTCAGAAGTGATGAAACATCAATATTCAATGTGGACTTTTTCAGACATGGTGAAGAGATGGCATGTTTTACAGGTTTCACTGCTTCAGCTCTGATGACTTCATCTGAATACGGTGTGTTAAAGGAAATTTTCAACATAAGAAAAGAAGCACTCAAGCCTGTATGACCCCAGTCACTTTTTATAAAGACAATGTTAAGAAGGATAAAGCATGAAGTGACCTATCTGCTGTTTTGGGGCAAAATGCTGAGTTTATGCTACTTATTAACATGATTTTTTTTTTTACCCCATTCTACATGCACCATTTTCAGTTATGCAAGCTAAAATAAATGGGCCTTTGAAGTTGTAATAATTTAACTACAGTGAAGTTACCAAAATAAATACTGTTTCGTCCTCTCTCGGTGACAGCTGTTTCCGTGCTGCTATGTATCTCATACGCCCCCGGTGGAAAGGGCCAAGCAGCAGAATACGCAAGCGAAACGCGCTGCTTAAGCGTCCAGTGGAAAGCCCAGGTCAACACGGTTGCCTGCTTTCCTCCCACTGAATCACTGTTTACGGGTTAGGAAATGGTTCATTCAGTCTTTTCAAGTTCTGATTGCTTCAAAGGGAGAAATGTTTCCTCACTCTAAAACTCTGGCTGAAGCAGCACTTAATTCCAGTTTTGAGTGGGGCAGCGGAGTGTGGATTCAGCCTCCAGAACAACGTATAAAACCCATGAAGAAGTCATCTGTCTGAGGCAAAAACCTAATGACGAAAACTTCAGCAACAATCCCACTATTCAGTTAAGCACAAATGGGTGCCACAGCAGGTTTCGTATTTAAAGTGCAATTGTTTAATTTCATTTTTATATGTAGTTCTCTATTCAGGTTGTTTGGATAAATATTATTCAAAATGATTTTAAAAATAACTGCTGTTGAATAGGTATTAAAGATGATGTCCAGAGAATTTATTCATGGATCATTTTTTTTTTTTTTATCTTTTCAGCCAATAGAATTTGAGTTTCCACCTTATTGGCTTTCAATCAAATCATTATTTTTTCAACAACAACAAAAAACTGGTTCTTCAAAGAAAATTACAAATGACTGAAACCATTATTTAAAACTTGCTTTTGTTTAATCATCCCTTCTTGGAGTTGACCTGAATTAAAGTCCAAATAAAAACATGCTTTGAAACAAGATGGAGGGGTTTGGGCGAAGAGATATCACTTTGGACTATGGAAACTCAAGAGCTGCATTAGTGAACTCTTGTATTCGTTATTTGCAATAGTCCTAAAGTATTCCAAAGTCTTCAAATAGAAAATTTGATGAATTGATATAAATGGTATTGCCCAGCCCAAAATACCTGATCTAGCTGTCAGCCTTCCTAGTGTTTGTTCTACCACAGGTAAGCGACCTTTAACTGATTTAAAAAGAGCTACACTTCACAAAGTGATTAAGTGGTTTATGTTGACACAAGAGAGAATGAGCCTGTTCACTCTCAGTAACATTAGCCTTTTGCTAAGCTAATATTACGCTCAATAATCATACTGTAGCTCTACATGGTCACATATGGAGAATGAATTTTTTTATTGAAATTCAGTTGGTTTTCATTAGAAGTCTTATAAAAAAAATATGTTGTCGACACTCACTGGTCACTTTATTAGGCACACCTCTCCAACTGCTCATGAACACACATTTTTAATCAACCAATCACTTGGCGGCAGCTCAATGCATTTATGTATACATGGTGAAGACGATCTGCTGCAGCTCAAACCGAGCATCAGAATGAGGAAGAAAGGTGATATAAGTGACTCTGAACGTGGCATGGTTGTTGGTGCCAGACGGGCTGGTCTGAATATCTCAGAAACTGCTGATCTACTGGGATTTTTCACCCACAACCATCTCTAGGGTTTACAGAGAATGGTCTGAAAAAGGGAAAATATCCAGTGAGTGGCTTTTCTGTGGGTGAAAATGGCTTGTGGATACCAGAGGTCAAAGGTCAGACTGGTAGGAGCTGATAGAAAGGCAACAGTAACTCAAATACCCAATCGTTACAACCAAGGTATGAAGAAGATCATCTCTGAACGTAGAACACGTGGATCCTTGATGCAGATGGGCTACAGCAGCAGATCACCACAGCAGATGCCACTCCTGTCAGCTAAAAGCAGGAAACTGAGGCTATAATTCACACAGGCTCACCAACATTGGACAATAGACGAATGGAAAAATGTTTCCTGGTCTGATGAGTCTCGATTTTTGCTGCAACATTCAGAAGGTAGGGTCAGAATTTGGTGTCACCATCATGAAAGCATGGATCCGTCCTGCCTTGTAACAGTTCAGGCTGCTGCTGGTGGTGGTGTCATGGTGTGGGGGACATTTTCTTGTACCAACGGATCATTGTTGCAATGCCACAGCCTACTTGAGTATTGTTGCTGACCATGTCCATCCCTTTATGACCACAGTGTACCCATGTTCTGATGGTTACCTCCAGCAGGATAATGCTCCATATCATAAAGCTCCAATCATCTCAGACTGGTTTGTTGAACATGACGATGAGTTATCTGTACTCAGATGGCCTCCACAGTCACCAGAACACAATCCAGTAGAGCAACTATGGGATGTGGTGGAACGGGAGATTACCATCATGGATGTGCAGCCAACGAATCTGCAGCAATGTGTGATGCTATCATGTTAATATGAACCAAAATCTCTGAGGAATGTTTCCAGTACCTTGTTGAAGCTACGCCACAAACGATTAAGGCAGTTCTGAAGGCAAAAGGGGGTCCAACCCGGTACTAGCAAGGTGGACCTAATAAAGTGGTCAGCGAGTGTATATAATTTTTAATATATATATATTTTGAATGAAGAATGTAAAAGAACATTTATTTTAACACTATTATTTTATATCATATTTGTATATTTAACCTACTCCTCGTTAGACATGATAGTCATTTTAACAGATTTTTTGGTGAATGCCTGAATCTGACTCCTCACCCAGGGTTGTCTTGGTCTATCACTGAAGGAAGACCCATCTTACATAAATTGATTCAGTTAATCTCAGGTAATAGAATCAGTTTTTTCAAGCAAATTTATTTACATTTGTTGAACTTGACAATTTAATACACATATTAAGCTGACTTGGATCAATTTAATTTAATTACTTGTGACCAATTAAAGCAATTTAAGTTGGGTCACCTTTTCTCCTCTCTGTGTATTTGATCTACAGAGTTCTGAAACAACCTAAATGGTGGTATTATTATCCCCAGAGCTTTTACAGTGTTCCTGGCAGTGATTGTGGCTCACAATGTGGAGTAGTTGTCTGACAGATTGGGTTGCAGGTTCAATTCTAGGCAATTCTTTGTATAAGTTGATGAGCCCCTCAGCGAGGCATTTAACCCCAAGTTGTGTATGGATGTGTGTTCAGTGTAAAGTGCTGTGAGTGGTCAGTATGACTAGAAATGTGCTGCAGGAGTTCAGTCCATTTACATTCTCCCTTTGATGGAAGCAGCAGGTTTTATCCCGTTTCTTCCATCATGTCTGTATTCCCAGTGGCGCCATCAGGGGGTGGCCTGCGGTGGCCGTAGCCAGGCTGACTCCTGGGCACCCCACTGGCCATTCTAAATTTTAGTCAGTTATGCATTTCATCCGTAATACACAGCCAGGCAGGCAAGTTGCGCTAGACCTTCAGTCGCAACACTTAACCAACCGCAGCAGCTCAGTGCATGCCTGTGCATCTCATCCCTTATGTACAGACCCCGATCGTAGCCAGCCCTCTACTCCACCAGCAGCGCACTTCCTCCCTCCTCGTCGATTCGCTTATCTCAGCCTGTGCCTGTGACATACCTGTCAACAGTGGCGGGAGGCCAATAGAGGACGCTAGAGCACCGCCCCACCACTCACAACTTGCCCTACTACCTTGAATAATCATGGAAAATCATTTTTATAACATAAAAATATTTCAAAATACGTGTGTTTTCTTTCAGATGTGTAAGATAATTATCTTATAATTTAAGTGGAGTTCAGTTGTGGTTGTTACACTCATCAATGTTGTCTGATTGAGGAGGTATTTTCATCTTGGGGAGCAGGCTCCCATAGACTCTATATGCGCAGTAGATCGTCTTCAATGCAAGAGATACGACGACTTGGGGCGCAGGAGAAGTGCACCCTGAAGGGGCGGAGATTACATATCGTCACCTTCCCGCTGTGAGGATGAAATCAATCAACATCACGTTATGTTGCATTATGCATATTGGTTCACTGTATAGCCTGAGTACATTTCATAGTAAGGCACCACTGCGTTAAAAATGTGCATTATTCAGTTAAAGTAATGTTTTCAGACTTAAATTAGTGCTAATCATTAGCGGAAGTAGCTGTGTAGACACCGCTACTTCACAATAAGAGAATGTATTCCTATCGTTTAGATTGATGAATTTATAGTTTATCTGCTGAGTGTTTATGTTTTGGAAAAGGGTAAATCGTAACATTTTATTACTAAGTCTATATTACATTTGATTTAATTGATATTTAACACAGCTGCTGATATCCAAATATTAGGTTTGTTCATATTTTCTGGTTATTTCTGCCTTACCTTGCATTTGTTCTTATTTTCCATATGAGATCACACATATCATCTCCCTCCACACATTTATATCAGCCAAACCTGTATCAGCAGCAGTGTGGAAATAATAAAGAACAAAAGAAATATCACAGCCTTTTCTCCACCATATCTTCTCCTACTCTGAATGGCTTTAAGTGGAGCCCTGGCAGGTTCTCCCAGTATGAACAGAGTGATCCCAGTCTGAACCAGAACCTCTATAGACAGCTCAGTGTTTCCTCCTCTACAGTAGCAGTCTGTTCTACAGAAACTGTTGAAGCCTCTGACTGAAATCATTCTGTTGTCGTAAGATAGTCCCATTAGGAGGATGACCAGGGTTGTCCAACATTAATAAGAAACAATCAGCTTTACATACAGAAAATGTTAGCTGGTTAGTTTGTGTTAGCAACTGGTTTAAAGATCAGTAGTTTAAAATGTGTGAATGTGATTGTGGAGTTAAAAACATATATCTATTAATCTCTCCTTTATTTCATGAACAAAGAACTACAGTATGATTTGTCTCTTTATGCTAAAAATGTTAGTTTTTTTGTCATATTTAGGATTGTTAATCGGTCAGGATTAATTCACAGCTACCCTGTAATTAATTAGGTATATATATATATATATATATATATATATATATCGTTTTGACAACACTAATATTTAGCCATCATCAAAGCCCCCCCTGGAGAAAATTCTAGATGGAATCTTTCGTATTTTACCTCTGTTTCCCGCTGTCATTCTGTATTATTATTTTCCGGTAAATCTCCCATATTTTACTAATTGATAAAATTATTGGCCTCACTTAAATGAATTGTCACAAGCCTTGCAATAACTGCCAGCTGCAGTAGCAACGTAGAGATTAGGAATAACAAAGAGATGAATGGACCTGAAGGTAGAAGTCATGCCCAGAAAACCCCCAAAACTAAGAAGATATGCGGAAAAACTGGACAGCCAGTTTACTTTCCTATAGGAGCAGGATGGTGCACAGCATTTGAATGTCAACAACAAAAACTCATCCAACGTGTTGACTGACGTGCTTCTCCTCCAACCTTACTAATACATTGCTATGAAAAACACATTTCTACCTCCATATGCGTCTCCACATTGATCTGTGCTTCACAACAGCTCTGCGTCGCCCTGGAGGCAAGAAATGCGTTTGTTCATAACAAGCTCGGCATCAGCGGTTTGCTAAAAGAAATAGAGGTATTTATTAAAACCAGCTGTGTTTAACTCTTAAGTTTCAGTCAGTGTTTCATATTTACAATTATTATAGATATTAATGCTTAAATAATCATGTTTATTTAGGCTTTAAAATATTTCATTAAGACTACTGAGCAGGGGTGTATCCAGAAAGTGGGCTAAATGGGGGCCAGTGATGATCTTAGTGTGTCCGTCAAAATAAAAGGAGGGCTGTAATTCTAAGGGGGCGGGGCCTACATTGAGTGATACACCCAACATGGGGGTCAAAGTTTGATCTAAACAGATAAATAAAACACAAATAATTCTCACTTATAATGATAATAATAATAATAATAATAAGTGATTTAACTCCCTGCCTCCTAAAATTCAGAATACAATAAATTTGTGAATGAAAATATAGAGTACGTTACAGTTGTTGCTCATACATCTACACCTTATGCCAAATATAATTGCAAAATAAAACAAAATTTTTGCGCAGCTAAAAATGTTAACTGCAAATTATATAATTAGTAACATTAAATATAACACAATAAACCAAAGCATATCAGTAAGAGTTTCCTTAAGTCTTTATGATAATATTATACTGGCCAGTTTACTAGAACAGTAGAAAAAGAAATCAGAAATGATTCTTTATAGTTTTGGTGTGCAACCCCCACATTTTCAGTGGCCCCATCTGGCCACCCTATGAAACATTTCTGGAGGCGCCACTGTGTATTCCCTTCATCTTCCCTTGGTACGGTGACTAAATATTAACAGCCGGTTATAAACTTTTTTAATCAGCAGATCCATAAGAGTAAAGATGATGCCGGGTGGCCGCTGTGCATTATGGTCTGTCTGTTGATAGCAGCTGGATCCTCACTAAATGGTCTCTGGATCCGCTTGGCGAGCAGAACCAGAGCTGCTTATAACCATGAGTAATTTGCTCTGACCGGGAAAAGTTGGCTAATTCCTTCACACACACACACACACACACACACACGCACACACACACGCACACACACACACACACACACACACAGCCTGTTTCGTCGCCGCCCATCCGAGCAGGGCTCATTTAAAAGTGAAGTCCTCGGCTGGAAGGGTTAGTGGAACCTTCAGCGCTCCTAGCTGGGGGACACACACACACACTGACTGGGAGATTTTCATTTTACGGAAACTTTTACGAAGTTACCGGATATTATTCGGTTGCGTCATGAAGTCCCCGAAGCTGAAGACTCCAGGTAGATCATTTTTTGATTATTTCTGTCACAGGTCGGAGCGCTAGTTGTCTGCTTCCTGTACAGAAACGATGACTTATAGAGCTGACAGCTCAGACTGCATATCTGCTCATTTTTGCAGCGAAGTTCGCGAAGGAGGAAGATCTGAGCGACGTCCTGTGCGAGTTCGACGCGGTGATCGAGGACTTCACGTCGCCCGTGGAGAAGCGACACTTCAGGTACGATGAACACCTGAAGACGGTGAAGAGGAGGAGCAGCGCCAGCGTCAGCGACAGCGGCATCAGCGACACGGACAGCGAGTGCTGCCGCCCGGCCCGGGGTAACTTTCCTCCTGCCTCTCCATCCACACACAGCCTAACCATCCTCCTCCTCAGCATCAGGACGATACCATTTTTAAATCGACAGTCCTGGACTGTTTGCACATTTAGGACGTTTACAGCAAACCAGTAAACTAATGATAAATAGCTTAAATCCACTGGTTTATTACTTTGTAATAAATACTTAGCATCAGGGCTGAAGGGGTATTTCATAAGAATAAAAAGGGAAATCGAAAGACAATTAAATTACAAGTAGAGTAATATAAATTATTTTTATTTTATTACAGTTATTTTAAACTTGTCAATCATTCATTGTTATGAAAGTATAACATCTAAATCATCAGCTGAGTTTGATTGGTTGGGCTGACAGATAAAATGAATGATAAATGAACATACTTAAATATAAACTAAAACAAACATTTAATCTGTAACACCTTGTTTATAAGTTCAATAAATTCATGATCCATTAAAGCATAATTTTATCTATTTATTCCAGTTGGTGGCTTGTTGGGACCTTCATTTTTTATTCGTCTTAAACATTATGTTGTGGCTGGACTGGTCTTTGGCAGCAGTTTTTGCATATGCCTATGCCGCTGCTCTGCTCTTCAACAAACTGCAGTGAAGATGTTTTTTCAGGACTCTGCTGCATATTTTGGCACAGCTGCCCAGTGCAGCTTCTTCTCCACAGCTTACTGTCACATATTCTTCTATTCGTCTACCACAGAGAGGTTAAAACCCTGGTCTAGCCCAGCTGTGGAGCTGGCTCCAGGAACTCGCCTGGGACAGATTCATATGCTGACACACAGAGAAAAGTATCCACCAGACCCACATATGTGGAAATGCTTTCCCCACACTTTTACAAGTGGGTTAGACTTCCAGGAAGGGTGTGAAAGAAGCTTTATGCTTTATATATGCCTGATATACTCGGACCATAATCATCCAATCAAACCTGTCATACTGCATGTGAGTCTTGTAGTTGGAGGATAAAAACACCAGGAAGGCGTCTGAACCTGAGTGTTTGCAGGCCGTTGGTTTGCAGGGATCAGATTCCATTCAGAGCCATATCCTCTCCAGGGCTGTCCAATGAAGAGAGAGCTGTCCAGATGGTTAGATGTGTGGATGAAGGGGCAGATAAATGAAGAGATATCCCGGTGTGTTCACATGTCAGTAAGAAAGGAGTGATTGAAGAAGGAAGTGATGCAGAGATGAATATGAGAGGAGGTCAAGTCAGACACTGATGCTAACTCCCTGTCTTTGTGTTTGTGTGTGGCCCCTGTCTCATGCTGGGTGTGGATCAGAGAGTGGGGAATGAGCAGTTTCTTGACATCTGACTGGTTGTTAAGCTCCTCCGGTGCTGGAGAGAATTAGAGTGCTGAGTTTTCCCTCGTCTTCTCCCCGTCACGCTCACTTTAGGCTCGAGAGGAATGGGAATGAGGCCAGTTACATTTGACTGGGAGGAGAATCTGGTCTGAAAAAAAAAAACAGTTTACCTGACACACAGGCAGATCGGTACCGACCTGCAAAGATGCATTAATCATTGGACCACTCCGATCTGGGATCAGCAGATCAAATGCTAAACCATATGATTTGTTTTCTCCTAATACTCACTAAGTGCATGTAAAACTCCCAGTTTCTGGTTTATTGGTGCATTATCTTTGTACTTGGAGGTCAGAGTTCCCTATCATATGTGCAACAAGAACTGAAGTCAGAATTCCAGCTTTCCCAGTCGGACCTCGTATCCAGTACAGCTGGTCACATTTGTTTGTGTTTTTGTTTGTAACCAGTATCAGAAATGTTTCTGTAAAATCTGTTTGTGAAGATCTTTCTTTCCCTAAGCTGGTGAGAAGAGTTATTGCTTCTAGTGGTTCACACCACAAATAATAGGTTTCTTGATATTTTTTTCTGTCTTTGTGCGCATGTACGAGTCGTTGGGTGGCAAGAATACAAACAAAATGATGGACTATGAAGACACAACAAACACTTTGAAGACAGTCAGTGGATGAAATCCCCAACATGTCAGTACTTTAACACCTGCAGACCTAATAAGATCTGTGAAAAACGTTAATTTGATTTACAAGTGTCCTGGCCACAAATCCGCTGAGGAGACATTTATTCCTATTTAATAGAAAGCCCTGGACCCTTCACTCATAAAAAGGTTTCAAGTTTCAAAAGTCTGGAGGCCTACGGTTATGTCGTTCCAAAGGGGAGTTGGGCCGATCTCTGTGAAACAGAAAGCCGTGGTTGTGCTAAAAGCAGAGGTCAGACCTGGTGGAGTCACAGCGTGATTCTCATCAGCTGTGCTGAAAAGTTCACTCCAACTAAAGCGGTCTAAGTCCTCAATGATCAGTGTCCTTATCGATATATGGAAAGTGGTTGCTATTGTACAAATTAAGTTTTCTTTTCACTTAAGAAATTTAGTGGCGTCCGGCTCTCTGGTGAAAAACGGAATATCACTGCTTACACAATTCTTCATTTTTAAATCTTGTTTTGGAGAAACATGCCGTCATGTAGCAGCTTTAAAGTAGAAGCGGCTGTTAGGACAGGATTTAGAGCTGTTGCATGTACAGCAGCGTGGTGTTTGGGACAGCTGAATCAGAACATCAAAACAATATAACGCAGATGATTTGATAATATGCAAACTTGAATGTTTTAAAATGTTGAACAAAATGAGTCTCACATACGGTCAGTTGCTGCAGGAATCCAGGCTTCCATCTGAGAGTCTGGGTTTAATCTTCTGATTTTCCTCAATCTCTCACGTTTTTGCGTTCTCTTCGGAGGAAATAAAGAAAAACAAGTTTTTATCAGTCATCAAACAGGCTGTACAGTCGACCACACAGCATTAGTGACCCATCTGCTTTCCTAAATCCTATTTCAAACATGCAAAACAGTGGAATTATAGGTAAAATACGCTGTTCTTGCCATCCAATCCCATGATGCAAAAGATTCTCCTAGCAAGGCTCACTGTTGTCAGGTTGCAACAGTGAGCGCAGTGTATGAAGACACCAAGCAGCAGGATTTAGGCTGATGCAGGTTTTGGAGTTTATTAAAAACCAGAAAAAGTTTAGAGACATATGCTTTCACGCATAAACGTTTTTCTCAACCCATCAAATAAGCTTTATGGGTGGAGAAAGTTCTTTTATTATTTTCACTCATTAAAAGAAAATGTGCATTTTGATCAGAACGCAGACGGTATGATGAAGTGAAGATGGTCCACTGCCTCACATCAGTGTTAGCTGTGCAGAAACAGGAAGGCTTTCTCACACTTGTCTATATTCGTCTCTCTGACAGGCGCTGATTCACTCCACAGAAACAGCTTCAGCTTCAGTGACGAGAGGCTGAACTCCCCCACCGTCCACTCTCCTGCTACCACCTCCCCGTCTCTGATGTCCCCCAAACGTGAGCTTCTCCAACACATTCACTCTTCTACTCACTGTTCATACGGAATTAGAGGAATGTCAAAAATAATGAAAGTAGGAATACATGCAAGAATCAATGAGCTCAAAACGCATCTAAGAATAGGGAAAATTCTGTAAGGCGTGTCAGGGTTCTGAGTTTTATTTTATCTACATGTTGCTTAAACAATTATTACATTTATTGTATGTTGTTTATATAGTGCCAAATATATAGTGCAAATTCATGTCACTCATCAATGGGGTTTTCCATTACAACACTAAATAGTCAAATTTGATCCAGTTAAAATGCTTATCCAAATATTTACATTATTTAAAAAAATAAAATGGCAACAGTAGAGCAACAATGGGGAGAGAGAACTATGTTTTAACAGAAAGAAATGTCTAGCTTCTGAATTTATGTTTAAAAGCCACATTCTCACAATTTTTCTTCCTTTATTTTATTTTTACGTAGCCTTTGGAGACACAGACATACAAGCACAAAAACAGTTAAAGTCTGCATAGGGGAGTTCTAAAAAAGCTAAATCATGTAAAAATAGCTGAAGGAATGAGGGCATACAAATAAAACGTTATATTAAAAATACTTTAAAAATACTATTTGATTTATGAACAAGTAGATATTTTAAGATTTTTTCAGCACTCCCATTATTCCATATTTCCTTCATGAAACCCAGAGAAATAAAAGTTTGAGCCACTTTGGAACATCTTAGATTTTGTTGACTTTAATGAGATAAATATCAATATTATAAATGACACAAGGAAAACATATGAAGCATCATTTAATGCCATACGTCTTCATGTCTCCGCTGCAGCCAAACTGGGTGACACCAAAGAACTGGAGGACTTCATTGCCGACCTCGACCGGACATTAGAGAGTGAGTGTTAACATAATCTGTCTGTCCTAGCTCTATGATTAACCATGCTTCGGCGCCAAGCACTCCTTGGGATTAACGTG
The DNA here is from genome assembly GCA_028564705.1 of Apricaphanius iberus. Classification (NCBI taxonomy): domain Eukaryota; kingdom Metazoa; phylum Chordata; class Actinopteri; order Cyprinodontiformes; family Aphaniidae; genus Apricaphanius; species Apricaphanius iberus. Next base: position 191,323 of record JAPXFQ010002266.1, read on the forward strand.
GCGTTTGTCTCCCACGTCAGCTATGCTAACGACCACTTGTAAAGCGCCACAGGGGGCGCTACCCTCTGCTTTCCAAGAAACAATGATGTGTAAGGATTATGAAGTGTCTCAGGCATGTTATGTGGACCTCTTGGGTTACAGTGGAGACAGACATGGTATCACTTTTCTCCCCATCACCCAACTGCAAAGAAAACTCTTTTACTAACCCTAAAGCAATGAGAACTCTGTCTCCTTGATCTACTACTACATTTGCACATGTACACAGCCCAAATAAAAAAGATTTGCATAGAGTGACTAAAGTTATGTTATAAAGCTCAGACCAAGCAACATTACATTTTTGATTCTATTTTCTCTTTCATTAGGTACAACAAGAACCTTTGTAGTTTTCTGAATAGAAAATTGAGCTATTTTACAAAAACAATGTTAATGGTAAAACAAAATAGAGAGAGAGCTCTTTCTCTCTGCAGGGCTGAAATGCTGGTAAATTTTTACAGAATATATTTGTAAATATTTGATAAAACAGATTATAGATAACTAACCTTTTTCATTTTTTCCCCGCTTTAAAATGTATTCAGTTAGTCTTCACTGTCCATTTAAAGCTAATACCAGTAGGATTCATCTTCCTATGAAGAAATCCCAGGCTTTGCCTCATCATCCGTTCTGTAGTATGAATACACAGTTTAATAGAATCTCACTATTATTTCCAAACAGTGACAATGATCACAGAGGTTACATTTTATATTAGCTCATATTAGCATGGTTAGCACAGCTTCCATTACCTGCAGCAGTCTCTGTGGCCATTCCCTGTAAGTGTGGTGGAGTATTTCAGTATTCTCATGTTTTTCTGTGGAATTGAAATTCAAATTATTTGTGCAAAATTGTTGGAGGAGGTCTCAAGTATTTTTTGGATTTGATCTATTCTTGGGTGGCTGTGGATCCTAACCTCCCATGAATTTCGGGGTCTGCTGTAGATGCTTACCTTCAAACACGGAAAACAACTCCTGACTCCGCCTTTTACATTAAACAGAATGAAGCATGAACTTTACCCTATTTTTTTTAGTCGTCCTGTTTTCTGCTGAAGACTCCCTTTATTGCTGCATAAAAAACAGAAAGAATCATCAAAAGAAGCGTTGGAAGCTTCTTCTAGCTTTCCTGCATCCTCTTAACTTCATTTTGAACCATTTCTTTAATACTAAAAAAAAATTCTGTTCCTCAGAAACAACTTTATCACCAAAGAGTGTTGCCATCAGCGCAGTCTCTTTTTACTCTGAACAGCTAAACACCAATCAAGGCCACTTAGGTGACCAGTTTGGGTCACTTCTCAGGGCATCTTTAAGTTCTATCATCATTGTAACGGTTTGCAACTTTGTACCTCACAGAACATCATGTTTAGTTTTATGATCTCTAACAGTATATGGCAGAGTTGTTGGGGAATTCTTCAGTACTCCTGTGTGTTGGAACGTTCATTTTGAGCAGTGATTGTGTGCTGCCAGATCACCAATGAACACTGTAAATGTCTGAAATGGAAGGACACAGACGAGGCGTGGTTTCACCGTTCTGTAACGCTAAAACTTGTTGAAAAGCTGAAACCTGCTTGTATGAACATACAACCTGCTGTGAAACTTAGTTTAGCCCACCAGGCCGTCAGCCTTGTCTCCTGTCAGCCCCTGAGAACGGCAGGTTTACGATGTCCAGCCTGTGACATCGAGCCTCTGTCGCTCTGAGAATAGATCCAGCTAGAAGCCATTACTCCATCCTGATCAAGTCTGTCTCTCCTTCTCTGTTCTTAGGCATGTGACCCAGGAGATCTCTGTCATCTTGGAGTGTCGCCATGACTCAAGGAGGGAGCGGATTCCTGGACTCTAAAGGCTGCAGGGATCTCTGCTGTCATCAGAACTGGAAGAGTTTGGATCTCATCCTGATGGCCAGTTCAAGCTCCACTCTCATCCAATTTATTTAAAAAAAAGGCTTTTTATAACAGAAACGTATTTGTAATTTTATAAAGCTTCTTGATGTAAATTTAAAATTCTTTTTGTGAACTATATTTTTGTATTTTATGTATATAATGTTTCAGATTATATTTGTGCTAACAGGACAGATTAAGATTAGGCTAACCTTGGCTGGATGGAACACTGGAAAGCAATGTCTGTATTTAGTACAGCTACCACCTGCCAGAGATAATATTCAACTATAAAGTTGTTAATAAGTAACATGTGACTCTTGTGTTTATTTTACATTCAAACTTAGGCCTCCCTTCTGCCAGATTTCTGCTCTGTCATAAAGTCTGGAAAAAGATGGTGCAAAGTATTTTTTTTAGAAAGTGTAAAAAAAAAGAAACTATGGAGAAAATAATAAATGCATTAGTCTTTTAATGCAGTTTTTCACATACATAAAAAAACACAACTGGGACCAATCAGATGAGTAATCGCCATGAAGTAGGATCAAACATGTTCACTTTATCCTCCTCTTTATGTGTCTGGGCAAAGATACATTAGGATGATTTAGATATTCTAGGATGGGCAGTGGCCTAAAATGGTGGCTGAAGGTGGGGACCTTGGCGGTCACATCCTATGCTGCAGAAGCCTCTTCTTGGGACATCCCTTCTCTGGTGGGGAAGTAGCCGGAGCGCGAGGTTGAGAGGTTCCGACTGGACATCTTTGGACTCACCTCGACGCATGGCTCTGAAATTCATCTCCTCAAGAGGGGTTGGACTCTCTTCCACCCTGGAGTTGTACCGACTGAGAGGCGCTGAGCTGGGGTGGACATATTTGCTGCCCCCCATCTCGATGCTTCTCTGTTAGGGTTCATCCCTGTGAACAAGAGGGTAGCCTCTCTATGCCTACAGGTGGGGGTGGAGGTCCTGACTCTTGTTTGTGCTTATGCGCCAAACAGTAGATCAGATTACTCACCCTTCTTGGAGTCCTTGGAGGGGGTGCAGGAGAGTGCTCGTCTTGGAGACTCCTTCGTTCTACTGGGAGACTTCATCAACGCTCACGTGAGCAATGACAGCGAGACCTGCAGAGGCGTGGTTGGGAGGAATGGCCCCCTGGATCTGTATCCGAGCTGTGCTTTTGTTACTGGACTTCTGTGTTCATCATGGACCGTCCAAAATGAACAACATGTTCAAACATACAGGTGTCCATGTGTGCACTTGGTAAAAGGACACCCTAGGCCACGGCTCGATGATCGACGTGGTTGTCATTTAATCTGATCTGTAGCCGCATTTTTTTGAAGCTTGTGTGAAGAGACGGGCACAGCTGGTGGTGAGTTGGCTCCGCTGTTGGGGGAGGACACTGGACAAACCTGGTAGGCCTAAATGTGTTGTGAGGGCTTGCTGGGACTGTCTGACAGAATCATCTGGGGGAAAAAAAGTATGGTTTTACTTTTTCAAGAGAAAAAATACAATAACCTTGCAATCATAATGCAGCAACTATTCGGTCAAATGTAAACTGAAGAGCACTTAAAATAACCTAATATCAGTAACATAGTTTATAACAAGAGACTAAATAGTGCAGAAACTCTAATAAATAAGAGACAGCTTCTTTAAGGAGTCGGTCGATGTGAGAGTAGGCTATCTGGGGGAGCTCTGGCAGGGCTACGTCTGTAAAATATTTACGTCCCGGTACCACATAGCTGGGCTCCAGGTGAGCTTAGCTTTCTGACTGTCATGCTCATACGGACGGGTGTTGCTAAACGTGGGCTGAGTTAGCTGCCGTCTGACTGTTGCTGCAGTGGCTGTCTTCTTTTCCTTTTCTGCCGTGAGCCTCGAAAACTCACCATACTCTGTCAAGTGCTTATTCTTTAAATGTCGGGTTAAATTTTTTGTGTTGAAGCCTTTTGACGTGCTTCCCCTGCGAGGTATTTTTTCGTTGCATGTTTTGCATTTCCCAAACTTTACATCAGTCTCACATACCGTGTAGAAGTTCCACACGGCAGACATGTTTGTTATTGTGGGTTTGCCGCCACACGTGTGCAAAGGGGAGGGGGGACACTACTCAGCAGCACACAGAGCCACTGCTGGCTGCAAAGTATGATCAGTACTTGTGATCGGTTTTTGTGATTTGAAATGAAAGGCAGTGATCGGCAAACACCAATCACATGCTTTCCCTAGGAGATCGGCCGATAATTATCGGTGGCCAATCGATTGGAACACCTCTAAAATGGTTCCCAATAAAATAAATTACATTTGTTGTGCATTTGTGCTTTTGAATAATACCTCTAAATAAAACCCACACAACTGACTACAGGAGTCAATAGAGTTGATGTAAAGTTGGATGGAGCTAAACAAAAGGCAGGCATGGAACAAATGCTAAACCTTAACCCTATAGTTAAAGCCACATTGGAATGGTTTAGATAACATAAGTTAGAATGACCTAGTCAAAGTTCAGATTCAATTCCATTTACAAAACTCTGGCAAGGCTTGAAAATCACAGTTTACAGATGTTCTCCATCTAATCTGACTAAGCTTGAAGTGTAATGCAAATAAGCAGAAATATGTTCATATCTAATATGTAAACCTGGGAGCCACTAGAGTAGACTTAGGAATGCCCACCACTCTTATCAAATATTTATAAGTAAAACAAATTAAAACCCATATATTATTTTCCACCTATTTTACAAATGTGCATTACTTTGTCCAAACATATCCCATCAAATCAATTTAAAAATACTGAAATAGTTGGCTGTGAGCGAAAGAAAATGAAGAAAATGAAGAATATTGAGGTGGTATGAATCCTTCTGGAAACTCTGTATTGCTTCTGAAAAGATTTGATCACATGTACAAATGTGACAACAAGTCTGTCCCAACTGGAAAATGTTTGTGTTAATAAATGGTAAATGGACTTGACTTACATAGCACCTTTACAGTCATTTTACACTGGAGCCACATCGCACTCACACATTCCAATACACAGCTGGGTAGGGTTAAGTGCCTTGCCCAGGGGCACATCGACAGGTGACAGGAGGAAGCTGGAATAGAAAATGTGGTAGTGTCTGCTTTCATAAAATGACCCAAAGCTGCTTGGGAGAAATAGCTCATCGTCTTTATTCATCACTGTCCCCCAAAGTAATGGCTCCTGATCACAGTCTGCAGATTTTGCTAGCCACTATCAGTCCACGCCAGTGTGGATTAGTGTGACCACAGGAAGCTGGCACAGAGACACCAGATGTTTCTTTAGTACAGTTGGCAGAGTAAAGCTGTGGGTACTTGGAGCCCAACTATCTGCAATGCCTTGAGCCATGACGCTGGTGTTTAGAGGGCAGCTGGCACCGATATGAGCGAGACTGTTGACACAACAAATGACCCCAACCCACCCCTCTTTAAATGGGCATATTTTGGCTTCATGGGCTTTATACAAGTATTGGACTGGCAGAGTACAACCAGCACACATGTTATGCTGGAAGTGTGTGATAGCAGAGGAGGTGGTAATGGTTTTTCAGCTGGTACAAGATGTAATGTGAAAATAAGAACTCTGGAAAGACAAAGGTGAAAAGGTTAAGCCATGCAACATGTGAGCCTTTACATTAAGATAAACCCCCATAGGAGGCACCGTGACGGCTGCTGTGGTTATTCTATGAATAGGCTGGGCAGGGACTCCCCAATGTGGATCCACATCACAAAAACACAGAAGCACCCTAAGCTAAGTGTCAGGTTCAGTTTTCTTCTGGCTCCTTTCTTCACTAGTGTCCAGATGTTCTCCTTGCTTGCAGACCAGAAAGAGGGAACATTAATGAGTGGGTTCAGATATTTTTAATCTGAACACCTTTAATGGTGTATGGTTACTTTGAACTTGTGGGGATTCATTGGAGTCAGTTTTAGTCCTGTCTTACTTTTCTCTCACTTTCTAGACACAGAAGCTCATGCTGGACATAGAGAGATGACTGTATAAAGAAAACTAACATATTTTTGTGATATTTTTGTGATGTCTCCAAAAACATTTTCCATTGCCTATCTGAAAAAAATTGCACGAATGCAGCAGCAGGATGAAAATGCAAATACTGGACATGATGTACTGTGCATGCCAGGCCAGTAGGTGGCGATGAATGTTTTGTGACAACACACCACACAGCAGAACAAAAAGGTCCAACTTAGTTGTGCTTTGCATGGGTGAAAACACAGTGTGAAAGCTAAAGATGACTTTACTGATGTGATCTTTCCCTATAATACTTTTGTGTTTAACCGGACAAAGAGTGAAAAGTTTCCCTCTAGGCTAGCGTGTTGTGTAAACAGGGCGGTAGTGTAGAATATCAGTTTAAGGGCCAGGACAGATGGCAGTCATTAGCTCAATACACATACGTGATTTAACTTTATGAGATTTTGTGACAGAATATTAATATACTCAATATTAAACACCATATTTCATCATTGGTGTATCAGTGAATGCTTAAGCTTAATCTAGATACAGAGTTGGGTTATAAAAGCTATCAGACTGATGTCACTCAGATGCAAAATAATTAAAGAAATCTCAACATGTTTAAGTTTTAGGTTTAGCAGCATTTTGGGACATCAGGAAACAAAGAAGGAAACAACAGAGTCACTGACCACAGTCACTGTGTGTCACCACAAACACACAGACAAGAGTAGAGGCTCCAATGAGCATAACCATCTCAAATGGCCGTCTTTCAAAAGGTCTTATGTTACTTTATAAATGCACTTCCTTCAGAATTTAACAGTTTAATTACGGAGGGGACAAAAGAGTTCGAGAAAGGATTTGTTTTACGAATAGGTACATTAAAACGATATCCCGATGGCATGAGTGAAAACTCTGAGTGCAAAGCATGGAGAGGCTGAACCAAGATACATTTAGCCTTTTTTAACACCTGCTCCTCCCATAGAGACTGTAGGTATCTTTGTTTAACTCCGATAATTATAGAGCAGATGTTGACAATGTTCTGTAGTTTATTTTTCTCCTTCACAGCTAAACCCTTGTACCAACAAACGAATGAAAAAGTTAAGAGGCTTTCTATGAAGCAACAGTAAAAATTGTAGAGGATCATTTTATTTACATTAAAAAAAAGATTCTCTGCTGACCACGTTTAAAAATGGAGTCTGTATTTGTGTCAAACTGCAACTTGTTGTCAATCCAAGTGCCAAGATATTTGAACTTCTCCACCACATCAACCGCTTCACCATGAATTACACTGCTGCTCAGAGAGGGCGATGTGGAACATCTAAAATCAATAACCATGTCCTTTGTTTTTGAAACATTTAAGTCAAGATGGTTACTGTCGCAGCATTCAACAAACTCTGACATCAGGTTAGTATCATTTGAAAACTTGAACAAGAACTTATTTTTTCTGAGAGACCCGGCAACTGTCCGTACACAGTATAAACAACAGGGGGGACAAAACACACACTTGAGGGGTCCTGTGTTAGAGATGGACGCTAGGGACATCTGACCATTTACAAGCACTTGTTGAATCCTGTCCGTTAGAAAATCTAAAATCAACAAAAGAAGCTGGTCAGGGAAATTAAAAACAGTGGCAAGTCTTTCAAACGGAGAATAAATACTACATTTACTAGAATTGACTCAATTTTTTACATTCAATTAACGAATACGTCCGGCTCTCAGTGAGGATGGACGCTTTTTTTTGTCTCCCTCCTCCTGTGTCAAATCCCACAGCTCTCTGTCTCTGTGCCTCTGTCTGGAGCTTCCATCTGTATTTTCCTCCAAAACCAAACAAGCTAAAAGATGGAAATGGTCAGCTGGTCTCTGAATGTAATTGATCAATTAAGCTTTAAAAGAGTAGCTAGGTAGAGACAGATTAATGTAAGCCAGGTAGAGAGTGTTAGTAGCTAGGTCTCCTGGTAGCTAGGAAACAGGTTAATGTTAGTAGCTATGCTGCTTTAGGCTAGGCTGTTGGAGGACATTATTAGAGTCAGTTCCTACTTTCTCTCCTACTTCTCTCCAACTACATGATGTGCTGTCAATTCAAGCACTAACCTGTTTTCTCTTAGTCTCTTCCTATAGTAGGTGCTCCTGACCCGCCCTGCTTGACGACCCTGACTAAGATGGCACTCCAGTGGAGGAAAGTTCTCCACGTCCTGCTACCAGCTTCTGCATCAGTTCTGTTGCTCTTTCTGTGTCTCTGCTGCCTTCTCCAAACCCCAGACGGTCTCTGCTGATGATCGCTTATGCTGAGCCTGGTTCTGCTGGAGGTTTCTTCCTGTTAAAAGGGAGGTTTTCCTCTCCACTGTCGCTTCATGCTTGCTCAGTGTGAGGGATTGCTGAGAAGTCCCGACGCAATCTTCTGTGCTTCTCTAATTTCCTAAATTAAACATTGTATTGTAATAACTCTTCTTGTAAAGTGCCTTGAAATGACATCTGTTGTGAAATGGCGATATATAAATAAACTGAATTGAAATGGAATTGAATCAAATCTACTGAACTTTACGCAGCACCGGAAAAAGGCATCCGGCTTGTCCTGCGTAGACTTATCCTCCAGGCTACGTGCTCGACTTGGAAAACGTGGGAGCCCCTTTGTTTGGGGATGCTTTCTCAGGAGGATGCAGAGGATATTTGGATCTTTGGATTTATGATGATCGGGTTCTTGCTGATCGGAAAGGGCAATTACTGGATCTACCGGAAATTGAAGCAACAAAATTGCCATACATGATTGGAATTGGAGGCAGTTCTAGAAGCAATTGGAAGGCTGAAGAAGCAGTCTGAAGTCCTGAGTCGTGCTGCTGGAACTCAGAGGTACTCGCTGGGTGAACTGGGATGCAGGGTGGAGGCTGTAAAAGGTGATCTGGCTAGTGTTTCAGGACTCATATGCGAAATGTCATCGGATTTGGAGAAGTTATCAGTGAATCTTGGTGCAAATCGAAATTAAATGTATCTGCAACTTTAATTTGGTCGAATTGGAATCATAACCTGTGATGGTATGGCGACCTGTCCAGGATGTACCCCGCCTCTCGCCCGTTGACAGCTGGAGATAGGCACCAGCCCCCCCGCGACCCCTGGAGGACTAACGGGTTCAGAAAATGGATAGATGGAATCATAACGGGACTGCTGACAGACTTAAAGGATAGAAAGAAATTGCTCTTCCTGCTAACCATAACATCAGTATTTTAGCTCTATGATGAACTTCAACTGGTCAACAGTCAAATGCCTGTGTGAGAAATGTAAACACAGTCTTCTCATTCCCCCACCTTCACCCTCTCCCTACATTTACTGACGCATACAATCACATGTGATACAGACGAACACACCACCGGTTTGTCACCGTACCTTGCTGCTCCCACAACACTACTCCCACTTCAGGAAACAGCTGATCAACTGTGGCTCCCATCAGCCCCCCCTCATAATCTGTAATGTTAATGTCTGACTATGTGCTTAAATGTTTACGGTGTGTTTTTTTTCTGTTACCTGCCTTTTGATTTCTTGAATAAGGAATCAAAATAGAGATGAGTGCTTTTTTTCTCCCACTCTCCCACCCTAACCTTGTGTATACCCTTTCATACTGCATATGTGGGAGCGCCGCTTGGTGGCTGCAAGCCCTTCAGTGACCTGGATCTGTTTGTATTGTTTGGTTGTTTGTTATGATCATGGACCGGTTGTACTATAAACTAAATCTCGTTGTTCCTCTGGTTCAATGACAACATGGGTCATTGATTTTTATTTAGCCTGCATCCATCAGTTCTTCCTAACCAGTTGAACTGTGGATGGTTGTGCAGCAGCATGTGTGTGTGTGTGTGTGTGCCTAAATGACATATGAGTATATTATTATTGGTCTATTGGGTTGATATGATTTTAAGTTCATACAGTTTCTGTGGGAGTTTTCCTTACCAAACCTGCTTGGCATGTCAGCTAACTGTATGCGGTGCTGAGTATAAATGCTCTGTATTTATGTTGATTTATGCATGTTGGTTCCCTGTATAGCTTTAGTACTTTACATAGTGAGTTACTATTGCGCTAAAATGCGCATTACTCAGTTAAAGTGATGTTTTCGGACTTGAATTAGTGCTGACTATTAACAGAAGTAGCTGTGTACATCTTCACAATAATCATATCTTATTCATTTCCCGTTATGATCAACCAGAGAGTCTGTTGAGTGTTTACTTGTGGGAAAATGGTCAATTGTGACATTAACACACACTGCTGATATCCAAATGTTAAGTTTATTCATACATTTTGGTTAGTTCTACCTCTATTTGATATCATACCCATCCCTAGTGCTGAGCCGTACCATTCAGGTCTAAAACGACCCTAGTGGAAAAGGGGCATAAGGGAGCCATTGCGGCCCCTCCCGTATTCCCGTAATCCCTTGTGTAGTGGGGCAGCGGTAGTACACAGTAGTAGTATAAGAAGTAGTATTATGAGAAGAATATGGAAGCTAAGACAAACAAAAGAGGCCAATAAGTGCATTTTGGACTGACAAAGAGACAATTGTGCATATCATGCTTTTACTCTGTCTGCTTCACTCCCACCAGCGTCTGTTTACTACCTATTTGTTGCTCCAGGCTAAGCACTAAGCAGTAGAATGCTAACGCGGGGGTGGGGGGTGCATGTCACCATCTATAGTCGTGGAATCGAACATACTTCCTTTAATAATTACATTTTCTGAGTGACATGTAAACTGAAACTTTACTATCAAGAGGGGAAAGCCCTTAGTCCGATTACTCCAAAAAGCTCAATTTAGCATGTAAAGGTACAGATTGTATATAGTAATTTAGTAACAAAAGACTATAAGCTAATCTAAACTCCTGCAGCTTTTACTGTGTAAACTCTATTTACCTGCAGCCTCAGTTGCAAAGCAGAGCAGTTGAGCAGTGGAGACAGAGGCACAATGTGCATCATATGACTAACAGCAGCCAGATAATTTTATTTAGCTAAACTGTTATTAATAGTCAAATGTTAATGTTTCGGGGTACATGCCTCCACAAGCATGCACACTCCAGAAAAAAATAATAAAAACAGGGCACTTGGGGCATCATAGAAGAAAGGGTAAGGTGCTCAGCCCTAAATAACGAAAACCACAAGATTACACAAGATCAGTTTTTTAAAAAGTGTTTTGAACAGAATTGACAGGCTAATTAAAACTATGAGCTTCTGCTAATTTATTATCTGAGATCTTTTATCTGGGTCGTTTGAGTTGCCTGAAATCTTATTGACTACATATAAAGGTGCTGAACACTTCTACTGAAGGACCTGGTTTGTTTTGGGGTATGGAGCAGCCAAAGATCAAGCTCAAAATAAGGCATTTTCTGCCACAAAACTCCCTCATTTCACCAATGTTTGGTTATGAATTACTAGCATTAGTCCCCTGTGAGTTTAGAGCGTTTCACAAGTGCTTTGTTGTTGTCTTACGGGCTGTTTACAATAGGGAATAGTACTTATACATATTGTATATAGTTATTATGTTTTATTAATTGGACCCCAGGAAGATTAGTAACCAGTCCAGGAAATGAATGGGGATACAAATAAATAAACAGAAGGAAATGTTTAACTCAATGCAAATGTGTTGAGCATGCAGTTATGATGCGTTTTGGTGAAAAAGGGAAAAAAATCAACATAACTGTCAGGTTTATGGCCATTAGAGTGTTAACTATAAGGTTAGTATGTGTATGAAATATTTTCTTTATTTGTTAGTACTACACTTTGTTTATTTGTGGTAGCGCAAAGTTAAGACATGCTTTACAGAGGCTGTAAAATTAGGCGCTAAAACAGCTTGTACAAAAAGTTTGATCTTATCTGATAAATCCCACTGCTCATGGAATGCAAATCTCGGTGGAAATTAAGTTTTTTGTAGCTCATAACTAATAGTCTGATGAAGAGGATGCTCAGGGTTGTCCATAATCTTTTTAATTTTATGAAGAATCCTTCTTTGCATCATTATCTCCAGTTGTTCCACAGTTTTCGCTGTGAATACAGCCATGGGGTTTGTTAATACTAGAAATGTTGGTTAAAGCATATGCCCTGTCGACACGTAGCCGTGGGTATCTCCCAAAATGGATATTTTCTACGGTTTGGCCTGTCATCCACACGGAGAATCTTTTAAAAAACTCTGGCCCAAGAGGAGATTTGCGTTTTCTCCATTTTCAGTATCTGCTTGTAGACGGCTGAAAATCGAGTTTTAAGAACCGTAACATCACTATCCACGACAAAAATTGCTCAAACATCACATGTGCAACCTGTGTTTGGTCTCAAAAACAGCATTTATACCCTCAGAGATGTGTTGGCTTCATCCATTGTTAAAGCGCGTTTTGTTTGTTTGCTTTTACAACCTGTATGACTGCTGCGTGCTAAAGATAGAGAAAAGAAAGTTACTCTGAGCGGATAGGATTTGGGAGAACTACTGCCCCCTACAGGTTTGCCACGTCCATGAATGTGCTGAAAAAAACATTTATCCGGTTACGTGTGGATGGTTTTTTTTGTGTTTTTTTTAAAGAGCATAGGAAATCTTTGTTTTTGAAAAACTATTAGCAGTGCTTTGATGTGCTAAAGGTCGAAGTGTGAACTACACGTGGTTCATGGAAGTGGACGTTTGCATTTGGCAGACCACATGGGATTCTGCTGACAAACTCAGGAAAGGAACTTAACGTTGACCTGGTTGTGCATTTAAAATATCTATTTAGCTGTACTTATGTCTGCAACTTGAGGTACTTAAAAATAGATAAAATGTGACTCAAAATCAAAAAGTTATTTTAGATAGAACCGTTGGTCAGGGGCTAGATACGCACTTCACATCAGATAATAACCAAAATGTGATCAGTAGTTCGTGGTCCCATAACTTTTTAAGTTATCTTGCCAACAGACAGACAGACTGGGACAAAATCATATACTTGCTGGTCAACTAAATAGGGAAAAAGAAATAAATATTATTTACATGAGTACTTATGCTTTTATAATATAATTTTACTGTGAAACAGAATAAAAGAGGGACAGTACATTGAAGGGATCTTTCACTATATAACTCTATTGGAAACACTGATGACGCATGCATAGTGACCATTCAAAAACATATACATTGAAATTATATTTGGAAAAGAGATTTCATGTTTCAAAAATGGGCTAGGAGCTCAGGAGACAGTGAAACTCAGAAATGAAAAAATAATAAAACAGCCTATTCTCACTGCTTGTTATCTGAATCAAAATGACAATTCCCATCACAAATATTCTGGTTAAAATCCAATAAAAAATAATGAGTCTTAAGTCAGAAGTTGAAAGCTGAAAGTTAAAGGGGATCGAATATGGAGCAGTTACTGTAATAGTCGTTGATCTGGGATGTGAGCCTTGATAAAGGAACTTTCACTGACACCAACCTTAAAGACGACCTTAAAGTTCTAACTGGAACGTGATTGAACAGCAGCTCGGAAAAATGAGAAGGAACCAGGCCATTTAAGGCTTTTAAAACAAGCAATGAAACTTCTAACTGGATTCCGTAACTGACTGGCAGCCAATGCAAAGTGATATGATATGATCTATGATATGATACTGGAGATTTGGCGCCGCTCCTTGTGCTGGCGACATTGCCATGGATTGTGAGTCGAGATTGACTCTCCTTGATCTAAAGTCTATGATATGATATGACATGATATGATATATGGTCATGCCATCTACCACCGGTCAACAAATGAGCTGCTGCATATTGAGTGAGCTGTAAACACTGACGAGACGATTGCTGTAGTCCAAAGTAAAGAAACTGATGACAGAAACACCAGTATTACATGTTTTCTACGATCAGATATTAATTGAGTAATAAAGGGCTAGCCGGGTCCTGTATTCATGGTTGTGTGATTTCATTTTATTTTTGACACTCATCACAGCTTTATAGGAAGCATGTCAGTGAGGTTACATTCTTTTGTTCTAGCATGATATTTGTGTCTCATGCATATAAGTCAGAACTTGTCAGCTGCAATTACTTCATTCCCACAGAGCTTTCTACAGAGCATGTTACAGTACGACCAGAACGTTTTACCGAACAGGTACTGTCAGCTGTGCCTCATCACACACAGTGCTTTACGGTTTGTCTGTAGAGTGATTTTAGTCTTACCACTGAGAGAATAACTCACCAATCTCACAAGCCTTTTCATTTTGTAACAAAAAAAAAGAGTTAATTTTGTTAGAAATTGATTCCAGAATCCCAGTGGTGTATCCTGTGGTTAACAGACCAACAACCAACAATGCACAAAGAGAAGGAGGCTGGCCTGTTAAGGTATCTGTCTTTGGGAAACTTAATAATAACTTTGATAAAAGGAATGTTTTACACAAGTAGTGGTAGTTTAATTTGGAACTGTTTATTCGGATGAACCATTATGGTGCTACTGTAACTGTCACAGTTTATCAATTAGTTTATTATCTTGATGGTGGCTTTGGGATTCTGATTTATTTTCTCAGGTTAGCCCTGTTGGGTCACACAGCCATCAGGTGGCACTTCTCTGCTCTAACCCCACAAGAAGTGGGGGTACAGAAACCTATTTTTTTTTTACTGCCTTGTGTTGAAAGTGTGCTATACAAATAAAATTGCCTTGCCTTGCCTAAATAGGGGTGCTCGCCCAGCTGCTCTTTCTTCTGCGTTCTGCCGGCTGGGGAGCTACAGAAGATCATCTCCAAACATCTTCCTTCGCTGGCGGAGGGAGGCCCGAGTTTCTGGCAGAAACTTGTTCCAAAGGAACCCAAAGACCACTCCAGGTGAATCTTGAACATTGATAAACAAAGACGTTGTTTATCCCCAGAGCTTGACGAAACCCCTCTGAGTTTCAGACTGCCAACTGCTGACAAACGGGAGCCGAGCCACGTGTGCCGAGAGCTGAACCAACCAGAATCCACATTTAGCCACCGCCACCGAACTGATAAGAGGTGAATGCCGAACTGGAGAGCTCCAAAAAGGTACTGTTAAAAGGCGGATGCCGATCGCCACACAGCCAGCCAGGAAAAGCCAGAGCCAGGAGCTTCCCACCGCTGCTGGCCAGATTAGCGATCCTTTGTTAGCCTGCTGGCTAACACTCCCTGGAGGTCCCCCTTTCCTAATCGACGAGCAGCAACTTTGAACGTTCATAAGGTCTGTTTGGGCAGAGGCAAATTAGTTAGGATAACTAATTTTAAAGGTGTTTTTTTTTTTATTGTTAACTTTTTAAGTTTCATGTGCTATCTTTCGAATGCGCATGCGTCGGTGTCCTGATGCCTCCTGCCAACTCCGGCTCGTTAACACGGTTTTAACTAGTTTTTAATTATTTTTAACTCTTTGTTCTTTGTTTTTTAATCATTTCTTTTGACTAGTTTTAACCGTTTTTAACTTTTAGTGACATATCTTTTATCGGACGCGTTTTTAATCAGATCACGGACCGCCATTTCTTCCGTCATTCCTCCACTCACCTGTAACTCCGGGGTGTGATGGTTGTGCCAGGCTAACCAAGAAAATCAAGGAATTAGAGCAGAGGACCTCCAATTTACACCTGATCCAGGACCACGAGCGCAACGTGGACATCATCTTCTGCTGAACTTTCGCTGCTGCCACCAGCGCCCAGCTGGCCGACACAATCCCCTGCCAGCCCGGTGAAGCTACGGAGGGGTAATCGATCGCTGGGTCTCCAGGCGGACTTGGACAGACGAACGCCGGCGGAGGTACAACATCTACGGCAGAGGAGGAGCGCTGGTTCCTGCAGGGGGCGCAGCCAAAAGCCCCCCTCAGCTCCACACCGGTGCCCCAGGGTGCGTGGTCGACAGTCTGGCCTGCTCGCGGTTGGGGTGCCCGGAGCGGCTGCCACCGTTCTCCTCCACCCGGCCTTCCGCTGTCGAACCGCTTCGGTGACCTGGGGGACGACTATTCCTCCTCTGACTGTCCCTCCGACCGCGCCAAAGACTAGCAGCTCCGCAGGACCGCCGCCCATCCCCTCCCAGCAGCCAGAGCAGCAGTCGCCCACGTCGCGCTAAACCCAGGACTACTGCAGGGACCCGCCGAGGAGTGCTCCATTACACCCCGAATCCACGGAACGAGCCCTCGGCGCCCTCTTAACATCGCTGCAGTCCTGTGGAAGCCAAGCTGCCCAACATCCAGCCGGTCCTGGACACCGAGGGATCTTCTGCTGAGAATCAGCAGCAGCAGCCTGCACACCATCCACCCAGCACTCTCATTATAGGTGATTCTATTATCCAGCATGTTAAGATGAGAGGAGCTGTCACCCTGTGTTTCCCTGGAGCTACAGTAAAGGACATTTCTGAACAGATTCTGGACTCCATCCAACGTCACCCTACTGTGAGTAAAGTTATAATTCATGATGGCACCAATGGCATTCGTAAACAGCAGTCTGAGCTTTTAAAAAAGGATTTTATTAATCTTTTTAATCTTTTAAAAGACAAACCCTGATTTTAACAATAACTCACATATCGGACTTGGACCTTGTCCCACTTCATTCATACCTGTTCTTATCAGCAGAGCGCAAACAAATAATCATACACTGAAAAAATGCAACCCAGATAATCTTAAACAGTTACTAAATATCCCACCTACAGTAAATCATACAGTCACTCCATCACCAACCACTATTAATATGGCTCTTTTAAATGTTCGCTCTCTGCTGAATAAAACTTTTATAATAAATGACATGATTTTAGACAATAATCTTCAGTGTTTATTTTTAACAGAGACATGGCTGAGTGCAGATGCCCCTGCTGTTCTTACAGAGGGCTCTCCACCTAATATTAAACTTTTCTTTTCTACGATGAGTAGCCAGAGGGGTGGCAGAACTGCTTTTATAAGTTCATCAACTCTTTCCGCCAAACCAGTTTTATTTAATAATTTTACCACGTTTGAATACACTGCCTCGGGTTTTAGCACTCCTCAGATTTTATGTGTCACAGTTTATAGGCCTCTGAAAAGGAATGCACTTTTTATTCCAGAATTCTCAGAGGTTTTATCAATTTTACACAACTCTTATGAGAGGATAATTTTAGCTGGTGATTTTAATCTACATATAGATAACCTTTTAGATCCTTTATCAACAGATGTTTTAAACATTTTAAATGAAATGCATTTTAGCCAACATGTCATGCAGCCGACTCACAACAGAGGACACACTCTGGACCTGGTCATCACGTATGGCCTGTCCACCAGTGTCTCCTCTGTTGTTGACTTGGCTGTCTCTGACCACTACTTACTTTATCCAATTAGAGACCTCTGTGAGAACTGTCAGGAAGCGTCATCTAACCCCTGAAGTGGCTGCAGGTTTTCTTGAAGTTTTTTAAAAGTTCCCTCCTATATCTTTACCTGCCCCCTGTGATTTTATTGTAAATGATTTTAACAGTACGCTTAAATCTGCTCTAGAACTGCTGGCTCCACTTAAAATTGTAAACATGCATTCAAAACGCACAGTACCATGGAGAAATGAAGATCTTAAAAAATTAAAGAGCAGGTGCAGGGTGGCAGAAAGGAAATGGAGGAAAAATAAAATTACAATAAATCATCAGATATACTTAAAACATCTCAAATTATACAATAACGCTTTCAGAAATTCCAGAAATACATACTTTTCCAGAATTATCTCAGAAAATAAAAATAACCCCAAAATTCTGTTCTCGACCATTTAAAATATTCTTAACCATACCTCTAGTACTTTTCAGAAAACCGCGTCAAACACTCTCTGTGAGGAGTTTGCAGACCACTTCAGAGGGAAGGTAGACACCATCAGATGTAATATTTTATTCTCTCAAACTAACATGATTTTAGACTAATCTGAGTGTCTGCCTTCAACAGAGGAAACACTGGACAGTTTTGTCCTGCTAGAAGCTGGGACCCTTGAAAAAGTTTTCTCCTCAGTGAGGCCCACCACAAGCGCTTTGGACCCAATTCCCACCCGGTTTTTTAAGCAATTTTATGGTTCTTTTAAAGATGAGATTTTAAACTTTATGAATTGCTCCCTTCAGACGGGCTTTTTTCCTGCTGCCTTTAAAGCGGCGGTAGTGAGGCCCCTGCTGAAGAAGAGCAATTTAGATTTTAATGATTTAAACAATTACTGACCGGTATCTAACTTACCATTTTTAAGCAAAGTTTTAGAAAAACTTTTTTTTATTCAACTTAATGATTTTATTAACACTCATGTCCTAGAGAAATGCCTTTGATACAGTAGACCACACTATTCCTTTAACTCGTTTAAAACAGATCGGCCTCTCCGGTGTTGTTCACAACTGGTTCACATCCTACCTCACTAACAGGACTTTTACGGTAAGTTTAGATACCTGTTCCTCTACGGTCCATAAGATCACATGTGGTGTTCCCCAGGGTTCAGTTTTAGGCCCAGTGCTTTTTAACTTGTATATGCTCCCTCTTGGCAGTGTAATCAGAAGACATGGAGTTAACTTTCACAGTTATGCTGATGATACACAGTTGTACATCTCCATGTCTCGCGATGACACACGGCCAATGGATGCACTTTTTAACTGCATTTTAGACATTAAATCCTGGATGGCAGAAAACTTTCTCCAGCTCAACCAGGACAAAACTGAAGTTTTAGTTATCGGTCCTGAGGCTCAGAGAGAGAAACTTTTACCAAAACTATGATCTCTGTCTTTTAATCCTTTGCAAGTGAAGAACCTGGGCGTGATTTTTGACTCTGAGCTGACTTTTATCCCTGACATTAAAAACATAACCAAAATAGGTTTTTATCATCTAAAGAACATCACCGAAGTCCGCCCCATTCTCTCTCGGGCCAATACGGAGACGCTAATGCATGCTTTTATCACCAGTACAATTGATTGTTGTAATGCCCTGCTTTCTGGTCTTCCCAAAAAGACTATATTAAGTTTACAGCTTTTACAGAATTCAGGGCAGCTTTGCAAGCCAACTACTCTACCACTGAGCCATAGTCGCCCCTAACTAACTTTTAACTTATTTTAATCTTTCTTGCCATTGTTTCCTCTCTGGGGGCCCCCTGCATCGGGGACGGTGGTGGGCTGTGGCTGCCTGGGTGCCCCCCAAGTAGTGCTTGGGTGGAGGTGGGGGTACCAGCCCTCCCTCCTCTGGGCGCCCTGGGTCGGAGCCTTGGCTGCTGCTGTTGATCTGCTTTTAAGTGTGTGTGTGTGTGTGTGTGTGTGTGGCTGATGGGTTGGGTTGGGAGGGGGTTGTATTTGTGTTGATGATTTAATTTTTGAAAGGGGGGGGGGTTATTTTAACTGTGAAAGCACTTTGAGTAACTGTGTTTGAAAAGCGCTTTATAAATAAAGTTTGATTTAATTTGATCTTTGGGTAAACCAGCCCTCGGCCTGAAGTTTTAATCAGTGTTTTAAAAGACTTTTCCCGACAAAGAGTCTTTTTAAATCCTGTCATTTGAGCTAACCAATCAGAAAGGAGTTTTACATTTTTGATAAAATGTTTAATAAATATATCTGAGGCACTCTAAATGCCCCACGTAAGTCGCAGACAGCTAAAGCTAATCAAGCCCAAGTGTTGGTTTAGGCCGGCGTTTCATATACTAAGATTTCTATTAATGATTCAAAAGAACTCAGTTTAAAAATAGATTGTTTAAGAACAGAAACTAATCTTATTAGAAAGGTTTGACCTCGCCTTATTTGATCAAAATATGGGAATTAGATTGTTTTACTGTTGTGATCAATCAATGAATTGAGTAATCCACCAAAGGTTAATTACTCTTACATTGCTTATTGGTTTAGAGGTAAACCAGTGGTGCTTAATTTGTTAAACTAATTAAAATTAATGAAACTAATTCAGTTTCATTCCAGCATCTTCAGATCAAGTGTTTGGTTCTTAAAACATCCCAATTCATCTAAACACCAGAATCCATGGTTTCTCATCTTATTACATGTCCATCTTTTCATATTCCTTCATTTTAACAATTCGTTTATTTTAATCAGTAGTGTGTTCTTTTTTTCTAGCTTGATGATTAAAATGTTTTTCATATTTAAATTCTTATGAATTTTGCATCTTGGAAAGTAACCGTTGTCTTTCTTGTTCAACACACACATATTGCAAAGTTTATGGTCAATAGACGGCAAAGAATTCATTCCTTCAAATTATGAGACTAATAAAGATATTTTGGCTATTAAAATATTCCTGATAAAGGTGGTGCCCCGAATAATAACAATATTCCATAAATTATTAATCTTATTGACTGCCATAAGCAGTCCTTTGACAATAAATAGCCAGATAACTACATTCTTGGTAATTCCCCCAACAGCCCTGTTTTTTCTTTTCATCCTTTTTTCCCTTGGTCTCCGCTTTGCTCCTTCTATTTTTCTCCTCCCTTCATCCTGCTTCCCTTGTGCTTATCTAGTCTTATTTAGATTCCTCATTCTTCGTTTCCTCTCTTAGTCTTTTATGCATTTAAAATTGGTTTATGTTAAGTATTTTCTTCTGAGTTGTGATAAAACTTGTTTTCCTTCTCACTTCTGTCATTTCCTCCCTGCAAGGACAGAAGTTTGTTTTTAAAATCGCTGGGGACAATAACCATAAACTTGAATATGGTTTGAAAAATGCTGGGGACAGTTATTAAATATTTATTTAGCCTCTAAGTATTCATTCGTTTCATATTTCATTACAATATCCACTGGAGTGTATAAACGTGGTGAAAATCACATCTTTTTTAAATCAATGCAAGTTAAAAGCCATAGGTTTAACTGTTTTCCTTTTTCAAACGTCACCAACAGGCTGTTGGTTGGGAAGAATTATTCAAATATACACCGTAGCACAAAGAACAACACATGCTCCTTTTGCAACTCCATCACCCTTCTGTCTGGAGAAACTTTAAATTTAACTTATAGCTGACAGTCGTGCAATAGGGCAGCTACCTGTGGGTGATCCGCATAAAGTTGTTTAAGGTGGAAAAAAATAAACAAAATTAAATTCACGGCTCCGGGAGGACGTTTATTTAATACGAGTGCACTGGGAGTGAAACATTATTGTTGTTGTTATATGTAGTTAACAAAGTTAACTTAAGTTCAGGAGCAGGGGCACGCTTTAAACTCGCTTCGTTCGTCCTAATCAGCCCTAAACTTATCACACCTGGCATCACCAGGCTCCCTTGCGTTTCTAATCACGGTGCGATACACATATAAACCATGCCTGCCTCTCATTTCTCTTCTGTCTCGTTCGTTTTCGCGATCAGTTCTGACTTTTGCGTGCGTTTCGCTCGCTTACCTCACTCTACGTCTTCGCTTAATCGTACCCAGCATGGATGCCCTCACGCCCGGGGCGTCGATCCATCCGAGGAGCGTTACATCCCCGTCCACATATCGGCAGGGCAGCTTCTCCTCAGGCCTCGGTCCACCATGCTTCTCGCCGTGTTCGGCTCCCCTCGAGCCAGCCGGATCCCGATCCATCTCCCCCGGCTTCGGCCTCTTCTCCTCAGAACTCCCAGTGGGAGTTCCCACGCCGCTTGCCTCTGTCCCTGGTGGCTACATGGGCCACCCTCATTCTTCCGCTTCACCTGCCTCGCCTCGGAGCTTCATCCTCGGACTCGAGCCATGTCCTCAGCACCTTTTGGCTGCTCCTCCTCCATCCCTTCACGGCTCGTGCCGGGCTTCACCTCCTCTCGCCCGGGCGCTCGCCGCTTCTGTCGCCGCTCCGACATTTCCGGCTGGACATTGGCGCAACTCTCAGCGTACTTTGTGGCTCAGGGGGATCCCCTTCAGCCTCTCCTCTTACAACGCTCTTTTTAGGCTTCTCTTTTTGTCTCCTCCGCCCAGTGCAACCCCTGTTCCGTCCATAGCTTCCCGCTTCTGCCGTTCAAAGCTTCCTCATCGGGCGGTTCTTCCGGTGACACAGTTCCCTTCTCCTTGGCTTCGGCCCAACCATCCACGGCGCCCCCTGCTCTGGGAAAGCTGTCAAGTCGCCCTGCACCGAGTAATCTGGTGGGACAGTAAACCCATCATTCCTTGGACTCAAGAAATTGCATTAAAAGCCTGGATGGTTTATGTAAACATGCCATTCATATTACTCTGACCCTATCAAATTCATTCGGATCAAATTTCCTTCCAATCGAGAGGATATTTATTCCGATAGTTTGTTAGTTAACGGCGCATGTAAACTCCCATTCCAAATGCAGGTCTTTCCTACAGAAGTCTGTTAAGTCATGCATTGAAATCCGATGTCTCAATTAAAGGGATTTAGTTCATAATTCGATTGCATGCTTAAGAATGAAGGTTCGAGCATAGGAACAATATATATATATATATATGAATTAATAAATAAAAACCGCAACATAAATAATTAAAATAACATCAGTCCTCCACCTCAAATTGGCACAGCCATGGTTGTTTGTAGCAGAGAGCCTCTTCTATGCCGTTTTCTGTGTTTTAGATAGTTCTGCACATGTCTACACGATTCATGCTTTTCAGAAATATTCAGCTGACCTAAACGCCCATGGTCGCCATTCTCAATTCTCATCCACTCAGACAATGCAGCAATTATGGAAATTATTGATAAAGGTCGATCTCATCCACCCCTGTCAAGGGCTGTAGCCCCTGTCAAGCCCTCGATCATAGTCACATGTTATCGAAAGATTTTAAAATCTAGAACCTCCCTCAGCTACACATCGCTTACACTCACCTCCAACCTTTTCACCCGTTGCATTCTTATGCTTCGCTCCTGCTATCTATCCCATTCATCGACCTCATCATTCATCTCCTCAGTCCACGCTCCTGCTCGCCTGCTTCAGTTTCCTGTGTTGTTCTGAGTTCGCCCCCTCTTCAACCATACACGACTATGCATTCTCCCAGTCTCTGACATCTCATTTCAATCAGAACACCCTCATTCGCATCCTATGCTGAAGCAAAACAGACCAGCTCGGCATTTCCATCCGAATCAACCTATTCCGCCTCAGTTCTAACTTCAGCCCCTTACAAACTAATCCCTGCTATGTTCTGTCCTGATTATGTGCTAACACCTCATCATTTGACCCGCTTCTCATTTCAGAATAAGGTAAGTATAAAGCCGGGTAAGTACAAAGCCCTTAATAATCAAGCTATATTCTTAATCTAATCTTATTGTTCCTAACAGAGCTGTCGTTGACAACTACTGGCCTTGTTTCTCTCAGCGTTTTTCTCTTCATAGAAGCTCCAACCGCTTGTTGGTTAGCTTCTGCTCAGATGATGCTCAAAGCGACTGAGCATCCTCCATGCTCTCTTTTGTCTTCTCAGACCCCCAGACGGTCGCTGCAGATGACCACTTGTATTGAGCCAGGTTTTGCCAGAGATTTCTTCCCGTTAAAGGGGAGTTTTTCCTCTCCACAGTCACTTCATGCTTGCTTAGTATGAGGGATTGCTGAATGGATTTCCGTGATTGCAGGTCTGCATTAATGCGACCAGACCCCATGTCACTGTATCATGCAATCTGCTGGGGTTCCTTTCATGGAAAACTTTGTGAATCTGCGCTATACAGAAAGGTGAATCAAATACTATAGCCCCACTACCAGGTTCTGATTCACTAGTCGCTCTCGCCAGATTCTCCGCCATTCCAGTATCTCACCCGAGTTCTTTCCATTAATTCAGTCCGCATTGGCACCTCAGCCGCCTGATCAGGGATTACAAAAATCATCCAATTTTAAGCCGTCAGTCCCCCTTCTCCGCATTGAGCCTACATCCGCAATGGTCTGGATTATCTGTGTCGTGCCCATTCACTGCTGGGCTAGTCTCTCCAGACGTTTTTGGGGTTCTGACCTCAGTCCCTGTAAGCCATGCCGTTATGTTCAGTCCCGGTTATCCGCTAACGCCTCACAATTTAAGCCGCAATTCATCACCGAATCCAAAGCCCAGCTACCCGGTTCTGGTTCTTGAATCCCCGTCATCAGATCTCCGCCGGTCCGGCATCTCCCCCTAATTCTCCTCAGTTCAATCCATTCACATAGGTGCAGGTGCAGTCGCCCATTCAGGGATCTCTGACATTAATCCAGAGTCTAGACTGCTGGCACTCTGAAGCATATCGATCCGAAATAATCTGATCTACGCCATGTGCATTCGCTTCTCAGTTAATCACTTTATCAAGACCTTTTTGGGGGCCCTGAGCAGGCTCGGAAAGGCTATTTTCCTGAAGAATGCGCCCCCACGCTGAGTATTCTCCGGGTCTCCGACAATATCTCTCCCCAGACCTTTTCAGAATCTGAAGCATTGTTCTTGCTTGTGAATAGTTAATTCAATCCGTAGCGTGGTCCTAGCTAGATAAATGTAGTTAACAAAGTTAACTTACGTTCAGGATTAGGGCCACACTTTAAACTCGCTTCGTTCGTCCTAATCAGCCCTAAACTTGTCGCACCTGGCATCACAGGGCTCCCTTGCACTTCTAATCACGCTATACACGCGATACACATATAAACCCTGCCTGCCTCTCATTTCTCTTCTGTCTCTTTCGTTTTCGCCCCTCCCTTCCCATCCCTATAGGTCGCCTGGTCCTGCCGACCCGCCTCTCCTTCTCTTTCTGGGTCCTGCCAACCCGCCTTCTATTTCTCTCTCTCTCTCTCTGGGTCCTGCCGGCCCGCCTTCTCTTTCTCTCTCTCTCTCTCTCTGGGTCCTGCCGACCCGCCTTCTCTTTCTCTCTCCCTTACTCTGGGTCCTGCCGACCCGCCTTCTCTTTTTCTCTCTCTTTCTCTCTCTCTGCGTCCTGCCGACCCGCCTTCTCTTTCTCTCTCTCTCTCTGGGTCCTGCCGACCCGCCTTCTCGCTCTCTCTCTCTCTCGCTCGCTCTCTCTTTCTCTCTCTCTCTGGGTCCTGCCAACCCTCTTTCTCTTTCTCTCTCTCTCTGGGTCCTGCCGACCCTCCCCTCCTAACCCCTCCTCCTTTCTTTTGCAGCATCCACCATTCGCAGCATCCCTGTTCCGCGCTCTCATTCACCCTTCTAACATCTCTCTCTAGGTCCTGTCTGGGGGGGGTCCAGAGCAGGTTCGGAAAGACTATTTTTCCAGAAGACTGCGCCCCCATACTCAGTCTTCCTCCAAGTCTCCGACAATATCTCTCCCCAGACCTTTTGATCATTCACGCCTTCAATAAACTGTTAAAATTCAGAATCTATAGCATTGTTCTTGCTTGTGAATAGTTAATTGCATCCGTAGCGCGATCCTAGCTATTGAAGTTTTATTTAAGAGTCCCAAAGCAGAAAATGTTCATATATTGTTCTGGTGGAGGGAGCAGGAGGGATTTTTTCTCAAAGTTGTGCAGATGATGCAATGCTGTCGCTATGTATCCATCCAGCCCTTCCAGCGATTCAGGAATGAGAAGTCAAAGTAAAGCCAGGGATTGTGGACAATGTTTGGTTTCTGCACAGGTTTTTTTACACAATATAAATTTAAGCAGCAGTATCAAGATAATTGAAAGACTAATAATTCACTGCACTATAATTTACTCTCACTAATGGCTCAAGTTATTTTCCTTTTTGATTTTTATTCCAACTTTGATGGAAATGTTGTCCACTCCCTGGTTCTCCATTCCTGAATTGCAGAAGGGTCTCTGGATGCTGAATGCAGAGATAGCAAGACATTTTTGCCTTCAGTGCAAAGGAGTATTCTGGCATGTTCTCTACACTAATCCAGTATATCAACATCTTATCTTTGGGAGACTTAAGCAAGCAAAAATATTACATGAATATTTTGTTCCTTGCTACCCACCCGCAGTCAAGAAACCAGACCCATTCAGTTTAATTTAGGCTACAATGGTCCTTCATTTATTGCAGGGGTTACGTTCTAAAAATAACCAGCAACAGGCGAAATCCGCAAACTAGTCATCATTATTTATTTATACAATTATAATAATCATTCAACTTATAAAGCCCTTTGTTTTTTGGACACCCAAAAGACGCTCTACAAACGCCGTTATTGATTCACTCTCACATTCACACACTGGGGCAGACTAACAGAAGCGAGGCCAACACCAGTAGGCGGTAGGTGAAGTGTACCAAGGACACAATGACTGAGTTGGATCTGGGGGCTATGGGGCTCGAACCAGCAACCCTCCGATTGCAAGGCAACCTCTGAACCACAGTCACCCTAGTATTATTATGTTTTAAGGCTGCACACCCCATTGCCACACACGTTTTACAATTTTCCTAGATATACATTAACATTTACTCACATTTCTCACTATTTATAACACCCAAACCTTTGTAGATATAAAACATAAAAGTATTAATATACAGTTCAGTCTCCCCCCTGTTGCGCCTCACGGGTGCATCTCTCTCCACTGAAGGTCTCTGAGCAGGTGTCATTTCCGAGTGAGGAACATAATTATGGGTAGTTGTTTGTGTTGTTTTTCCTTCTGGATGAGGAAATTATTATAACTAGACCTGATACATTTTGCAAGCTCGGGAGACATGACAGGGTGACCTGGGTTATAGCAAAGGAAATGTATAACTATTTTTTCCATCTTGAAACGGGTACCAGTGACATTACTGGACTCTGCCCTGTAGCTGACTAGCTACCCGTCTTTTAAAACATGACTTATCTACTGCAAAGAATGCTGTTGCACATAAACAGAAAGTAACATGACTGCATAAAAATTAGGAATGGAGTGAGTTAAATAATATTCTGTTCAGATAATGATATGGAAACTTTGCTGGGAGCACAAGGGGCTGTTAGATCAGTGCTGGTAAAGAATTTCCGCATCAGGTTTGGTGTAGATAATCAAAAAATATTGCTGGGGACATCTCCCCAGCATCCCGTGTTAACATGACGCCTATGCCTCCCTGCCATTCTGCCTCCTCCTCAGCTAAATCTCTCCTCTCTACTAGGGCGGGAAGATATAAAAATTTAGCATATTGATAAAGGGAATAATCATAATGATTGATATCGATAATTATCAACTATCACAAAATGTAGAAAAGGTATTTTAAGTATGGAGGACCAACTCTGCCAATAAGTGAAAATAAATAAATAAATGAATGAATGAATAAATAAATAAATTAGTAAATACAATTGTAAATAAATACCTCTTGAAAGACATTCAAGAAAATTATTTTATTTCACATATGTTTATTTATTTACACATTTATTTATTCCATCATTTATTTTTTCTGATTTTATTTATTTATTTATTCCCAAATTTATTTATTTCTAATTTCCACATCACATTTATATCCACGTTTCCACATCACATTTATTTCCACATTTCCACATGGATTTACAGATTTACAGGAGTACACTTCTGTAAATCTGTAAATCAATGTGATCTAGTAATGTTTAAATAAATAAATAAATAAACAAATGTGGAAATAAATAAATATATAAATGGGGTGATAAATAAATATGGAAATAAATACATAAATAAATGTGGAAATAAATAAATGGGGAGATAGATAAATACATACATGTGAAGACAGATAATAAATAAATGTAGACATCAAATTAAAATGGAATTAATGGAACTAATTCAGTAGATGTGTAAATAATTAATAAATGTGCAAATAAATAAATAAATTGGAAATCAGTGAATAAATGTGTAAATAAACATTTCAATACATAAATATGGGCATTAAAAATTCACATTAAATAAATATGAAAATATATAATTTAATAAATGTGTAAATAAATAATTAAATGAATGTTGAAATAAATAATTAAATCAATGTGAAAATAAACATTAAGAAAAAATTAAATAAATATATAAATAAATGTTTAAATAATTATGTGAATAAATAAATAATTAAATACCCCGCCTCTCGCCCGTTGACACCTGGAGATAGGAACCCAACACCCCGACCCCCCCCCCCCCCCCGCGACCCCTTGAGGACTAAGCGGTTATGAAAATGGATGGATGGAATGAATAATTAAATGTGTAAATAAAAATACACATGAAAATAAATAAAAAGGTTTAAAAAATAAATGTGGAAATATGTTGCCAGTTCTTTCATCAATTGCCACATATATTTATTTAGTTAGTTCTTTATTTTATATATTATTATTTTTATAAATTATTATTTTTATATATTATATTGAACTATTTATTTATTCATTACCATATTTATTTAGTTTTTTATTTATTTACAAATGTTCTTTCAAAATGATTAATTTATTTAACTGTATATTAAATTTTCTCTATTTATTTATATACTTACAAATGTATTTTACATTTTTTCTTATTTATTCTTGTATTTATTTATTCCCCAATTGATGTATTTTTTCATATTTATATATGTATTTACAAATATATTTTCTAACTTATATATTTATTTATATCGACACTTAATTATTTAATGTAAATTATGGTAGAGCTCCAGGTCCTCCATAGAAAGATATAGAAACAAATCAAGAGACCTTAGTAACATCACGAAAGGCGTCTCTCCACCGGCATGAATTGACTTGTCTCGGTACGACTCAGCCTTGGTACCATTTACTCTCCACTGGCAGAAGTCGGGCTGAGTCGCGCCAAGCCGATACTATTTTTCGTACCAGCTCTGCAGTGGTTCCATCCGTGCTGAACATGTACTGAAAAGTGACACCAGACGACTGTCGGTCACTGATTGGCTGAAGGGTGGAGTCACGGGACAGTAACTTGACAACGTCTCTTAACAACAAACCGACCGCCATTTTGAAACCTTGCTACTGCGAGTGGATGTGTTTAGTATTTTGCTGAAGAACCAAGCCAAAAATAAAAACCAGTGCTGTGATCCAAACTGAGTTTCAGCATTTCTGAGCTTGTTGTCTCGTACTCCCTGTGAGAAGCAAATTACATATCTATATTTTATTCACAATATTAACCTATTCAGTTGCATATCTTCTTCAGTATGACTGTTTTTTTATTATCAGTTTTCCAAATTTGTTCTGATGGTGTTTTTTGTTTTTGTAAATATGAATGAGTTATGTTTTCTGCAGCACAGTGAGGCATATTTGTTTCTATACCTTAATTTGAATTATTAGTGTATGTTTTTAATGCACTGTAAGCATTGTACTTTAAAAATATAAATTACTCCTATCAGTAAC
Source organism: Apricaphanius iberus (assembly GCA_028564705.1). Taxonomy (NCBI): domain Eukaryota; kingdom Metazoa; phylum Chordata; class Actinopteri; order Cyprinodontiformes; family Aphaniidae; genus Apricaphanius; species Apricaphanius iberus. The sequence continues at coordinate 220,174 of JAPXFQ010002266.1, forward strand.
AGGCTCAGCGGGATCATCACGTTTCTTCTGATGGATGGGAGCAGGAAACCCGCTTACAGAAGGTGGAGATGACACAACGCTGCCTTCAATCAAACCTTTCTTGGATGCTGGGACAGATTGTACACCATGACCCAGAGACATGTGCAACTGGACTTATGTTTCTGAACTTGTTCTATAACTGTCCAATAAAAATGTCCAAGTTATACACTTGTATTTTCATTTGCAGGTTCATTACATTCTGGTTGGTGGAATCATTTTTACAATATTTTGACTGGCATCAGGGATCAGCAGCATTTTTAAATCTGATAGCAACATTAGCTCTGGCTGTTAAAAGTACAAAAGTCTAGCTCTGCTAAATAAGTAAGTTGCATAAATTTGAAAGCTGCTGAAAAGCCTAAGCATACTCAAAGATGGGATATCTGTAAAACACATTGTAGTGGTGCTGATTTAAAAAAAATCTGAAAACATTTTCAAAGTATACAGCTTTATTAAAAAACATACATTTGTGGTTTGTAATTCATAAAATTCATAGCAAGTATTGATTATAGTAGATCTGGAGCCGTATTCTCTTATCTTATCTAGACTCTTATCTTACCGCTAGGTGTTACTCCTAACTCGCGCAAAAGGGTCTTACATAGGAGTTGTCGTCTAAAACCTATTCACAAACGCACTACGAGATACTGTTATGTAGGACAAATCCCTAAACGTAAGCTAAGAGTGACGTCCCGTTGCTATGGAAAACGTAATTTCCTATGCATGAGTAAATAAACGGACAGCAGTGTGATTGGTTGTTGAATGACACGTGTGAAACCAGGAAATTGAAAAATTCAATGTCGATAAAAGCGTGATTATAAACAGCGCAAATAGTAGAAAAAATGCATGATGACATCTTTGTGTTGCCATGAGACTGACACTTCATACAACTTACACACAATAGCCTACTTAAAGAGAGGGTGAAGTTTAAAAACAAAAAAACGTGAAATGCGTCATATTATGCGACAGACTGGCGTCCAACCCAGGGTATACCCTGCCTAACGCCTGCTGATAGCTGGGATACACTCCAAACCCTCCGTCCTCGCGACCCTGAATTGGATGAAAGCGGTACAGATAACGGATGGATGGATGCATCATATTAAGGGAGTGATTGCAAGGAGGCTGTAAACAATTAGGCTGTCTAATGAGCCATATCTTAAACAGACCCCCCCCCCCCCCCACTACCGTGAAAAGCACCTCGTGAACTGAAAATGAGTGGCGAGAAAAGAACAAGGAAACCTAACTGGTCGTAGGACCAATTATTACTACCGGCCCAGTTGGTACGGGAGAGGAGGACGGTACTCAAAGGGAGATTTGGGGCCGAGATTACGAATAAGAAGAAAAAGGAGGCATGGGTGGAAATGAGCAGAAACATAAATGCATCTTATGCAGCGGTGTCTGGAACGTCAGAAGATTGTGAGAAGAGATGGTATTCTCTACAGTCCCAGTGTCGGCTCGAGATCGCCGCTTATAAAAAGGATGCTGCTGCAACAGATAGGCAATGTCCGTCAGGCATCCCTACATATGTTGCATAAATTGGAAGACGTGCACGTTTTCTTCTTTGTGCACCCCCGGCATACCTGCAATCACCATGAAACTGGCTTTAATTCGATGCAGTTGCTGGATGTCTAATGGGAAACGGATGAATTGTTGGATAATGTGTGGTCGACAGAGCGCTTTAAGAGTTTGGTGGATTGATCGGCTGATAGATGCTTGTGATATACCCAAGTTGTCCGCGTTGCAAAGTTGCATTTTCCCTATGGCTAAATATCTTAGTGTCGCTAAACATTTAATTTCTGGACTGAGCGAGTTGTTACGTTTAATTGTAGACGTAATTGCATCCCGCACCACATCTGCAATAAACGATTTAGTCGGTATCGTTTGGTCAATTCAGAATCATCCAGAGTGTCCAACACATTGTGTCTGGCTGCAGCCATTTTGGGAGTCTTTGTGAATAGGTCTTAGGGAGTTAGGAGTCCTCTTGACTTCTTTTAAGGACTCCCAGACTTAGGAACTACTTTTAGGCCTAAAAGTGGTTGTGAATTACTTTTATCTTAAGAAACTAGGAGTCCTAAATTTAAGAGTGACACGCACACATTTTTTAGGAGTTACTCCTAAATTCGGCAGTTAGGACCTACTTTTAGACCTAAGATTCTTTGTGAATACGGCCCCTGGTTAAGTGAAACATCTTAAATCAACAGAATTAAATGTATAGCCTTTAGAATGGGATAATATGTAGCATAGTGCCACAGCTTTAACAGCAATGAGACCACAAAACAGATTTTGGACAGTTAAACCACATGATTTAAACTGTAGCAGTCTGAGGCTTTTGCTACATTATGCAAATGATTTGATACTATTGAAATATGGGATATCAAATCTAAAAAACATTCATGTTCTGCCTTGTCTAGCTTCCAGAGAGAATTGGAAACTATTTTCTTTAAGGGGACACAGAGGCAAAAAGCTGTGTTGCTCCAGTGCTGGATGTAGTTTGCGGGACATCTACATGAATGTTTGTTCTGATGTCCAGAAGTTCTGTAGGCATTAAGCCTCTGTGAAACCTAGAACAACAACGTCCGAACACTGCAGGGTCCGGTTAAACAACCAAAGCGACTGCGACGACTTCACAGAGCAGTCATCTAAAACACGCACACACAGAATACTTAGTACTATAGCCAAGTTGTTAACATAGGTTTTTACGCTGGGCTTTAGCAAATAAATAAATACCTAGGGTGTATTTATAGCCCACCACACCGGGGTAGTATTTGTGTTGGCTTACCCACTCAAGCCGCCGTTGGGAGCTGTCTGTAGCGTCAAACTCCTGTAGGGCTTCTCAAAGCTGATTCTAATTCAATTCAGCTCTTAAAGATAACCAGCTACTCACCCATACCAGAGTGTAGACGCAGCCCAGAACACCAGAGCCCAAACCAGTCACTGAGAGCTGAAGCCAGCAGGTCTATCCATCCCCAGTTGTGTTTTTTAAAGCGTTTTTCACTTATGAGGACCGGGTGAAGAATATAGGGGACATTTTAAAAGCCGTAATCAGCCCAACCTGGGTCAGTTTACTGTGTCTCTCTGTAACAGTGAATCACAACGAGCCGAGGGAAGGGAGTCCTGACCGTAGTAATTTATTGAGTTCATCATACGTTTAGTGTTCAGAGAGAGTGAGAGAGTGATGGCTGCGGAGCTGCCTGGGTCTGTGTTAGTGATTCGTTTGTAGCAGGTAGTGAATGTTGTATTAAGCTACTTGATAGCCTATAATGAAAAAAATGAGAGGAAACTTTTTATTAATCAAACTTTTTATCAACCCCTTTTTTTTCATTCGAACCACCTGACCATAGATCGATATTCCTGTTGAATTATCGTCCAGCCCTTCTCTCTTCTGATTCACCCTCCTGAACTGGATTAGCCCGAATTAGCATCTATCACTCTGAGGATTTAAATGGTTTCATCTTGGTAACCTTGGTAAATCTTGGTAAACCTAACTATGACAATAACAACCAGCTGTATGCAATATGTCAAAATAATACAGGTTTGCTCATTTCTGTTGACTGCCGCAAAAGAAAAGGATTCTATATGAAGAAATTTACACCCAATCAAGAAAAATGTCTGATATTAATAAGACATTAAAGCCTTAAGTGTTACTGGTCTGATTTTATCCAAAGGGTTTTTGGTTTCCAAAGTCAGAGAACAAGTAAAGGAGATGAAGAGATATTAATGGACAGAAACATTGATGGACATAGGGTTGAAAATTCCCTGCACGTGTCAGGTTGTACGTAGGCCTCTATCTTAGATTTTCCATTATTATAAGACTATATGTTTGTTTAGGATTTATAATTGACCTATTTCATACCCTGACTGAAATCAAGAATTTGATCTTGTGACAGGCAGAAGCTCTAATATCTGGATTCTATATTTAGTCATGTAGGTTTAGGCTTTGACTTAGATAATGATGAACATTAAACTTCAATCTAACACCAAAGTGAAACTAGTGAACAACTTTGTATGTAAGTTGTAGCAGCACCCCCCTCTGAACCTTTGTAGACCCTAGGCGTTGCATAGTGTAGTGGTTAATACAGGCGCTTCATGTTCAGAGGCGTCAGCCCTTAAAGTGGTTGTCTCGGGTTCGAATACTGCCCTTAATGAGGCGCGTCTCCTCTGGATGAGTTCTGGGAAGAAAAAATCTGATGGGATAAGCTCAGAGGTCATGACTCCACCATAAGAAACAGACTGAACAAAAACTGAGCGGCCTAGTCTAAGTCCTGACCTGATTGGGATTGAGATGCTGTAGCTGGACCTTAAGGGTGTTTCATGCCAGGCTAAGACTCCATCACTCAGGGTCATGGAGGCCTGGGCTTTTCTCTCTTAAGAAGAAAAAACAGCATTTTGTATTTCTTTGTGTTGTTTTTGACTGATACTTACAGTACAGGCCAAAAAGTTTGGACACACCTTCTCATTCAATGTGTTTTCTTTCTTTTCATGACTACATTATAGATTCTCAATTAAGGGCATCAAAACTATGAATGAACACATAATGTATGGAATTACTGTATGTACTTAAAGAAAAAGGGTTAAATAACTGAGTACATGTGTTCATGGGCGCCGTCAGAAAATATCAATATGTATTGTGTAAGTTTTGAAAATGAAAAATTTAATTTGATCTGTCAAAATAAGCAAATTATATATGGTTGGGATTAGACATTTAAAAAAAATCCTCGAATTATGTATGATATTATCATTTCATCGCGCTCCCTTACTGAAGGATATCGTCTGACACTGGCAGCAGCACATGCGAAATGTGTACAGCACGCTTGGCCTACGTGAACGATTCCTTCCTTTCACTGCTGTGGAAGATCTTTTCTGTCAAACTGTTGCTCACTTTAGGTCAAAGTAGGATTTTGTAGTGAGTTACCGCTGCATTAAAGTGCGCATTATTCAGTTAAAATGATGTTTTTAGACTTAAACTAGCGCTAACTCATAAGCGGAGTAGCTCTGTAGATCTTCACGTCATGGTGATGTGATACAGCAGCTTTGCTCAAATTTCTGCACGTTAGCTCAATAACTCCCATTTTGTTCTCTGTTAACTTATAAATGCAATCAAACATAAGATGTTATATTGACTATCAGTTGACCTTGCCTCTGTCAAAATGAGGTATTGATCATTTTGAACAGTCAAATACATATTTTGACCCTGTTTAAATATGCATATTAAATAACTTTGTCAAATTAAGTAAGGAAGCCTTCTTGGTCCATGACTTTTCCTAAAACTTTGTGAATTTTAATAAAACTATTTTGAATATTTATCATGTGAATAATAATATGATCATGTCAACAAAGGATTTTGCGCTGTTTCAACTTAGTTTGCAAACATTCTGGATCAGATAATATGAAAGTACTCTGTGAAGGGTGGTTGGCAGAGATGGATCATACTGTATTTGACAACATAGGGGAACGTGTATTAACACAATTCCACATCATCTTCAAGAGATGCACTGAAAGCTACAAAACAGCTCAAAGTAGTTTGTACAGTAGCTGGCAGAGGATTTGTATCAGAGGTTCTGCCTGCAAGGAGTTGAGTATAGATTTAATTTTTTATTACAGGTAAAATATTTAAGTCTTCTCTGGTTTTAGTGTCTTTAGTTATAATCATTCCAAAAGATTTTAACCTCATTTTAACAGGAATCCCATATAAGTCAGTTTGCTCCATATCATGTATTGTCATAAGCTCACATTTTTTTAATGTAAATAGAATCCTAATGCTTTACAAATATTCCAATTTTGTTATTATTATCAAAGGGATCTGGACTGTTTTTTTTTAGATATAGCTAATAACTCAGCAGCTAAAATAAATAATTAGGGAGAAAAGGGACAGCCATCCGGATTCCACGATTGATGGTGAATCCTTTAGGTGTTCCTTGGGGGAGAGAAACCGAGATATTAATATCCTCATACTTTATATGTATCGATTTAAAAAACTCTGTACAGAATCCAAAATATTCTGACGTTTTTATAATACATGTATGTTCAACAGAATTAAATGCTAAAGATCCAAAAATTAAAATGAAACCCTTATCTTCAATCAAAGAATTATAATCTACTAAATCAAGGACTGATCTGATTTTATTATGTATAGACCTACTGTATCTTTTATAAATCCTGATCATCTGTACAATACCACTTTTCAAACAATTTGCAAAAATAAGAGTAAATAATTTGTAATCCACTTAAATTGCTAGTGCAAGCACAAAAGAATGAATTTAATGTGGTCTAGCAGTACAGAAGCAGTTATATATGATTCACATAAAGTATAATTGACTTAAATATATGAGAATGATAGTAAAAATACCATAAAATGCATGATTTTATGTAAATTAATATGAAAATAATCTCAGTTCTGTTGGGGGCCCTGCCAAGATTCTTTTCATGGGGCCCAAAATTCTTAGCAGCGCCCCTGCATGTGTTATATTCTAGATTCCTCAAAGTAGCCCCCATTTGCTCTGATTACTGCTTTGCATTGTCTTGAGCTTCCAGAGGTAGTCACCAGAAGTGGGTTTCCATCAGTCTTGAAGGAGTTCCCAGAGATGCTTAGTACTTGTTGGGCCTTTTTCCTTCACTCTGCGGTTCAGCTCACCCCAAATCATCTCCATTGGGTTCAGGTCCGGTGACTTTGGAAGCCAGGTTATTTCACACTTTTTTGGAAAAGTTCTACATAATTCCATACGTGTTCATTCATAGTTTTGATGCCTTCAGTGAAAATCTACAATGTAAATAGTCATGAAAATAAAGAAAACGCACTGAATGAGAAGGTGTGTCCAAACGAAACCAGGCAGATAGTGTGTAAGAGGAGCAGAAATTTTGGCTCCTAAAATGGAATAAAGGTGGTGGAGGAAATGTGGTGATATCACTGGGGACACTTGAGGTCATTGAATTCCCAGCCAGAACTCCCAGCTGTCGTCTGTGGCTTCTCCTAACCCAGCCAGCACTTCCCTTTCTGACTGGCTGTTTGACTCAGCCAACCACAAGGGAGAACATTTGAATTTAACATTGCAAATAGGCTTTGTTGGACAGGAAGGCAAAAAGGGAGCAATATTGGTAATGAAGAAATATATAGGCCTATACAGTGTTGTAAAACTTTACATGAAACATCAAAATGGAAAAAAGATGTGAATATTTTTGCAAGACAGAGATGCTGTAAGTCTAATGGATAAAACCTGATGAGGATCACGACTCCCAGTGGACACCCCAGTGAGCTGGGAACCAGACTGCAGACAGACACTGAGTCAACGTACAGTTAGTTAGCATGAAGTGATGTGACCCAGTATATCACACTGATGAATCACTGCACTGTTGCATATGTCAATGATGGGGCAATGTCTGCAGAAATGACTGCAGTCGTCATCAGGAGTTATTTATCTCAAGGAAATTTCAATCAAACGCAACTGGACTTGGTAATTTGTCTTGGAAGACGTTTCACCTCTTATCCAAGAGGCTTCATCAGTTTATACTTTGGTGCAGAAGTCCCCATTTTTACCTGTATGGAAAAAGAAGCAGCAGGAAGATCCCAGATGGTGTTCCCTCCCTCCAGTTAGACAGACGGTCTGGCTCCCATCTGTTCCTCTGTCCATTTCCTGCCATTCATCCATCTGCTTTTCTGCATCTTAACTTACAGTAAAAGCTACTGCTCATATAACCAAACCATATCTGTGGTAATAAAACCTTAATTTCCATCCCATAATTAAAGATATAGGCATCTGTCCAGTCCTACTGGGGCACACTAAAGGTGCACTTAGTTTGATTATAAACACAACATATTTTGGTGTTAGCCTTTACAGTGCCTTCCCCATATTAATGCTTCTACCAGCTAGGTTGAGGATAATCACCCAACAAGCTAGTAATCGTTGAATAAGTTAAAGATGTCCTTTACTGAAAACCATTTTAAAAATCCTACAATCAGTCAGTCTGAATTGTAAAGGCATTTTGCATGTGAATATTTTCTCCAAATTACTGCGATGGACTGGCAACCCGTCCAGGGTGTACCCCGCCTCTCGCCCTTTGACAGCTGGAGATAGGGACAAGCCCCCAACTGAAAGAGCTTGTTACCTATCCTCAAACCTAACCTAAGTTTTAAACCACAAATTTGAATATCAGCAGCTGAATCTCCTGGCAGGTAAATCTCCCGGCATATGGAGCTCGCTGTGAGCATCCACACTCTTCAGCAAGGGAGGGGGGGAGCTTGTACCGACTATGAGCCCAGATCAGATGAAACAACCCTCAGAATTTAAGCATATTACTAAGAGGAGGATAATTAAACTATCAAGGATTACCTCCGTAGTGAAGAGGGAAGAGCAAAGCGCAGAATCTCTGTCCCATTGGCGGGCGTGTGGCTTGGAGACGTCCGCTTGTCCGGTGTAGCTTTGGAGCCAAAGCCTTCTGATGCAGGCTCAGTTTTGGCCCAGTAACAGCCCCCATTGCGCTGTGGTTTGGTCTTATGAGAAAGCCCTAGAGGTGAAAAACCCAACAGCACCACCTGCTGGTCAAATGAGGAAACACATCAGCAGAACTAGTCTGGACATGTTCAGCCACACTAACATCCAGCAGACTTTTCGGCAAGCAGGCTATGTGAAGCATTATGGACCTTTGCTGTGTTTCTATTATTATGTGTGTTTCTAAGGAAATAACACACACACGTACACACACAACCAATGTTGTATAAAGATTGTGAAGCCCAATAATCATTATTAAAGAAGAAAAGCAGATCTCTCTTTCTGAGTCCTTTGATTCTCTAAGCAGAATCATAGTCCATAATCTACCGCCTCAACCAGCAATCCTGTTTCACCCCCAGCAACTTGCTAAGGCCCACATGCATGACCCTGCACCATATACAAGTGCACTGCAGGCTCTTCAAGATAAGTATGGACAGCCACTACAGCTAATACAGAGTTCGTCAAGTGCCATACTTAATGCACCTGCTCTCAAGATCGGTGACGCAAATGCCTTTGACTCGTTTGCCCTGTCTGTCCAGTCCTTAGTAGGGATGTTAAGGACTCTTGAATGACAAAATGGATAAGAGCTCAACTGTGGCTCCCACATAGATCGCCTACTCAGTAAGATCCCTCCCACGTACTGCGATGGCTTCGTTTAGCATTGCCTTCAATCTGGAATTTTGAAGACTGGCACCGGCAGAGCATACACATCCTCCAGGACTTGGCTATCTGTCTCCAAACAGAGTCTCAAGCAAAGCGCATTTCCAGCCGAGCAGTAGCACTATATCAGTTCGATACCCCCCGACCAGTTAGGAAGGATCAGCGTACTACAAAACCCTAAGGAATGCCAACAACTATGTTCTTTAATGTGGCTGAAAAAATGACCAGGGAAGAGACAACTGGGGCAAAGCCTATACAGGCAAAAACTAGACCCAAGCCCAAACCTTTCTGTCCATATTGTGACATTCACAACCACTGCCTTAATTCCTGCAAACGATTCAAGGAGGTGAACACTGACCAAGTTTTAAAGTGGCTGAAGGACGCCCTATTGTGAGAAGGCTGCCACTCGCTCGAAAAAAGACCAACAAGCTCTCACTCTGCTTCAGACAACCACCACCAGAGTAACAGTAGATGGTATCCTGCAGTACGCCACGCCTCTTCTCCGGCGTACCATGGACATCACTCTTCATGCACCCACAGAAGCAGGAAAGGACAGAGTTGTTTTCGACTGTCTTTTCCAATTCCAAGGATATGAGCTTCTGAATGAGCTTCTGTTGCCTGGACAACCCTTAGGGCGCTCCTTGCTTGGTGTTTTGCTGAGGTTCCGCCAGCACTCGGTTGCGGTAAGTGGGGACATAAAGGCCATGTTCCATCAGATCCGCCTGCAGCCTACTGACACACCAGTGCTGAGGTTCATTTGGAGACACATGCAGAGAGAGAAGGAGCCAACCATCTATGAATGGCAGGTATTGCCATGGGCAGAACATGCTACCCATGTTGCGCTGTATATGCCCTCCAGCAGCATGTTCGGGACAGCTGTGGTGACGAGTCCCACAGTAGTCGAGGTTGTGGAGCACTCCTTCTATGTGGACAATTGTTTACATAGTACCCACACTACTGCTGAAGCCAAAGCTCTGATCGATGCCAGCTACTCCGGGAGGGGGATTTGATCTCTGGCAGTGCGTGACAAATGTGTCAGCAGTGATTGAACATCTACCCCCAAATCAGGATGCTGTGAGCTTTGGCTGTCTAAGGGCAGGAACAACCCGCAAGTGTCAACCTTGGGTCTCCAGTGAAACTGTCTCCTTGGCTCTCTAGGCTTTAAGGTCCGTCCAGCAGACCACCTTGAGCCAACATTAAGGAATATTTATAAAGCCCTAGCGAGTCAGTATGATCCACTGGGCTTTATCATTCCATTCACCACCAGGGCTAACGTCCTCATCCAAGATATCTGGAAGCATGATATTGGATGGAATGATCTGATTGAACCCCATTCCCTGAGAGAATAGTCGACAGCTTGGGTTAATGAGCTACCAGATCTCATTCACCTTAAGTTCTCCCGGACAAACACACCACTGTCTGCCAACAAGCCTACCACTCCAGGAAACTACACGTCTTCTGCGGTGCATCAGAGAGAGCGTATGGTTCAGTAGTCTACCTAGGCACAGTTGATGATCACGGTAGTATCCACATATCCTTTGTGGTGGCCAAATCAAGGGTGGGACCAAAGAAACGCCTAAGTATGCCACATTTGGAACTTAGTGCAGCACTCACTGGCACCCAGCTCCTCAAGCTTGTCCAGACAGAGGTGAGCTACCTATCAAACAGACTTTCCTCTGGTGAGACTCCACAACAGTGCTCCATTGGCTGAAATCGGTCATGTCGTTATTAGATCTTTGTTTGCACATATATAGAAGAGATTCAAGCTCTTACTGAGGTGACCAGCTGGAGATATGTGGACTCTGCGAGAAATCCAGCAGATGACATAACGCAAGGCCATAAACTCTCAGATTTGGTACATCTGCACTGATGGATTTGTGGGCTGGATTTCCTTCAGCACCCTCCTGATCAGTGGCCAACTTTGCCTACAGTAGCATAAATTGAACCCGACTCCATTGAACCCAGGAAGTCCACTGTCATTCGTACTACATCAGAGGTTCAGAATACAGACTTACCTGATCTAACTCAGTTCCACACGTGGGACGACCTAGTCCAGGCTACTGTCACTTCTCTTCATAGGGTGGCTGCCTCCAATGATGTGATCACTTATGTCTCAGCAGAAAAATTACTCTTGGCTCAGGCCCAACATGACTCTTTCCCTGGCGATTTAAAGGCTCTCAAGGCTGGTCGACCATTTTCAGCTGACAGTCATCTGGTGACGCTCTCACCTGAATATGACGAAGCCACAGGACTTCTTTGTGTTGGAGGGAGATTACAGTGCACCAAGATTTAGAGGCTGATGCTATCCATCCGGTCATTCTGGATCTGGCGCACCAGATTACCAAACTGTTAATCCAGGACTTCGATCGCAATCTTCCACATCCGGGACCTTAACGAGTTTTGGCTGAGATGTGATGCCAGTACTGGGTTCTGGGTGGCCAGGAAGCAATACGCAGGCATCAGCACAGCTGCAGGGAATGTCAACTCTGCCGTGCAAAGCCAGATGTTCCCAAGATAGCGGATTTACCATCCTCCAGGCTGCGCATCTACAAGCCACCATTCAACTCCACAGGAGTGCACTGCTTTGGGCCATTTACTGTGAAAATTGGCCACAGAACTGAAAAGCGATGGGGTATTGTGTGTAAATGCCTAACTACGAGGTGCGTCCAACTCGACCTTCTGGAAAGCCGCAACACAGATGCCTTTCTTCTGTCCCTGCGCCACTCATTGCCAGGGGTGGCACACCATTTGAACTCCTTTGTGATAATGGTACCAACTTTGTTGGAGGAGAACGGGAGTTAAGGGAGGCATTTGACGCCATGGAACCAGAACTGCAAGATCAGCTGGCAAGACAGAAAATCTCTTTCCCGTTCAATCCCCCAAGAGCTCTACATTTTGGCGGGGCCTGGGAGCGGGAGGTTAGATCTATGAAAACAGGTGGCAAAGTGATCAAGATCCACCCTGGAGCAGACAGAAATATCATAACAGTTACTGTTAAGGTTAAGGACAAGATCTACGTTAGGCCCATCACCAGGCTCATCCGGCTGCCAAAGATCAGTGATTCTGAGGATAACATGAGCTGATTGACTTTCTCTGTGGGTTTTAATGTCCTCAGAACAGACATTTGGGGTTCATTCTGTGTGAGAAAGCCCTAGAGGTGCAAAACTCAACAGCACCATCTGCTGGTCAAATGAGGAAAGACGTCAGCAGAGCTAGTCTGGACATGTTCAGCCACACTGACAACCAGCAGACTTTTCGCAAGCAGGCTGTGTGAAGCTTTATGGACCTTTGTTGTGTTTCCATTATTATGTGTGCATTCCTGAGGAAATACCACACACACACACACCTACACACACACACACACACACAACCAATGTTGTACGTAGATTGTGAAGCCAAATAATCTTTATTAAACAAGAAAACGGATCTCTCTTTCCAAGTCCTTTGATTCTCTAGCCGGAATCATAGTCCCTAATCTACCGCCTCAACCAGTAATTCTGTATCATGAGGTTCGCTCTCAAACAGGTCTTGTTTGGGAATGCAGCCTAAACTGGGTGGCACATTCCATCTACGGCTAAATACCAGCATGATTTCGGTTTCACATTACACTATTCTGATTTTAGTAAACAGAGACAGTGTAAGGGTAGAGAAGCAGTCAGCCAATCAGAGGACAGAAACTTGCATTTCATTAATCTTAATGAGTAAGCCCCCAAATCTTTCCATCGAAACTGACTCAGACAGCATTCCAAAAATTAACAATAATTTGTATACACACACACACATTTATAAATATAAATATATTATAAATATATATATTATTAGGGGTGTACAAAGCAGCTAGGATTTGTATTTGTTGAGGGGGGAAAGTATTTTTTATTCGTATCTGTATTCGAGTAAAATTCAGAATAGTAATGTATAATGTGTTCGTTTACTTGTAGAAGTTCTCAGTTCTCTCTTGTACATTAAATTTTGTGTTCCAAATATACTCGTGCTCCTTAGTTATTGTTTGAATTATGCTGTTGTCAGTGTTTAATGATTATTGTCGGCGTACCATCACAGAGACAGCAGTGCACAGGAGTCGTTTCTGCCTCTCATGATTGTGTGGTGTAAGACCGTGAAGTGTGCAAATGAACATATCTCTACTCTGATTCATTTCCTCGTAGCGTTACAAGATACATTTTCTTTGCACCCAAATACAAGTATTTCACAAAATATTTGTTTAAAATAAATATTTGTACAGGATATGAGTCTGAAAAGCTTGCTCAATATTTAATCAGCAATAACACACTCCTGATTCTCTGTGAGCCATTTGACTCACAACTAAAATAAAACATAATTGTTTATCATTTTATTTGAGAATTTCTTCTTATTTCTGTCCATGAACAGTATAAGTGCCCATCATAAAGTAGAAAAAGCTACCAGTCCCACCATAAGTAAGACGTGTGAAGCAGCTCAGAGCCAGCCGTTTAGATAAGACTGCATCACTGCTAACACTGATAATGAAGTGTGAAACAAGTGAGTCATCTCTGTCCAGCTGCAGCTGCTACAGCATGAGCTTCCCAGACCAAACAGCATCAGAATGCTTCAGGAGAAGTGATCTTTTTCTACAGTTTGCAGCATAAAATCATCTGCAAGTGGTCGTTGTACCGCTTCTAGTGTTTTATATTGTCACCCTCTTAAAATAATAGCCAAAGTCATTTTTTCAGGTTTTTTAACAAAACACAAAAAACACTGAACAAAATACTGATTATATAAAATGTAATAACAATTTCAGTCAAAAGGGTTGATAGATGACTGTTGGTGCATAAATAATATAGTCATCATTACCAAAGTTAACCAATATCACTGGTACATGATTTATAAAAAAAAAAGTTTGTAAAAAATGACTTATTTTAGGAAGGTGACGATATGCTCCATTACAGATGGGGTGCTCATCGTTACCTAATATTTCTTGATTGTACTTTCTACTCATGGCCTTGCTTTGGTTGGGTCTTCCTTAGACCGCTAATATCTTCTTGATTAGAGTGAAATCAGTTACCTGCACATGTAGATATGATTGCTCATAAGCTGTAGAAGCTTTTGGAAAATTAGACTAATAGCTAAAGAAATATTGAAAGGGTCAAATATTTCCAGCACATTTTATGGATATATGTGTAGAGATCAAATTGTAGATTGAAATATTAATGACTGAACTCTGCAGACATGATTTCAGGTTAATATTTAAATATCAACAGATGCTTTCCACTCTGACCCTCCTCCTGCTTTATCCGTCCTCCACTCTGCTTCTACTGGACGTCTCCACCCTTCTCCGTTATCAGTGTCGCTCTCCCTTTCACTGTAAACATGCCCCTGTCTGCTGTCTTTTTATTATCTTCTGTCTATCAGGGCCTCTTGCTTTTCACTACTTGTATCACTTGACATTTCTTAGAAGGGTGGGTTGACTTCACCTCTCTATCTCAGTCCGGATCACCCCTTCTAGCTGCTGCCCCAGGGCTGGGTTGTATAGAGGCTGACCCTTGGCTAACAAACACACCCTGTCATTAAGAATTTACATGTGACAGGACTTTCTTAAGAACCCAGGTCCTGAAGGCAAACAAGAAATCAGATTTATTCACCTGCAGAGCCTCTCTAGCTTTGAAAGCAGCCAACACCATTCTGCTGCGTCTTCAGGCTGACAGGTCTGAGCTCGTCTGATTAGGACTGACAGGATGATTTGGCTTAGATTGGTAGAGGAGTTGATATATGATGGGATGAGCAGGTGTTAAACAGCAGGTCATGCAGGAGGAGTTAGCACACACACTTAAGAGCCTGGAACAGAGAGGAGGGCACATCGAGAGTCATCACACAGCTTGGAATATCAGCCATCATTCTAACAGACAGGTGAACTGTTCCTAAGTCTCATACCAAGTCTTTGTACTTTTTCAAACATCTAAAGGTCAAACCTCTTCTAAAGACAGTAGATCATTCCATCCAATCACTGTTTTCTCTTTGACAAAAACCTCCTTCCTTGAATAAAAATTCGAGAAAATATGTAATATTCATTGATCTAAAACAAAAAGGATTTATTCTGATTTGATGGTGACAGAAAAGAAAGAAAAGTTGCTTTTTCTGAAGTCTATGTAAATATCTGCTTTCAACTGTTTCATAATCAACAAAGAATGTGCAAGTTCACGGTAGTATCAGTTCTGCAAGCTTTGAATATGTGACAGAGCTCTGTTCAGTCCATCAGGGGAAAAAAGAACAAGTATTGTACAACTGCAAACCTACCAAGACATGAGAGGCCCATGGTAGCTCTGGAGGAGCTGCAGAGATCCAAAGCGGAAATGGTAAGATCTGCCAACAAGAAACGTGTTAGTCATGCGCTGCATTGTGCTCCACAAATCGGAGCTTTAGGGAAATGGGAGAAAAAGAAAACATGAAGGAAAGTCAGAAGAAATCAGATTTTCAGTTTGCTATGAGCCATTTAATAAACCCAGCAAACATAAGGAGGAAGGTGATGTCGTCAGATGAGACCAAAAGGAACGTTCTACCTTAAAACCAAAACATTAAGTAGAGAGAACACTGCACATTCCCTCCATGGCATATGGTGGAGATGGCATTATGCTGTGGCTGGCCAATAAAAGGGAGGCAAGTTAGAGTTTTTGGGAAGATGGATGGTGCTGAATACATATTCATATTTACATTCATATACATATTTGTAGAAATGTCCTCCTCCGATGTCCAAGAAAAAAATTTAACTGCCATTTAATAATTTTAGAACAATGGTGCAAATATAAAGGAAAAAAAAAACATTAAACTTGAAGGATCAGTTTGACACAAGGTGAGATTAAAATCTCCCCAACCACCTTAAAACCTGCGGCGTGGTCAGCCTGGGGCATCAAAGCTAAAAATCACAAAGCTTAGCAAGAAGCAGGACAGGAAAAAAACACTCAGAGCGGCATTTCCTGAACATTGGCATAATTAGGCTTATCGGAGCTTTGGCCCACAAGAACAAGCAAATCTAACAGTAGGTTCACACTAATTATACCCTAATAGGGATCTCAAGCTTTGAAGATTTGCAAGTGCCCTGTATTTATTCAGTGAAAGGGTAAACGGCGTCCAGTGGTTGTAATCTCCTGGTCCATTAGGCAGCAGAAATAACCCTCCTATTAAGGATTCAAGTCCCACGCAGCAGTCTGGGTGATGATGTTTAGGGAGGGATGCTGGGAGATGACAATGTCTTTTCCTATTATTTCCAAACAGCTCTGCTATTCATCCAGCTTCCTGGCCTCAGTGGAGGGAACGTCAGGAACCAATCCCACGCAGGAACAATCCGCTTCTGTCCTCCAGGAGCAGAGGCCTGCCAGGGGGGAGGGGCTTATTGTTTTCTGCGTTACAGAAGAGCGGGATGATTTAGCTTTTTGTGGCTTCATTTCTGGTTCATTCATCATCATTATGCTCATTACTGCCTCTCTCCTCAGGCTGGAGGATAACAGCAGGTTGGGACTGTCTGCAGGACCCTACGCTTCTGAGGTCAGCAGCTCCACCCTTGTTTGTGCTCACTGGTGAGAGGAGAGCCTAACGATGCAAAAACCTTTGAAAGAATGCTCGACACATAAAACAAGGAGGGGGGGGGGCGTTCTTCTCAGTAGATATACACCAGTGAGAATTTATCTGTGAAAGCTGCTGGGGTCTGGAAACAGAAAGGAAAAAGTCTGAGCTGAAGTCAGTCTTTACCAGATCAGACCTGGTTTGATTAGGTGAAGGGAGAGACGGAGCCAAGAGTGAAATCTGCAGTTTAGCAGTATTAGCATCTCCAGTGCTGAGTCCAACACACGTCAAATCAGGGAGTAGGACAAGCTGCAAACACCATGCATGTTAAACCAAGCTCTGCTCTCTATAAGTCGCCTTGGGTTAGAACTAAATGTTTGTTCCCCAGCCTGAGTGCACAGTCAGCAAGCCAGGAACCTCTTCTCATGTGACTGTGAGCTGGCCTGAGGACAACCTCACCTTTGGACCATGTGAGGAGTGTCTGTGACCAACAGTGGGCGGAGTTTGCAAAGAAGAATCCAAAATACCACCAAGGAATGTCCTACAGCTATAATTGCACCTTCTAGCTGAGGCTGATTATGTAAACGTATACCAACGACATTTTTGTGTTGAATGTTCTGGCTTTTTAAAATGTTTTCATATATTTGAGTTTGACTTGTGTCCAAAGCCTTTTTTTAGGCCACAAACAAGAGAGAGCAACATGTTAGTCCCTACAGACCAGACGCCAGAGCAAATTATCTGGGGGGGCTGTTTTAATTTAACCCCTTTTATGTCCCATTGGTCCTGTGTTACATGCTGCCTGGTCAAATCTGCCCTCCATGACATCCTTTATATGAACATATTCATATTGTAAATTCTTTTAAAGCTGAGATTCTTTGGGGAGAGTTGGGAGTTTTCCCAACCAGCCGGTCGGTTCTATGCCAGAACATGGCCAGTAGGTTTTCTACTTCATAGCAACCTCAGAGTTTCCAAATATAGGTCAACTCAGCGCCAGAAAGTTGGAGATATTCATTAAAAACGTACATTTTTATCTATGAAAAGTAACTAAATTACCAAGCTCCCGGGTTGAGTTATTTATGCCAATCAAGGTTATAATAATATAACTGTAAACACAGTACACGATACGTGTTGGAATAAAAGTTGGTTCCTTAACATAAACTAGTGATAAATAACTAGATGAAAGACGGTCAGCTCTTTTGGAAACACTCTGTCACAAAGACGTTTTAGAAGGATTGTCTACAGTTTATAAGATGTCATATTATTTATAAAATCTTGTTAAGATCTGAATATGTAATTTTGGTCTTCCTTTGTGCGTTTCTCTGTTTCAGTACAAAAAGAAGGCAGAGTACAGACAGGCTGAGTGGAACAAAGGTCACATAATCTTCTAGGTCTGTGCTGATTCCACCTGCTCAGAACGTCCTGGTCATATTTATGCCAACAGTCACTGCAGTGAAGGCAAACCTTTCTTCCCATAAATCCTCCTGCTGTGAAAAAAAACGTGTATGTCTGCAGATGGATGGGTCAGTAAAAGGGCTCTAACCACAAAAATACACGTAAATCACTGGAAGCTGTATTAGAAAGTGACCAGAACAAGTCCATTTGTTCATTAGCTATATGAGGAATGTAACTTTGAGATGCTGCTGAACCCTGGAACCTGGATGAGAAAGTTTGAACTCAGACCTAAAAATAATTTCCCATGCCTGATTTTGATGCTGTTTTGCTAAAGAGAATCTTTGTGCTGCTTGTTGCATAATGTGCTCCTGACCATTTATAGACCATTTTTCCCTAATAACAAATAATGCTGCGTATTAAGTTTCATCTTGGGTTTCGCAAAGTTTTTTTCTGTTTTATATCTTCTGGATATCAGCATCTAAAGCTGAGAGGATAAACTGTTTATCAGTTGTTAGGGACAACAGGATTAAATCTGCTCCAAGAGCTGACTGCAGCATCATGTGCTAAAACCACATCCTCTGCCTGATGTAAGATCTGTCACAGGATTGTACTGAGGTCTTAACCATCTGAAAAGGAAGCATTAGTCATTCGTCATTCTCTGATTTGTTCAATGTGACAGATGGAAAAAGTGACTTTAGACCTAGAAAGGAGTATAATACCATGAGAGCAATGTGGCGATTTACTCTGACTGGAAAGGATGGATATGTCTGCAAAGTTACACCAAAATTCTGAAGAAACAGTGGATTTAAAGAACTGATTCAGTTCAGTAACTGTGAAACAGAGTTCCAGTCTTTCCATTTTCATACATGATAACACTGAGGCTCTCTCTGACTCTTATCGACACAGCTGTTTGATCCCCCCACCTCCGTCCTTCCTGCGTTATTCAACAACCCCACAAGGCTGAGAAAATGACTTTTCCAGAGAGACGACATGTGTTAATCAGGTTAAAGTTTAACCAAAAACTGACTCAGTGTTCTGGGTATCCCAGATATCCCAGGATCTATCACGACATGAAGGAATCTGACTCCTTGGATCCAGCTCTCTGAAGAACCACTGACTCCCTACTACATCTGTTGCTTACTGTGGCTTGTAGTTTCCCACAGTTCTTTGTGCCATAACCACAATCATTATGGTATTATATTGGCATTTTATGTCATCAACCAGGACAAAGTAGTGCAAATGTGTGACATGAAAGGAAACTTGTGCATGTGTTTTTAATGTGTTATTAATAGATATTGGTTACTTTGACACCTCTAAATAACATCCAGTGGGCCAGTTTCTTCAAAAGTCCACCTTTGTGTATTTTAATCCCAGCATAAATGAAGGCTCAGAGGTTTGAGTAATGCATTACAAAAGTAACGAGTTACAGGAATAAATTACTTTTTTCAGTAACTGAGTAATGTAATGCATTACTTACAAAATATACAGCAATATATTACTACTTACAATATTAGTAACTCAAGTTACAAATGCATTTTAAATAGTTTTTTCTGGCCAACTGATGCAACAGACCAAATCAAGTTGGATACGTTAGAACAAGATCCACCATCTACTTCCTGTTGCTTAAAACTAAAACATCAGAGAATCAGGACGGCTAAGGAAAAGGTTGACTGTATATTTAAACAGCGGCATCATTCACACTGTTTTCCTAACCATCTGTTGTAAGACTTCAGACTTCAGAGTCTCATCTTTGTCCACCATCTTTGTGATGAACACTTTCAGCATCTTCTTTTGATTAGATTTAACAAACATTACCATGAAATAGAAGGCATGCAAAGGGACTAGAGACTTATTTTTAATAAAATAGTGTTAAAACTACAGTATTTGTCGTGTGACACTTATGTAGAATGTACATTGATAAGTTACGGTCGTTAAAAGTCGTGTTAGATATTTAAAATATTTAATCAAAAGTAACTTAAAGTAGTGTAACGCAGTTAAATTTTTAAGGCAGTAATATGTAATGCAAACATATTACATTTTTGACACTGTAACTAGTAATGTGAAATATATTACAATTTCTTTGTAACCTGCCCAACACTGCAAACAGTATCCTGAAGGCAAAGAACCCAGCAGACAGTTTCAGAGAGAAAGCCATAGAGAAGCCCAGAGCACGGTTTGGTTAGCCCATTTTTACACCAAACATCATGCGAGTGTAAGGCGGGCGTACACGTTTTAAGCCCGTTGATTTAAAGGCATCAACGGGTTCAGCTGCTGACTTCTCTACTGCTGCTCATCTCTGGGTATAAAACGGGTACGTTCTTGTTAATAAAATAGCCCAATGTATTGATTTGTTGAAATAAAATGTGTATATGTGTAGGACATATCCTGGTAAAGTTGGTGTCCGGTCTATTCTTCCATAATAATTTACTTTTAAACCTCATTTAGCTGGGAAACCCACAAAA
Source organism: Apricaphanius iberus (assembly GCA_028564705.1). NCBI lineage: Eukaryota > Metazoa > Chordata > Actinopteri > Cyprinodontiformes > Aphaniidae > Apricaphanius > Apricaphanius iberus. The sequence goes on from JAPXFQ010002266.1 coordinate 240,734, forward strand.
CACTACAACTTTAAACCCCTCTTCCACTGCCAAACGTAGTTTTTTATAGAGTAAACACTTACCATCTAAATGTAATTTCTATGACACTGTGTTCCAGCCTTTTTTCATATTGTCTTGTAAAAAGGGTGTCTTGTGTCATAAAGAAGAGGAATTTCCTCAACTTTGACAATTAACCTTTCGTTGTCCATTGATTTGCAATCCTGTGATGTCCCAGTGATATACGCAGTGTTTATGTCATCGCCATGCGAGGACTTTGATTTTGAATATCTAGCGGATGTTTTATTTGGCTAAATCGTGGCTGTTTCCTGTGTTAGCACATCGGTAGCTCAGAAGATTGACACAAATACGTTTCAAAAGTAGAACTCAAACTCAAATTCGGCATCACATGGTGATGCTCGCAATACGCACGTATAGCGCGGATGATGTGGCTTGTACCACTGATAAAAACAGGAGCATTTATGACGCGCACTACTGACGTATTCAGCTACAGTCGGGTGATCTCGCATGACGCTTTCCTGTAAGTTTGGGGTTAGAAAACAGGATCCAAAGCTCTGAACATTTACCTGAGCCCTTTCAGTCCATCCCAAAGTAGAAAGAGCATGACCCAAATGTAATTTACCAAGACATGGATGTCCACCCAGACTGGCAGGCTTGAATAGAGAGCACTGATTAGCAGAACAGCCGAGAGGCCCATGGTGACTCTGGAGGAGCTGCAGAGATCCATAGCTTAGTTGGGAGAATCTGTTGAAACTTGAAGTTGTGCTCTACACGAATCTAACTCTTATGGAAGATCAACAGTAAGAATGGCACAGCTGAAGGAAATTCATTTCAAGTCCAGTTTACCACCTGGCATGTAGGGAGCGCAGCAGGTATATGGAAGAAATGTATCTGGTCAAAGTCTGAGATCAAAGTTTAACATGTTAGCATACACACCATGTCCACTTAGAACCATGTGGCTGTAGCTCCATACTGTGAAGAGGCTTTTATGATCATGGAAGGATGGAGCAAAAGTCAAACTACAAACCTAGATCCAGTCACAACAAGGACAAGAACTAAAAAAAAAAGATTTTCACATCCACTCTCACTCAGATTCAGTTACTGAAAAGAAAAAAACAGCTAATATTGCAGTTTCTTTTGGAGACAAACGCCAAAGATTTGCAGCTGCTGTTCAGCAGGCGGAGATTCTACAGCCTTTCTTTTAAAGCCACGTGTTCTGTTCCTTTAATCTCCGCTTTATGTGCTGTTTAGTGTTGGTCTGCCCGGTGAAATAAATAAAATACATGTAATTATTGTGATGGAATGTGAGAAAACATGAACAACTTGAAGGGGTGTGAACACTTTGCCAAGCCACTGTGTCGACTTCAGTGTACTGATATTTTTGTTCAGTTTGACATTATTGTTCCTTCTTCTCTTTTAAGCGTGGCAAACATAGCAAAAATAGATCTTTTGTGTTGCAACCATTTTTCTTAAATTATATTAGAATAAAGTATAAAAGGTATATGTACAAATATAAATGATAAAAATGGATGGCATTTATATAGCGCTTTACACTTCCATTACTAATTGACTTTCACATTCACACACTGGTGGAAGCTATGATTGTAGCCACAGCTGCCCTGGGACAGACTGACATGTTGCGCCATCGGCCCCTCTGGCCAACACCATTAGGCGGTAGGGGGAGTGTGTTTCCTAAGGACACAACGAATGAGACAGAGGGATCTGGGGCTCAAACCGGCAACCCTCTGGTTACAAGGCAAACTCTGAACCCCTGAGCATATGTGACTGTTTAAAACAGCTAATAATTTGAGCTGCAGTGTTTCTCTACCCCTCTTCTTGGAGGACCACAGCCCTGCATAAAACTCCAGAAGGAGAACTCCCATTTCACAGAGTACTTCACCACCAGGGCTTGGGATGTTGTAGCAGGTTGATCATTTGATTCTGTCTCAGACTTCTAGAGCCAGAGGTGGATCTGAGCTGAAGCAGCAGAATGTCCTCATGTTATGCGATACTGAAGCGCCAGCGGATCAAGGCAGCTCAAGCCAGGACAGATTTATCTGCTGCAGTTGCTGCTAACTGGCCCCAGGCCTGGCTATCACCGGGGACACAGGGGGGTTTCTTCACATCAAGGTTGAAAATGTTTGAAAGTTTTCTTTAGTTTTTACTTTAGATTACCAATTCTATTTTAGCTTTTACCATTCCTTATGCTTGCTCAGTATGAGGGATTGCTGAGGAATTGCTGTGGTTCGTGTCTGCATGTTCCGGGCACAACCTCACGTTGATGACTCATCACAATCTGCTGGGATTCCTTATATAGAAAACTTCACTGGTTGGAATGTTTGTATAATTGTATTAAAATGACTTTTCTTGTAAAGTGCCTTGAGATGACATTTGTTGGGAATTAGTGTTGGTACAAGCGGCTGCAAACACCCTATGAATGATTTTTAGATCATTTTCAACAGTTTTCTTAATGGAGCCTTAGAATCCAGCGTTCCTTGGCTCTTGGTAAGTTTGAGGCCAGGTCAATGATGTTGTCCAAGATTTTCTACGAATGCGCCACAAAAACCCTCGTCATAAGGCGTCCATATTCAGTTTATTGTATTTAAACAGCACTCATCCACCTGTTCTCTCAGACTAAGCAGAACAATACGGACTGTAATCTGACGGGAATCTGAGTCGGTTTGTAACCGAAGCTAAAGTTTCTCCTACTTTGACCGAGTCATGCATGCGTGACCTGACCTGCACGGACAGGCAGTGACACACAGGAGCAGAGGGATTCCACTGTATGTCATGGGGTTGCTTCTGATCGCCACATACTGCAAAAAATGTTTTGTTTGTTTGTAATAAGAAACCCTATCAGCACCTTAGTGTGTAGTCCGGCCAGCTCCACACTAAAAACAACTTCTCCTCCTTCAGACAGCAGGATGACCTTTTAACCCTTGTTACTGCCATGCATACGTCCGTTCTCGTTGTCCTGGGTCATTCTGTCCTCCTGCAGGGCCTGCTCCATAGGATCACTCAGGGAATGTGGAGCCCACCTTGCTGTGCTGCGTATCCAGTTGCTGCCTTCGGCTCCTCCTGTACAGATGAACAGAAGAATCATTGTAGATGCCAGAAACTGACCGCACCAAATCTTTTCTTTCCAGCCGGCTGACAGTGACGTCACCTCTGAGGATCACAGAGATCCTCCACTGGAGCCACAGCTAGCTAGGAGTACAGGACCTTCTCTATCAACTACCTTTAAATTATATTTAACTCAGTTATTTGGTCTAATAGAAAAAGATGCGATCTTTGTCCAGCTGAAAGTGTTATTGATCAGCTGAATGTCCCTGATGTGCTGACATACTGCGGTGTAATCCCCGTCTTTAGAGCCGTATGTTTTTCATCGCTACATGAGGAGCCTGTGGCGATGAGCTGCTGGGCAGATGATTGCTGCCCGATCATCTGTTGCCCAGCAGCATTTCTGAGTCAGGTGTTCTGCAGATCTGTCTTTGGATCTGTCAGCAGCTCGGCCCAGAAGGCTCCTTGTACAACTCAATTAGAGGTTGAAAGTGGCAGCTGCTTCCTCCGTTTCTCTCGCTGTCTCTCTAACTCTTATATGCACATTATTTTCAACCTGATGTACATATTCTTATTCTGTGTTGATGTACATATTCTGTCTATTATTGTATTTTTTTTAAATATATTTTTCTGTTCTGTTACATATGTTGTATATTTGTTGTTTCTTTGGCTGCTGTTTACGACCGAATTTCCCCTGGTGGGACTATTAAAGGATTTTTCTATTCTATTATCTTTTTTTTACGTTTTTTTGTTGTTTTATTCCATTTATTGCAGTCACAGTGTGACACTGATCTTGTTGTCCTGATAACTCCACAAACCCTGGGATAATTAGAGGGCACCATTGGCTCTGAGCTGTTATTACTATCTTTTGAATTTCACATAAAGCTCTAGGAATGCCTCCCACTGTCATTCTCTACCACAGCTTGACTGATGCCTGAGCATAATTCACACTAAATACTGCTGACTCATCAACAGACAACAGGAAATTGGCATCAGAGTAGTTTTTTTGTTCTGATTTTATTGTCAACACTTTAGTAACTGCATTTTAAAGGCCAAGTATTATATTAAAATTTTAATTGAATAAAACATAAATAAATCAGTTGTTCTAAGGGTTCAGAGTTTGTCTGCCATAAAACCAGGATATTCATCTCCATACATGGATGAAGATGTAATCAGCAGAAGTGGGAGTAATGGAGTATTTTTACTTCATTACTGTACTTAGTAATTATTCAGCTATCTTCACTTTACTTGAGTATTATTTTTCGGATGACTTTTTACTTTTACTCCCTACATTTCCATAGAACTTTCTGCACTTTCTACTTCTTAGATTGTAGAAAATAGATTGTAACTTCCATCATGAAAGGGATATGAAATATAAAAGGTAAAACAAATCGGGGAAACATCCACAGCACACTGGAAGAAAAAGTTATTTCAATGTACTTGATTGCATCGTGTACATCAGTCCTACATGATCAGAACAAATAAATAAATCGGACATAATTTATCCTCTCTCTCCTAAATAAGAAATTTCCATTTAAATAATCATTTTAAAATATCATGTTGAAATAACATGATATCTATTGGTTGCCATAACATGAATTTATTACATAATGTAGTCATGTTAACATTAAAACAATATTTTAACACCTACTTTGTTGTCGCTCGATGGTTTTGTGTAATATGGCTAAAGCTGGGTTTTAATCTCAGGTCTCATTGGAAAGCACCACACTACCCTACAGCCACACATAACATCCGAGTTCAACAATATTAAATAATGACAAGATGACACCTTTCTTATAGCATCAAACATGTTTTTTAATTACATTAAATAGTTTAAGTCACCAGGTGTGGTTCAGAGGTTTTCACCGTAAAAACTGTTTCTTTGATATTACTCAAAATAAAGTTTAGTCTAACAGCTATTTTTAGAGTGGGAAAATGTATTAATTTTAAGTTAATGCTACAGCAAAACCTTTTACTTTAATCTTTCTTTAAAAAAACAGAGGCAATGTTTTCCAATCTAATTTTGTAAAGTTTACAGGAATGGGATTTTAAAGTTTGGAGTATTTCATATTTTCACTGCTAGAAGAAGTAGCCAAAATGAGAACAGTGAAACCTCAAAATTCTTGTATTTTTTCCACAATAGCCTTTATTTGACAGTGGATTGTACATGGAGGCAAAAAAACATGAAGCAGGAATCAAACCCAGGACAAGACCTGGGCCTCTGTGTACCAAACACCAGCACTAACAACTTTGCTACACAACCACACAGAAAGGTTTTATTGAAATAATAAATATGACTTCATATCCAGTGTTAACTGAATATAATTATAATGGTTTCAGTAACACACTTCTTTCACTTTCCACCAATGGAGGAAAATCCTACTATTGTTGATAATTACGTAAATTGTACTTAATTCAATCATATAAATTAGAGACACATGTGGATATGGATTGTGTAGCATTTACTAGATTAATATCTCCAAATTCAAAGAGCCCAAATTCAATTCCTTTTTTTAGTGCACCAACAAGTTGGCTGCCCACTGTAGGGAAGAAGAAGAAGATGGAGTGGAAAATGAAGAAGAAGACAAGAGCAAAGACAACAGTAGAGATGGATGAAGAAGTGGCCGTGTAACTGAAGAATGAAGGAAGAAAGCTGGAAACATGAGGCACTCTCCATCCACTGGCTTATCTGAAGGAACTTTTGAATGTTAGGAATGATTCATGGCGAATGCGCTGCGTTTTGTGACAACCTAAGAACTGCAATACTTGGCCTGTCCAACTGAAACCATGGATGTGCGTAAATAATTGTCCCTGAACACAACACACCCCTGCCTACCTCAGCTGCCTGCAAGAGGCGTCTAAGCACTGCAAGACTCATTCAGAGCAAAACAGGGAACACTTTAGTTCCAGGAACTTTGAGAACCATCTTCTGCTGAAGCTTAATACATGATAGTTGTAAAGAGAGGCATTCCTCCTCACAAAAGAAAAAAGGCTTGATTAGATTTGAACTTTAAGTTTGTATGTTGGTTAAAATGTTTCCAAGTTCTTATGCAGAAATAAAAGACAAAACAATTCCTATTAAGTACAAGTCTGATGTGCACCAAAGTTCTACTAAAGTATCCTGCCGCTCAGACATGAGCTCTCTTCTGTTCCATCGATATCATGCTGTCTGAAATTTGATTTGAACATGAAGATCATATCAGTATTTTTTTCTATCTTTGTTAAACACAGCAAAGGTTTTCAGTAAAAGAAAACACATCCGTTTTCTATTTCTAGAATCTTTTTGTTTTTTACAGTAATAAAAAGTCGTGGTGTATCGTTACAGTTAACATTTATTTTTACTTTCGTATTTAAATAGATTTCAAAAACTACTTCAGGAGTTCAGTTTGTACTTTAACCTTTACCAGAGTGTTTTTTTCCCCACACAAGTAGGCCTATGTGTGCTTCTACTTAAGTAAGCAATATCAATACTTTGAGCACCTCTGGTAACCAGTCAGAAAGCAGTCCTTTCCACAAGGCCGGCTGAAACACACACTAACAGCATTTGGATTTCACAAACTCCTGTTCAGGAATCATTAAGAAGCAGATAAAGCCTCCCAGATCATACTGTAATTTAGCCTCCTGCAAACAATCCTGTGTGTCACCAACTTTATCATAACCTCCACCCAAAATCCTTCAGATTATTTCTGAATCACCATCTGGATTTTACTGACTTTTACACAGCTGCACAAAACAACAAACTGACTGACGGAGCATCTTAAGTCGGGGGAACCCAGAACAAAGTCCCACAGAGCTCTGACTAATGCTCTGCTGGTCTAGACGGCTTAACTCTGTTGTGATCACACAGGCAGAAGACAGCAATACAGGGAGGCATGTGTGCAGCTCTAAAGCGGCGCTGGAAGACTGCAGCTGCAGGTTAGATAAAGGCAGAACTGATACTGGACTCCTTCCTGCTGAGCCTGATGCTGATCTGCATGGAATAAACAATAAAGGCCAGTTTTATTTCGCTTCGTGTTTGTCTGATGATAGAGGAGACATAAAGCCGTCAGTTTGGATTGGTTTGGATTATTGTTCATAGTAAGCACTATGGATGGGGAAAAAATAGATTTTACATAAGAATCTCGATTTTTTTGCTTAAAAATAACCAAAAAAAAGTTTAAGTTCAGTTTATTATGAAGTATATTTAAGTATGTAGCAGTTTACTTTAGAAAGTATTTACTTTTCATTCATTCTGTTTTAAAGGTTTAATATGTGGGAAGTACAACATTCAGAAAATTATATATCTTTACAATATTATAGTGTTAATCTGCATTATTAAAGAATCTCAATTGAAATTTAATCCCCACTTACAAAAAGAATTGAATTGGGAAAAAGCATATTGTCTCAGCCCTACAAAGTGGCACTTTTTTATTAATAGTATTGATTATGAATCAATTATGAATGAGTTGTTGTAAGATTCAAATCCCTAGTAAGCACCATACCAAATCATATCAGGAAGAAAGTTATCATAGACAATGATCTGACAATCATTATCTTAGCTGAATACTAAAACACAGAAATGAAACAAGCTCACCATGGTAACAGAGGGGCAGCTTAAGCATGCTGCTGTCAGGGGACGTTCTGGGGTATGTAACAGCATAGCTGGGTGGGCTGGGCGCGCACGGCAGTGAATCATTACAACACATGGAAAATGTGACCATAAGGAGATGAGGAAGCTGAGTACTCTGTGATTCACAGAACTCTTTCAGTTTGTCAGGAGGGAAGTACTTCTAGTCACAGTTATGCTGATGATCAGTGTTGGGCAGGTTACAAAGAAATTGTAATATATTTCACCTTACTAGTTACAATGTCAAAAATGTAATATGTTTGCATTACATATTACTGTCTTAAAAATATAACTGAGTTACACTACTTTAAGTTACTTTTGGCAAAATATTTTAAATATCTAACACGACTTCTAACCACCGTAACTTATCAATTTACATTTTACACAAGTGTCACACCACAAATACTGTATTTTTAACACTATTTTATCAAAATTAAGTCTCACGTTCCTTTGCATGCCTTCTATTTCATGGTAATTTTTGTTAAATCGAATCAAAAGAAGATGCTGAAAGTGCTCATCACAAAGATGGTTGACAAAGATGAGACTCTGATGTCTGGTTAGGAAAACAGTGGAAGTAGATGGTGGATCTTGTTCTACCGTATCCAACTTGATTTGGTCTGTTGCATTAGTCGGCCAGAAAAACAATTTAAAATACATTTGTAACTTGAGTTACTTAAATTGTAACTAGTAATATATTGCTGTATATTTTGTAAGTAATCCATTACATTACTCAGTTACTGAAAAAAGTAATCTATTCCTGTAACTCATTACTTTTGTAATGCATTACTCCCAACACTGCTGATGATACACAGTTGTACATCTCCATGTCTCCTGATGACACACGGCCAGTGGATGCACTTTTTAACTGCATTTTAGACATTAAATCCTGGATGGCAGAAAACTTTCTCCAGCTCAACCAGGACAAAACTGAAGTTTTAGTTATCGGTCCTGAGGCTCAGAGAGAAAAACTTTTACCAAAACTACAATCATTGTCTTTTAATCCTTCTTTACAAGTGAAGAACCTGGGTGTGATTTTTGACTCTGAGCTGATTTTTATCCCTCACATTAAAAACATCACCAAAATAGGTTTTTATCAACTAATGTACATTGCCAGAGTCCGCCCCATTCTGTGACCAATACAGAGACACTAATTCATGCTTTTATCACCAGTAGAATCGATTACTGTAATGCCTTGAGCTCTGATCTTCCCAAAAAGAGCATATCTGGTTTACAACATCTACAAAATTCAGCAGCTCGTGTTTTGATAAAGAGCAGGAGGAAGGAGGACATTACAAATGTCTTAGAATCACTGCATTGGCTCCCCGTATGTTTTAGGATCCATTTTAAGGTTCTTTTAATGGTTTTTAAGTGTCTTAATGGTCTTGGTCCTTCTTATCTGTCAGAAATACTTTTACCGTATGAACCCTCTCGGTCTCTGCGCTCCTCTAGCAGCCGTCTCCTTATCATCCCCAAAGTCAGGACACGGACTCATGGTGAGGCGTCTTTTCATTATTATGACCCTCACCTCTGGAACAGGCTGCTGGAGGATCTCAGGGCTGCAGAGAACGTTCATGTTTTTAAGAGCAGGATCAAGACTCACCTTTTTAACTGAGCTTTTAACTGATTATTATTTATTAATATATTTTTAATTTTCTGCCTGTTTTGATTGAATTTTTAGTTTAGCTTTAAACTAGCTATTATTTATTATTTATCTGCTTTGCATTTTTTTTAATCATATCTTATCATTCTCTTATATTTTATAATTTGGGATGCTATCAGTTTTAAAATTTTTATCACTTTTTTAATACTTAATCTCATTTTCTACTGTTTATTTTAATATTTTAACTTCTTTTTTTAATATTCCTTCCATTGTTTCCTCTCTGGGAGCCCCCTGCATCGGGACGCTGGTTGGCTTTACCTGCCTGGGTGGAGGTGGGGGTACCATCATCCCTCCCTCCTTATGGCGCCCTGGGTCGGTGCCTCGGCTGCTGCTGTTGATCTGCTGCTGATGCAGATGGCTCCATGATGGCGTTTCCTGGTTCATCTGCACTCAGCCTTTTGTTACTTTTGTTACTGTTGCTTTTAAGTGTGTGAGTGTGTGTGTGTGTGTGGGGGGGGGGGGGGGAATCGGGGGGGGGGGTGATGGGGGGGTTAGAATAGAATAATCTTTTAATTGTCTCACATGGAGAAAATTGGTTGTAACAGCAGCAAAAAACAGATGTACAGACAGATCAGGACACAGAACAGACACACACACAATTATTACAGAAGAAAGAAAAATATTTACATCAATATAGTTACAAAAAAGGGTACTGAACAGTTTTTAAAGTAATTAGAAATTTAGAATGAAGGAATTTAGAATAGTCCGGATTGTGTGTTGAGCAGTGCATTTGAAGAGTGGATGTGCAATTTTCAATAAGATATTATAAATAGTCTGTTAAAAGTAATGTGAGATTTATAACAGTGTTGGTTTTGATTTAGTGCTGGCTTATAGATGTGATGTTTTTATTTTGGGTTTGGGAAGGGTGGGGTTAGTGGGGTCATTTTAATCTGTACAGAACTTTGACAATCTACAATCTATGTAGTTTAAAAAATGCTTTATAAATATAGTTTGATTGATTGTCTGATTTATTAATAAATTCAGACGCAGCACTTGTGCTGTAGCTTTGCAAGCTGCTTATTTTTGGTTTTTCTTCACTGTAAATTCTGGTTCAGCAGTGTACATGTCGGCCGTCCATAAGTACCGCTCCATGCTACGCTGCAGCTCTAGAGATGTTTCACACTAAAGGGCCCAAAGTTTCAGTGGATCAAACAGAACCGCGAGCCTAAAGCTGCATCAGCAGCAGGAAGGAAAGAGGAATCTGCAGGTGTATGAGACCAATCTTTTGTTTTAGAAGCCACACAAACATCAGGCAGAAGTTTCTCCTACGCTGCAAACCTGTGGTGCATTCAAGGAACATTTAAAACATGTGGTGAGTTCAACAATGTAGGACTTTTAAAGCTCCAAACAAAATACATTGAAAATAAGCCATAAACTTCTGTTTAATTGTGTTTGGTAAGCAATGTTTGGTACTTACTAAATATGCCTTAATATTCTTTTAGTAAGTACTAGGGAAAAAAAAATATGTTTTTCTTTTTAACATAACTAGAAAATTTGCTTCAAAGGTCAGATCATTTCTCTCCAAAAGTAAATTACATGGTTAAATAATCTAACATGTTAAACAGTCAGACACGAAAAACTGCTTCATAGATTAGATGTTATATTAATGTAATATATATTTATTATTTTTTATTATGTAATATATATTAATATTAATATATTATTTTTGTCCGTGTTGCAAAACCAGCAACTTTTGTATCAACAGAGCTAGAAGCCAAAAGGTTAAAGTTTAAAATATGTGTCAAATTGTATATACCTAATTATTTCCTTTTGGATATTTATTTTTGATAAAGTTTTAATATTTAACTTCCAATTTGGTGTGTTTCCTGCATCTTTTACAGTATGACTATCAGATTAGTAATCAACTATCAGCCAAACCCACAGAGAAAGAAAAAGTTATTTAAATTTACATGATTAAATTGTCTACATTGGTTCCACAAAATCAGAATAAGTAAATCTGATATGATTTACCCTCTTACACTCACTAAATAATGAAACATGACTCTTTTCTCATAGGACACATTTTTAAATACCCAAAAAGGTTTATGTTACATTCAGAATTTCTCCTCATGTGATTTTACGTATAATTGTTTTTGATATTACTTATAAAAATATGTTTAGTCAACTAACAGGTAAGAGCTAATGCTATAGCAAAACCCTTTTACTTTAATCTTTCTATAAAAAGAGGCAATGTTTTCTAATCAAATTTTTTAAAGTTTACAGAAAGATGGGAATACTTCATAATATTTTCATAGTGGGGCTAGAAGAAATAGCCAAAATGAGAATAGTGAAATCTCATAATTCTTGTATTTCGTTAAGGTTTTGTGGCCACAATAACCTTTATTTGACAGTGGATTGTACATGGAGGCACAAAAAGAGACAGCAGGGGACGGGACTCGAACTCAGAAAAAGGAACAGAGCCTCTGCTTTATGAACATCTATATTAACCACTTTGCTTTACAATAATTTGGATTTTTTGTGGTCAAATATGACATAATTTGCTTTCCAGTGTTAACTAAACATGGTTATAATGATTACAGTAACACAATTCATTTACTTTCAACCAACACAAGAAAATTGTGCAAATTCAGTATTGTTGATAAATGCTTAAATTATACTTAATTAAATCATGGAAATAAGAGAAACATGAATAGATTGTGTAGCATTTACTACATTTGTTTTTGTAAATCCAAAGACCTGCCAATTCCTTTTTTTCAGTTGTTCTCTACTTTCTATACTTTGAAACAAAAACTGTTTAATATTTTATGTGGATGAAAAAAACAACAAATCAGAAGAAGTCTTTGTGAAGTGATTTTAACATCTGATGTGTGATTTATTATGAAATATTGAGGTTATCCATCATTGGTTCTGCTGAGCCCAGGTAGCTTTAGTAGCGACCCTCAGCCCCCCTTCCTCGATGCAGTCTCTTGTCTTCCTCCTAACTGTGGCTCGAAGATTCTGATTGGTTCAGGTGAGACCAGGTTGTTCAGACACACTGAGACATCGGCTGGTCATGCAGGTATTCGTACTATAGGCAGAGCAGCCAGGTAGAAAATAAAATCAGCCTCTCCATAAAGCTGCCCAGCTGAGGGAAGCATGAAGAGCTGGTAGAGTCTGCGCTGACATCAGAGCAATGCGCTGTGATGTCATTCTGATGATGTCATTCTGATTTAAAGAGACGTACCTGTAGAGGAGATCGCTGAGCAGCAGTGATGCTTTATTAAAACAACTTTACATTCATTTTACATGTTATTTCATCTTCAGTTAACAACCATTTACAATTAAAAACATGAATACATTAGCAATATTATCAACTATCATTTAAAGAGTTAAAATGCACGATTGGACTGGTTTAATCTTCCAACATGTCTCCTTAAAAACAGAGTGATGAGCTGATTAGTAAAATAGGGTCAACAGTTAGTCAGATATGGACCAATTCAATATATTGGTCCATCTCTGAATGTTAGACAGGGACAGACAGAGCTGGACGATCACGCACGTGTCTCTGGTCTGCAGAGACGTTTCCTGTTAGCATGCAAGACACAGCATCCTCATAGTGACCGGGGCTGTGCTAGTTTGTGTGTGTGTGTGTTTGGCAATGGAGGGAGATTCCTTGCAGGACTGAAAGGGCAGAAGGCGTCATGAGGTCCAGCAGCCAGGAAGGAAAAGGCCTGATGCTGTACAACAACACACACACACACACACACACACACACACACACACACGAAACAGCGGCAGACTTTAAAGAGTGTGTGCAGTCAGGTGGAAAACACCCCACTCACAGCTCCAGCAATCCACAGGAGCAAAGTTGTTACTGATCCAAATTTTGGATAAGTGTGCGTCCTCCTGTGAGACTCCTTGTGTGTGTGTGTGTGTGTGTGTGTGTGTGTGTGGAAGCTGGAGAACGAGGAGGAAATCCAAAATAAGCGGGGCTTTGTCAAGTTCACTCCCCTTCCCTTTGAGATGAGGCAGCCCAGAACAGGAGAGACGTGTGTGAGTGCGTCAGCTCGCTGTCTGGATAGATCCACCAGATACACAGGGTCAGCTGTGTTTGATCCCAGCGGGGGTCTGAGGTCGGATAAGTGTGTGTGTGTGTGTGTGTGTGTGTGATCTCAGGCTCCTCATTAAGAAAAGCCCAGGGTTATCCTGACGCTATGAAGCATCTAAACAGGAGTCTGTTCCTAAACTGTCCTCAGACGTTCTGCTACGGAGAGAGAGAAAGGACACACCGTGACAGGTCACTGTTGTTGCATGTGTTAGTGGACGACGCCCCGGTGTCAGACGCTGGACAGCATCGTGGATGTGAAGATCTGCTGCAGAATCTGGGGGATCTGCTTGGTGTCCATGGCAACAAAGGACCTGCCTGCTGGAAGCGTCCTCTGGAGTCTGAAACAAAGACGAGAAGTGTTGGAGCACAGAGCAGCAATTGTTTGGTCTGGGAGTGCGTGATGGACATGTCCACAGCAAACTACAGTCGGTGTCCCTCAGACACCGACGCTTAGCAACAAAACAACACTGATAATCCTGGAGATCCTATTGGTCCACCTAGGTCAGCAGGCAGGAAATGGTTTCTGAACAGACCAGTCCTTTACCAGCAACCACAGCAACGTTCTAGAGTTTTCTAGACTCATATCCAAAGCTGTCTGTCCTATTCCAGACATAAAAGTCATTATTAATTTATTCAAAATATTTCCATTGTTATGGATGGACCTTTCCCACAGTTTACGTCCAATCAGATGAAGCTATCCTCACACCCAGGAAACAGGAAGCCAGATGAACAATCAGACATCATCACACCTCCAGTCGGCTTAGAGCTACTGGTTGACCTAAAGCCCAGTTTATACTTCTCCATCAGCTAGTTTGCACCCAGATGCAGACGTATTGTTGGTTCTGTTGATTTTTCAGCGTTCCAAAGCAATTCCCCACCAGGACAGCAGGGGGTGCTAACTTTTCATGGTGGGTCTGCCTACCGTTGCAGTGTCGTTTCTGGTTAACTAGAGTTTATTTTCTTCAGCTTGTCAATGCATTCCCCCATCAAGGAGCAATGGATGGCAGGGAGATAGTTCTGATTGAGCTATAAAGCTTTTTACTAGAAATGCAGCTGATAGAATCCTCTAAAAACACGTGGAAATAACCCCAGCAGTCTGTTTTGATGTTTCTTTACATTTCCTTGTGTTTAAAATCACCAAAAGACCAGATTAGATAAACCGTCCTTACAGTATAAAGCATGTAGTACCCAAACGCTGCATTAACTACTTATTACAGTGATCTCTGGCTGTTGCTGAGCTGACCAATCAGAGGCAGGATGGAGAAGTATAAACTAGGCTTAATGGTTAGATTACTGGAATGTGGGAGGAAACTGGAGCTCTCTGACTGAGGGGAGTATGGAAATCACACTGGTGTTCACTTCCATTAGAGACGAGAAAAATAGACAAATCACCATGGATACCTGCTGACAGGCTGACCCCAACAAGACGCAGGGAGGAAAACTGCAGACTGGTGAGTACTACCAGTATAAATAGAAAAACATGCTCCATTCTATCCTTACCTTTCAGCCTGATCACCAAGGGATCCGATAAAGATGGCGAAGGCGTTGACCTGTGGGTCAGAGGTCAAGACCTGGGCAAAACGCTCCGGCCTGATTCCGTAGCGCTCCAGGTTGGCGTCGCTTAGCACCACCACAAAGTGCTCATCCGCCTCCTCTCGTGCCAGCTCCTTGATGCTGGCCTCTGTGGCCTCCAAGGTGTAGTCACCACTCATGCAGAACTGAGCGTGGGCGTGCATCGTCTGAGAGACAGAGACACGGTCAGGGAGTGTTCGTTTAGAAAGGCTTAGCTGACATCCAGCTCATTAAACCTTATGTGAATGCCATCCTGTGAAGGGCTACACTACACTCTCAAACTTTCTCAGAAATCAAACTTGATAAAGTGTGATGAATATGTTTTCAGCCCTCATTTGTTCTGACAGCCTAAAGCAAAATAAAGTATAAGCAGTACAAACTGTGCCATTTCATTTCAGTAAAAACCCAGCTGCTCTGTGAAGGCCTGGAGAACAGTGGTTAACAACAGTCATGGTGACCAAGGAGCACATCGACAGGCCAGGGACATAGCTATGGAGAAGATTAACACGGGGCTGGCTACTAACTAACTAGTAACTCTTCTGAGTGGAAAATCTCGTAGTTGTCGCGCGTCATTTCACAGAGACACGCCCCCATTAGGTCACATAGTAGACCGACTAGAGCGAGCAGCTCGGAAACAAAGATGGCTGCGCCCGTAGTTGAGATGTATTTTCTTTTTATTTGTACTATGTTTGTAATTTCAGTGTCATTTTTAAATGCTCCTACAAACTTGACTACATTTCTGCTTTAATCCAGTCACCAATTTTTACATTGCACGGCCTTGCTGTGCGTGCATTACAATGTAAAGCTTTGCTTTTCATGCTGATCTGCTGAAGATGCTACGCCGCTAACAATAGTAACAATGACTAGCCCGCCCCTCGACAGCTGCTGCCCTCAAAGCGTCCATGTTCTTTCAGACTAGGAGTTTAGTGAGACAAACTGGAATGCTTTAAGCGGGGAATTACGTCACGTTCTCATGTACAGCGACTCGGAAGCCCGAGTATCCGAGACAAATGGAATGCAGCATAAAACAACACCCCAAGGTTTCATGGGAAGAGGGGCGGAGCTAGAAACAAGACAACAGAGGGAGGAAACCTGTGGAAGCTCCAAAGCACTGACCATAAAAATGGCAACGGAGCTGCAATGGAATGGTGTGATCAGGCCTAGTCAAAGCCCACAGATTTATTAAATTCAGAATCTGTGACTTAAAAAGTGCTGTTCATAGAAACTCTCAAGCTCGTCTTGTAACAGGAGGATTGACAGTTCCAACCCCAACTCTGTCCATTTCAATTGTTGTGTCCTTGGGCAAGGCACTTCGCCCAGCTAGCCTAGTGGTGTTGGTCAGAGGGTCCGGTGGTACCTCGCTTCTGTCTGTGTACCCCAGGGCCGCTGTGTACATATGTATGTATTTCTTATGGGTGACTGCGATGAGACAACCGCGGGGAAAAGTTCATGAGGTATGAATATTTTTGCAGAGAGCTACAGTGAACTCTGCAGAGTTAACCCTGATTTTACTCATGAGGGTTCCTACAGGTTTCTTCAAGTGAAATTAAAGTCTTTTTAAGACAATTTATTTTAAAAATGTATACCTATTTCACAGTTCTACCGGCTGAGAAAAACAAAATCATTGAACGTCGGCTCGTTTATTTCTCAAGAAAAAGTGAAATGTGTCAAAGAAAACTAGCCAAGAAGAGGTGTGAAAATCAAAGACTATTTCAGCCACAAGAAAGTTTGCCAAACAATGTTGTTGTTTTTTACTTTTTTATGTTAATAATCATTTATTGAAGACGTCTCGTGTTCTGACTATTTTCACCCAAGACTTTGTTACATTCTCAATTATTGGTTCTGCAACTCTTTTTTTATGCTATGTTTCTTAATAAAAATAACCCTGGTTGACAAATTTAACTTTTGAGGAAAAATGCAATATGAATAAGTTGAATTCAGCACAAAATATTAAGATCCAGATATCAACATTCAAGAGTTTTTAGTCTTTTTATGGTATTATCTCCAAATTCATAAATTCAATATCTTTCAAGTCTTTTTAACACCTTGTAGGAACGCTGAACATGTTTCAGCAGAGCCCAAGGCTCCAGAACATTTTTTGAATAAGGAAAAAATCCAGTCTTAAATGAAGCCCTTCAGGAACTGCTAACTTGACTTCTACACAACAGGTTCTTTCTGATTCTCCAAACGATTCCCTCTGGCTGCCATTTAGTGAAGGTCACAAGTACTTCACATAACTAAACTGATTTGATCTGTACCTTGAGGACCTTCAGTCTCTGCTTATCATCCTTGGGCACTTTGTCTGCTTGGACCAGTTCGATGTCGTAACCGTCACCTGAGTGGCCCACGATGTCGTACTGAGTGGAGGAAACAGTGACAGTGATGTTACTGGAAAATGGATGATTCACATCAGGAATCGTGGAAAACATGATGCTTACATAATGTTATCACAACACATTTTCAAGCCTGAAATAATTCATGTAAAGACACAGGTGTGATGCTGCAGAAACACCACTTTGTTAGTGAAGCAGGGCCGAGCTGATACTGTAGTATGTTAGAGAGGGTGAATAAGGCCGAGCAACTCTGCCACTCTGGGCCCCCTGCAGCTATTTCAGGCTCCAGGTATGTCATACATTCACTTCTTCTTTAGGGAACACTCATCATCCTGCTGGTCAAAGCACACAGCTCTCTATACAACTGCTGCTGATATCAGTTTTTAGGACTAAATCACTTTTAGGGAGGATTTCAACCAAATAAGAACATATTATTTAAACCATTAACTAAGCACTGAGATCTATGATGTTGAGGTGTGTTGTTCCGTTTCTGGTTTGTGAGCAGACATGTGGTGAGTTTCATAAACGTGAAGCTGTAAAATGTCAGACGCTTTAAGCTAATGCTGTACCGTATCACCTCTGCTTCCATAAACTGTTATTAACAGAACTTGGAGCGCTGCCTGTGGTCTGATTTCTACTAGACTGTAGGAGACAGGAGACACGGGTGGCTGAGCTGTTATCAAATGCAAGGAGAGTTATGCAAAAAGGACACTGCCATCTGATGTGACATGCTACTGTATGTTGGGGTGGGTGTAGAGGGGGATATATGATCAGTTTTAAGGGGCCAAGCAGTCTGTCTCCCTTCCACTCGTTTCGCAGACACATCTCTACATGTCTCCTCTCTGTCCTGTCTGTCATCTCCTTCTTTTCACAGACTTTCTACACTACACGGTGCTCAACACGGACAGTACAACACGCGCTTTAAACACTAATACAGACTACCTGGTCAGCAGGAATAAAACAGAGACGATACTGTGCTCTGAGAAATATGACCAAAAAAAAGTCTTATTTATCAGGGACGTCTGTTTGATATTCACTGGGGAACATTAGCTCCTGTTTAGTGTGGTGTACCCCAAGGGTCCAACATCAGTCCCACCTTTTTTCATTCTTAGGAAAAAATATGATTTATTTTTAGGATGTAAAATATTTATAGTTGAGGAAACAGCCCAGAACCACACAGGGGGAACTGGTGATGGAACCACATTAACAAAGGTTACTATTAGTAACACACTACTTTGTCATGGATTAAAATCCTGCAGCGCTGGAAATGCCGCCCTGGTTAAGCCAGCCTATGTCTAGGCCCGTCTAAAGCTTGCCAAAGACCATTTGGATGATCCAGCGGAGGATTGGGAGAATATCCTGTGGCCAGATGAGCCAAAATAAAAGTGTTTGGTCTAAACGTCCGTCGCTGTGTTTGGAGGGGGAAGAATGCTGAGTATCAGCCCAAGAACACCATACCTATCGTGGAGCATGGGGGTGGAAACATCATGCTTTATGGCTGCTTTTCAGCCCAGGGGACACGACAAATGATCTGTATCAAGGAATGGATGTATGGGGCTACTTTTGGTGAGATTTTGAGCAAAAACCTCCTTCTATAAGTGAGAGCATTGATGATAAAGACCTACAGGAAACGATTGACCTCTTTCATTGTCAACAAAGGCGCATTACAAAGTATTGAGAGCAACTTTTAGCATTGACCAAATACTTATTTTCTGCACCATTATGCAAATAAATTCTTTAAAAATCATTTCCTAGATTTTTTATACTCTGTCTTTTACAGTTATAACTTACAGACATTTTTCTTATTTTAAGAGGGACGACTTGCACAATCAGTGGCTGCCAAATGCATTTCTGCCCCACTGTGATAACATAGCTTAATATCACAATGCAATCTGCATTGATGATGATTTACTCACCTTGACATGCCAGAAAGTGAAGCTAAGAACTTGACCAATTTGTGTTTAAACATTAAAGCTAATTAATTAATGACACATTGTGAGGTAACAGCAGAGTAATATTCTGGCCCAGCAGAACATTGACAATTCCTTGATCCCATTACAGACGCACTGCTCTGAACAGGAAACACTTGATAGAAGTGTATTTGGTTTAAACATACCCTAGTCATTTTTTAATATCTCAAACAGTAAGACAGCAGCTTATTGGTGAGTCAAAGTAAATGATCATTTCTTCCTATGCTTTTTAATATGAACAAGTGCTAAATGAAGTGTAGATAAAGTGTTATAAAACATCACCAAGCACTGCAGAGTTTAATTCACAGAAACTCTGTTTTTGGTAAGCATGTCACCTTGAACTTGTGCTCATAGCTCTCCAGGGCCTCCATGACCATACACACAGCCTCCATGGAGCGCTCCAGTCTGCCATCCACACCGTTGAAGCGGTACATGCTACCCGACACGTCAGCCAGCACCCGCAAGCGCTTTGGCTTCTGCTGAGGACTGCCGAGCTGGAAGGAGGAAAAGATCCAAAAGCAATGAGAGCATGATCTAATGGAGGTATAACAAATAAATCATCTGGTTTGGTTCCTGGTCATTTTGGACACGAGACCAAAAATATGCAGGCTGAATAAGCTCCAAAAACAAGCCGTGCATATTATGGGTAGTGTGTGTGATCAGTGGAAGAAGCAGCTGTGGGTTGTGGCTGCTCCTAAGCATATATGAGAACACAGGAATGGACTACAACCTATGTATGAGCTCCAACAGAAAAGCAGGGTGTAGGAAAAACCTCTCTCACACACACTACTGAACATAGCACTTAACGATTGAAAGTGTGTGTGTGATGAAAACAAAGATAGTGTGAAAATATTGGCAGCTAGAAGCAGACAGCCACCTCTGGGTCCAGCTCCCCCCTGCGTTTATAGATGCTTTTCTCTCCAGTCAGGCCATCGATGATCTTAGCATCGTCCAGTTCTCCCATAGCCTGGTTCTTCAGCCACTGCCGTTCCTTGCCTTTAGCCTGAAAGACAAACACACACAGGTTAGCGCTTAGCATGTGGGTGTCAGCCAGTAGATCTCCTGTATTAATCTCCATTCATCAGCAGGGACTATCTTCATCCCTGCTGCAGAATAGAATCCCCACAGCAAAATGCTGCCACCATTATGTTTCAAAATGGCTACAGTGTTTTAAAGGTGACAGGCAGACGCGTTTTGCCTCTCAACATATTTTACCTTCAGTCACATCTTTTTTCCTCCAACATGTAGAGCAGGATAAAACAGCAGATTCGCCCACCTGAGCTGTGGGTCTCTGCTGCTCCTCCAAAATACCTGTGAGCCTTCTGGTTGTTTCTCTGAATAATTCTCCTTGCCCAGCCTGTCAGTGCAGGCCTACTCTGGGACATGTTGGATAATATTATATCACACACAGATTGACTGCACCTACAAATGCAGTGTGAAACTGGGGGCAAGTGAGATTTTGTTTAGGAGTGATAGAGTAAAGAAAAAGAAAAATGCACATCACATTTCAGTTTTTTTTTACTCGGGTAAGGAGCTACATTGTTTGTCACTTAAAATCCTAAAAATAAAAAAAAATCACCAAATATTGTGTCTTTAATGGAACAAAATATGAAAAAGCTCAAGTTGTATGAATATTTTTTAAAGCACTGTATTTAGGATTTTAATAGAGTAAAGAACCAAAGTGGAAACATTTTATGACTGACTGGGTAACAAATCGAAACCAAAGGAATGTGTTTCACTGACAACAGCGTTGTAGTCTGCATAAGCTCAACTAACCAAGCGTGCCTTATGTATTTGGAGCTGCTTACAGATGAGTCCTTTTCTGCATGGCTTTACGGTCCTTGGGTTTTATATCTGCAGAAGCAATTCATGGTTGAGGATGCACACAGACAGAATTCCCTCAGGCAGATAGAAACAATCCACCATCATCTAGTGAAAATCCGCCAGCTACAGTAAGCAGTAATCTGTGTTTGTATTTGTGTGTGGGAGTCCTTAAATCACTCCTTAGGTATGGTACAACACAACATGACTTCATGATGTCTGGCATGCTGGGTTCAAAGTATTCTTGATAGTTTTTACAGTGGAAGAAAGCCCCCGGCTAACAAGACGCATGGAGACGATAAGCAACATTCAAGGCTCCACACACCTGGAGGGAAACCCCCCCAGCATCTCCAGAACACAACCAAGCAGAGCTTCACACCTGGACAGGAGAACAATAGAGCAAGCTCTGATGCCTCTGCTCTGTAATCACTGTGGTGTCATTTTCCTCTTGTCATATGAACAAACACACACACACAAGTTTGTATTTCTACTCATACTAGGACTTCGTACTGACTTCAGTTCATCTTAGAAACTGCTTTAATGTCTAACCCAAACACTTACATCATCCCTATTAATTACCAGCATATTCCTAACTCTAAACTTTACCAAAACGGACTCACACCTTACCGCTAAACCTCCCGTAACCCTTAAAAATCAGGTCCATCACATTAGGACCAGGCTTTGGCCGCCATAAAGCTCATCATTCTTCAGAAGGTTAGTGAATAACTCAGAGGTCTAACATAGAAAACAGTAAAATGCACACACACACACACACACAGACACACACACACAAACACAGTGCAGATACTCGCCCTACTACTTCTAAACAAAAGGAGGAAAGTTAAACCCAAAACAATGACACAGAGAATCTAGCAAGCTTGATTTTGTTTCGCTAACACTCTCCATTGTCCTTCAATCACGTCAGCGAGTCTAAAGCTTCGAGGGGATGAGCCCCTACATTGTGACCCACCAACATAGCTTTGTAGGTCAAACAATGGTCATCTACCAGCTGGATTTAGGAGGCCATGAATAACTTTGAGCTTGGCTTTGGATGTGAGTGGGACTGGACAGAAAAGCAGGATCAAAGTCATCAGCGTTCTTTAAAGAATAATCAGACTTGTTGCTGATAACAGCTGCAGGAAAAGAGATTAGAGCAACACAAAGATTAAAAGTGGGGGGCTATCCAACAAAGGGAATCAAGTGTGCAATAATGAGCCCAATGTAAGAGCAGTAGAGTGAATCTGACCTGTAAGCAGTCCAGGATGATTCGTAGCGACTGAACCTGTCTCCTCACTGCGTTGGAAAAGCGTTCATAGGTAGAAGCATCATACTCGCTCATATTGATCTCCTTCAACCTGAGACAAAAACAGAAGAGACACAGTCTGTTAGCATGACAAGGTGGAGCAGGACCTCAGTGGTCTGGGGTGGCTGTGGTGACAACAGGTCTTCAACATACTTTATTTATTTAGAAGTCTATTCTCTGAGCTACAAGGAGCCAGTAGAAGGACTGGGGGGATGTGTTCTACTTTCCTGGTTCTAGTGAGAACACGAGCAGCAGAGTTCTGGATCAGCTGTAGCTGTCTGATTGACTTTTTAGGTAGACCTGTGAGGACGCTGTTACAGAAATGATAAATGCATGGATGAGTTTTTCTAGGTCTCCTTGTGTCATCAGTCCTTTAATCCTAGAAATGTTCCTTAGGTGATAGAAAGCTGACCTTGTTATTGCCTTTATGTGACCCTAGAGGTTCAGTGAGTCCATTATTACACCTAGATTTCTGGCCTGGTTGGTAGTTTCTAGCTGGATTAAAGGGTAAGAACCGTTTTTGCAACCTGGACCTTATTTTAATGACATCACTGCCTGTGCCATTGCAGGACCAACCACTGTGGTAGCGCACAGAGGGAAAGTCCTGCTCAGACTACAACAGCAACAGCGCCGGCAGTGACGTCACTAAAATCAGCAGTTGGTGCAAGTTGGAAAAAGTGTCTGTTAAACACCCCAGAAGGCCACAACAAATCACCTCCGAGATGCTCCGCACTCACAGGGAAATAGTGCTGATGATTCGTATTAAAATATTGGTATTGGCATTATATGGATATACACTGATTGTGAATGGATCTAAACTTCTCCCAAAAGGACTTCAAGTGGCTCCAAACATGTCTGGGTGAGTAAATGAACATATTGCATGCTATAAATACGGTCCAGGTTGCAAAAAACTGGACTTCCCCTTTAACTGAAGCTGTGAGCTGACTCTGGATCGTTCCTCTTTAGATCCAAAGATAATTACTTCAGTTTTGATTATAACTTTTATTTATTATAGATTTTTTATTTAAGCTTTTTGCAATCACTTCAAATATTTATGTTAAACAAAAAATACAATAAAAAATAATGCAGGACTACAAACACATTTTTACATCATTGTATCTCAGTATCTTCATTCAGACCTAGAAAGCAAAGGATGGAAGTAGATATTAACCCTAGCTTATTAGTTGCCTCTGAGGTTGCAATGGTAGAAAGGTTAAAGGTCATCACAGTGACTCTGGCTTTAGGCTCAACATACTTCCTAAACCATTAATCTTGTATGGATGACCTCTCTTCTGGATGTCTGTGCACCAACTAACAGGGGTCAAGTTGGTTAAAATATGATCTACCCTTCCATCTGTTTGTGATCGCTTCAGAAACCTGGAACTATAAAGAGCCGATTGGTCCGTCCTCCCTCAGTCAGGCTCAGAGTAATCCCAGCTATCTGCTGCTGTACACTAATGTAAAGATGCTACCACCATGTTTTAACAGCATGAAGTGAGAGATGAAAAGACACAGTGCGACGTGGGTGAAATCTCTCCCAGGTGTTTGAAACTTTTGCCGACTACCAGACCGTGACCGGCCCGCTGATCCAGAGGCTTGGGTTTTAAAATGCAGGCAGGGATTGGAGGAAGGGTGGAGGGCATCTGGCTTAATATGTCACAGCTTGTAACAGATCTGTTTGTGAATGTGGAGGAGTGAGGCTGTGTAGACTGTGCTGGCATCAGCCATGCAATGAAAGGAGGTCATGCATGTAAGACATAGCCACTCACCCTCAGCAGAAAACACCTGTAGATTACCTGATCTCTCTATCCACATCTAGATCACTGATAAAAAACACCTGAGTGTTAGCCTACATGGTTAACGCAGTGGGAATCAGCAGGTTGATGGTATTTGTCAACTCGACAATGTATGTTTATTCACTGAAACAGATGGACGTATTAATAAGAAGAAAACATAGCCTCTCTTCCTTCATAATTTCTCTTTTCAGACTCTTATTGTTCTGTTTCGATTTTCTGCTCATTTTCTTCCTCCTGTTTCACTTTTTTATTCTTTCTCAATTCTACCTTTCCTCCAGCTTATTCCATTCTTTGTTCCCCTATTATTATTATTATTATTTCCCTTTTTACTATATTTAAACCCGGCTTCTCATCTCGTTCTGCTTTTCTCAACCTCCCTATTTTCTCCTACATTTTTACTATGCCCTTTCTCAAATCCCCTACCTGTTCAAAATACCTTGGAAAAGCTTTTTATATATTTTAGGAGCAAAGCTCGATAAATCTCTGTCTGCTTTGGATGTAAAAACTGGTTTTTAAGAGCAGTTAAAAGTATTGGTTGAGCTTGTCTAAGAGAATGTGAAGACTTCTAGAGGAAAAGCAGCTTGGACAAATAAAAAGGTGCAAGAGCATTCAAAGACTTAAAAACAAATAAAAGAATCTTAAAATGGATTTGAAACTGGACTGGAAGCCAGTGGAGGGAAACCCAAACCAGACTAATGCGCTCACGTTTTCTGGCCGGAGTTAAAAATCATGCAGCAGCGTTTAGCAGCAGCTGTAAGCGTGAAGGTGAAACCTGGCTGATTCCAATAAGAACTGAGTAACAATAGTCCAGGCGTCTCTCCCAGCTTTCCACACGTCTCCATTCTTCTTCATCCAATAACTCAAGCTCAGTCAAACTGGATACAGAGAATCTGTCATGATCACTTTTTAGTTCTTGACACAAATTCTCAGTTGGATCTAGGTCTAGACTTTGACTAGGCCGTGTTTCCATGTGAGTATGTTTTGATGTGTGCTAGTCCGCAGCGTCTCTGGTGGTATGCTTAGGGTGGTTGTCCTGCTGAGGTTGAACCTCCACCTGCAGCAGGTTGTCTTCCAGCATGCAGGACTCCATTTAAAGAAACACATCCCCACAGCATGATGCTGCCATCACCATGTTTCACTGTAGGGAAGCTGTATCAGTCTTAATGTGCTGCGTTAGTTTTCCTCCACAAACAAGCAACATTTTGGTCTCATCTGCCCAGCACACCTTCTTCCACATGTTTCACAACTTTTCGGCTAGAATCTTAATAATGCTTTAAGTTTCTGCTTGTAACATGACACAATGTGAAAAAGTATCTTCCATGCATCACATGCGTTCTCATTAATCAGCCGTTCTTCTTCCTGAGCTGCACGCTCAGATTCTTCCTGTCAGAATGCTGCAGAGCGTGTACCAGAGGCACTTCCTCCTCACATTCCTGCGTGTTGTCTGAGGATGCATGGCAGTGATGGGGAGAGCAGAGGATCTGGCCACTCGCTGCAGCTATTTCCTTTAAATTCCTGAAGCTCGACACAAACAGCTGAGAGCACAGGAGTGGAAACGGTGAGAGGCATTTCACACACATCCACCACGAAACCACTGGTTCGGTCTGACCCTCCCTACAGCTGGGTGAGCACGCTGGACAAACAGAAGCCTCCCATCCCAGAGACGCGGACAGCCACAAGGAGGCCAGATTTCTCGTTTTTTTTCCGTCTGTGTTTTACACATTATGAAACATTTAATTAGACAAACAGAATCCTTAAAGTATGTTTTTCTGTTTTTTTCTGTGGCTTCAGGGTAAGGGTTGGTCCAATTAAAGTCAACATATTGCTTAATGTGGTTATCTTGAAATGTGTTATGTTAGCATTATTTTGATGCCATATAGAATGAAAAGACTAAAACGGCCCAACCAAAAGCTGCAGCAACAACACGTCTGAATTTTAAAGCAATCTTTTCCATTTCAGCTTTTTTAGACTTAATGAAGCACAGATTAAAGGTCAGCATGCTACACTAACCCGGGGGTCACTCTTCCTCAGAAGTTTTCTTTTAATGGAGGGAAAGTATGTTTGAGTATCAGTCAGTCTGGGTGGCTGCCAGTAAACTGGAGATCAAATTATCCCAACATATGGCCTAATGTGGCTCCACCAGAAGAAAAATAAAGACCAAACCTAAAAGAGATTTTAGAGAAGTAGAAACAGCAAGCATTGCCATGACAACACGCGATCTCCTGACAGAATCCCACCAAAGATGTAAGGATGTTGGATCAGTAGGATGCTCCAAGGATAGTTTAAGGGTGTGCACACATATGATACAAGGTTATTGGAGCTTCTAACATTTTTCTTATCTTCTTTTCCTAATAAGTCTGGTTGTTCTTCAGTCGCGTTATGCAGAACAAGTCATTAAAGGCGGCCCACTTGGGAAATCTTTAGTGTTTTCATCTCTTTTTCTCAGTCATCCAAGACTTTCTGGACGGCTCACAGACTGGTCAGTGGTACGATGAGAGAAAAAAAAAAAGAAAGAATATTCACAGTGAGTGATACCAGAATCTGCATATTAACACACGATGTGTTCTGAGCTTGGCGGGACTCTAAGGCGGGACTGAAAGACAGGCGGTAAATGAAAAGGGGGACGAATCAGGAAAAATGAGGTTAGACAAGTAGAGATAAAAAGAGGCAGAGAGGTTGTCCTCTTCATGTGAAAGCAGCCAGTGTGTTTGGAGGGCCATGCAGGAACAGAGGGAGGGGGGGGGGGGCATGAACAGAGCCGGCCTTCATGGTTCAGCTGGAGGGAGGGGTGCCCTCTCCAACCTCTGCTCCAGAGTGAATGTATGGGCTCACACACACGTATCCCAGTGGGATCCATCCTCACTAAGTTCAGCCGCCCAGCTGGGGCGGCACGGCCTGTTTACCCACAATGCACCATCCTACCTGGAGCTCCTCCCCTTAGAACTACCACAGACAAACACCTGCTCCCCATTAGACCCTCTTTCCTCTTACATGTGGGACGTTTGCTGGGTGGAAAGAGAAAAATCCATCCCAAACATCTGAGTAGCTCCACTACGCTCTCACTGGCAAAGCTAACCCAGATTAACAGCTCTGGTTATGGTGAAGCATGGCCCTACCAAGCTCTAAAACCATCCAAATCTAACCTATAGTGTACAAAACCACGCAGCATAAAGTCATGTCATTATATCGCATGAAAGTATTCACACCCCTGATCTTTTCAAGTTTTTATATACAGTGCCTTCAAAAGTATTCGGCCCCCTTGAACTTTTTCCACATTTTGTCACATTACAGCCACAAACATGAATACATTTTTTTGAAATTCTAAGTGAAAGACCAGTGTACATGTGAAAAGTGGAACGAAAATCATACACCATTCAAATTTTTTTTTACAAATGATTTACTGAAAAGTGGGCTGTGCGTAATTATTCAGCCCCCCTTTGGTCTGAGTGCAGTCAGTTGCCCATAGACATTGCCTAATAAGTGCTAATGACTAAATGGAGTTCACTTGTGTGTAATTAATGTCAGTAAAAATACAGCTGCCCTGTGACGGCCTCAGAGGTTGTCTAACAGAATGTTGGGAGCAACAACACCATGAAGTCCAAAGAACACACCAGACAGGTCAGGGATAAAGTTATTGAGAAATGTAAAGCAGGGTTAGGCTACAAAAAGATTCTCCCAAGCCTTGAACATCCCACAGAGCAACGTTCAAGCGATCATTCAGAAATGGAAGGAGTATGGCGCAACTGTAAACCTACCAAGACAAGGCTCTCCACCTAAACTCACAGGCCGAACAAGGAGAGCGCTGATCAGAAATGCAGCCAAGAGGCTCATGGTGACTCTGGACGAGTTGCAAAGATCTACAGCTCAGGTGGGGGAATATTTCCATAGGACAGTTATTAGTCGTGCACTGCACAAAGTTGGCCTTTATGGAAGAGTGACAAGAAGAAAGCCACTGTTAAAAGAAAACAATAAAAAGTCCCGATTGCAGTTTGCCAAAAGCCATGTGGGGGAGACACCAAACGTGTGGAAGAAGGTACTCTGGTCAGATGAGACCAAAATGGCACTTTTTGGTCAAAATGCAAACCGATATATGTGGCGGAAAACTAACACTGCACATTACTCTGAACACACCATCCCCACTGTGAGATATGGTGGTGGCAGTATCATGCTCTGGGGGTGCTTCTCTTCAGCAGGGACAGGGAAGCTGGTCAGAGTTGATGGGAAGATGGATGGAGCCAAATACAGCAATGCTGGAAGAAAACCTCTTGGTCTGCAAAAGACTTGAGACTGGGGTGGAGGTTCACCTTCCAGCACGACAACAACCCTAAACATAAAGCCAGGGCAACAATGGAATGGTTTAAAACGAAATATATCCATGTGTTAGAATGACCCAGTCAAAGTCCAGATCTAAATCCAATCGAGAATCAGTGGCAAGATCTGAAAACTGCTGTTCACAAAAGCTGTCCATCTAATGTGACAGAGCTGGAGCTGTTTTGCAAGGAAGAATGGGCAAGACTTTCAGTCTCTAGATGTGCAAAGCTGGTAGAGAGCGACTCTAAAAGACTGGCAGCTGTAATTGCAGCAAAAGGTGGTTCTACAAACTATTGACCCAGGGGGCTGAATAATTACGCACACCCCACTTTTCAGTTATTTATTTGTAAAAAAATTGGAATCATGTATGATTTTCGTACCACTTCTCACATGTACAACACCTTGTATCGGTCTTGCACGTGGAATTCCAATAAAATTGATTCATGTTTGTGGCTGTAATGTGACAAGATGTGGAAAAGTTCAAGGGGGCCAAATACTTTTGCAAGCCACTGTATTTACAACTACAAACCCTAATGTGCTGTTCCCCCAGGATTTTATGTCACACACAAACACACAGATGGAACAAACACCACTGTGAAGTAGACCACTGTGGTTATCTCAAGGAAATTTCAATCAAACGCAACTGGACTTGGTAATTTGTCTTGGAAGACGTTTCACCTCTTATCCAAGAGGCTTCATCAGTTCATGCTCGCCGCTGACCAGGCTGGCACTGGTCCAACTAACTGGTGTGGAGACTCAGCTATTTAACCTCTTGAACAAGAATCATTATGTCATTGGATCCTTTGTGCTCCATGTCTTAACGACGGTCGTTGGCGTGCCGCCTATTGGTGGAGGTTAGGTTTCGGCTTCATTAGTGCCCTATCGTGTTATAACGACAGTCATTGGAGTCGCAGTTGTTTTTCTTATTAGAGGCTAATTTGTTGAGTCTCCTGGGGAGGGATGAAAGGGCAGCATTGTAAATTGGAGATCGTTGATGTCTCATGCCTCCTCCTCTGTTTAGCGATGGTTTCTCTACTTTTATATAGATGGCTTATTTTACTCCTCTTTCAAACCATCTGTCCTCTCTGACTAATATGTGGACATTGCTGTCCTCAAAGGAGTGGGCTTTCTCCTTGAGATGTAAATGAACAGCAGAGTCAATGCCTGAGGAGTTTGCTCTCCTGTGCTGGGCCATGCGTTTGTAACAAACGAGTCTCCACACCAGTTAGTTGGACCAGTCCCAGCCTGGTCAGCGGCGAGCATGAACTGATGAAGCCTCTTGGATAAGATGGGAAATGTCTTCCAAGACAAATTACCAAGTCCAGTTGCGTTCGAATGAATGAGAATATTCAAAGGCTTAACACTGTGGTGTTTATATGTATTCTGTCACTCTGATGATTAAGCTATGCAGGGGAACGGTTATAGAGAAGCTTAACGCAGGATTAAACTATAAAAACTAAATATGAAGCTTGAACATCTCATACAGAGCACTGGGCAGTCCATCATCTGAAAAAAGAAAGCTTACGGGACAATAGGAAGCCTGTTGTGTTAGATGAGGTTACCATTAAACAGCCAAGCAGCCAACAGGTCCATGGTAACCCAGGCAGACCCACAGCTCAGGAGAAACAGTCTTTCAGGACTATTAACCATGCACTCTACTAATCTGTTTTATGAGGAAGGAGAGATAATAGAAATACCAACGCGTTTTGTATGAAATGGGAGCAGATTTGATGTCTCCTACCTTTCCTTGAAGGCCTTCTCAGCCATCTCTCTGGCTGCTCTGCGGACCTCCTCTGGAACAGCATCCTTCTCAGCCTGGGACACCTGGTAGACCTTGTGCCCAGCATCTAAGCGATAAGGCCCACCTCTGCCTCCCAGTCCTGCAGTGTCTCTGCCACCTGAGCACAGAATCCCATCCTCATCATCCGCTGTTTGTAATGCGTGCAGAAGGTGTCTCATTTGGTTGCTTCAGGGTTTTAAAAAAACGTTTTTTGCAGATGATGTTCAGATGGCCTCTCCAGCTCCTCTACGGCCATATTTTAATGGTTTCCAATAGCAATGCACCAATATCGGTATTGGGGCTGATATTCTAATGTACTCATATCGGTATCAGTTAGCTGATACCACAAACCAACATTTAAAATGTGGAAACTGTAATAATTTCATAGAAAATGTTTGTTTCACTCGAAATTTTAGTTTTGTGGTCATTTTTATTAATGTTTTATGTTTTATCTAATTCACCATCATTTGTTGTAACAAGCAGAGAAGAAAATAAAACCTGTCTTCCACTTCATTGTATTTTTTGTGTAGTAGAAGTATCAGCATTGTTACTCTTTACTCAGATCAAAGTATTGGTATTGTATCAGTTTGAAAAAAGTGGTGTTGCTGCATCCCTAAAAAGATGAGGCTCCAGCTCCAGCTAGCACCCGTTCATTTCGGGTGGAAAAGCCCTAAATGAGAACCATTAGATGTAAATGGAGAAACTTTGGAACAGTTGGAAAACCAAAGAACCAGTCCTGGGTCTGGCTCTGGTACCCAACTAGCACTAGAACCAGCTCTGTAGAAGATTTACTGGAAACCCAAAGGCCTAAAAATGGCTTTCTAGCCCATCCCAGAGCCACTGATCACATAATTTCAGACAGATTCTGATTCAGTTATTTATTGACCTGGCAGTAAAAATTGAATAAAAGGGTACAAGGTTAGTATGGAGAGCTTTTTTGGTTTAATCAGCTGAAAACTACTTTTTATATGTACTCAGCTCATCTTTGTCTGATACAAAAAAGCTGTTTGATGGTCTTACGCTTTTTAGGTTTTCCAAAAAGCAAAAGAAATTTGAAAGGAGGCAAATATTTTGTTCACATCTCTGTATTCTAAAGCTTGGTTTCTACTTCTCCGTCTGCGTAGGTATGGACACATGTGGTTATTATCTGTCTGTCGAAGCAGGGGCTCTCTGACAGTAACGTAAGGATGGATGTAGTAGAGCCCAATTTTTTAACAGTCAATTGAACACAACATCTGTGATTGGTCGGCCCAACATCAGCCCCAAATCATTTCATCAATTCAATTCAATTCAATTCAGTTTATTTATATAGCGCCGTTTCACAACAGATGTCATCTCAAGGCCCTTTACAAGAAGAGTTTTTACAATACAATGTTTAGTGTAGAAATTACAGAACCACAGAAGATTGCGTCGTGTAATTCTCAGC
This sequence comes from Apricaphanius iberus, assembly GCA_028564705.1. Lineage (NCBI taxonomy): Eukaryota > Metazoa > Chordata > Actinopteri > Cyprinodontiformes > Aphaniidae > Apricaphanius > Apricaphanius iberus. Next base: position 272,417 of record JAPXFQ010002266.1, read on the forward strand.
AATCCCTCATACTGAGCAAGCATGAAGCAACAGTGGAAAGGAAAAACTCCCTTTTAACAGGAAGAAACCTCCGGCAGAACCAGGCTCAGCACAAGTGGTCATCTGCAGAGACCGTCTGGGGTTTGGAGAATACAGAACAGAGACACAGAAAGAGCATCAGAATGCTGCTAGTTTATCCACTGTGGTATCTTGGTGATTTTGAACACCAGGAGGTGCAGAAAACAACAAAACAGACCGCTGGGTTTGTTTCCATGCATTTTTAGAGTACATTCTATGAGCTGCACTTCTAGTAAAAAGCTTTCAAGCTCTGTCAAAACTCTCTGTTGGTGTTTACAAGCTGAAGTAATTAAACTAGAGACGTCACTGCAATGGAGCGCAGAAAAGGTCAGCACCCACTGCTGTCCTGGTGCTGAATTACTATGCAACACTCAGTACGTTTATATGCACATCTAAATTAAGCTCTTTGGTCAAACCGCACTCGTTTGTTTTATACGCCATATGCCTCTTATAGAACTAACTCCGTCAACATAGAGCGCATGTTTGTGGTTGGTCAGTTCAGCAACAGCCAGAGATCCTTTCACCAGAACAGTGATCTATAGTTGCTGTAATCAGTAGTTAATGCAGCGTTTGGGGACTAGATGCTTCATATTGTAAGGATAATTGATCTAATCCAGTATTTTGGTGATTTTAAACACGAGGAGGTGTAGGAAAACAACAAAACAGACTGCTTTGTTTGTTTACAAGGGGTTTTAGAGTATTCTATGAGCTGCACTTCTAGTAATAAGCTTTACAGCTTAAATACTTTGTTCTTTACATAACTGAATGTGCTGACAACAAAATCACAGATAAATTATCAATGGAAATCAAATGTATGGATTTGGAGTCATCCTCAAAATTAAAGTATAAAAACCACAACAGCCTGATCCAACTTTGTTGTAATGTCCTTAAAAAAAGTCCAAATGAGGCTCAGTAGTGGGCGTGGCCTCCATGTGTCTGTATGACCTCCCTCCAACACCTGGGCATAATCCTGATAAGGTGGAGGAGTGTCTCCTCAGGGATCTCCTCCCAGACCTCGACTAAAGCCTCCACCAACTCCTGGACAGTCTGCGCTCCAACGTGGTGTTGGTGGATGGAGCGAGACATGATGTCCCAGATGAGCTCAGCTGGATTCAGGTGAAGAGGCGGGCCGGTCCATAGCAGCAATGCCTGCATCTTACTCACAAACTGCAGCCACATGAGGTCTAGCATTGTCTAGTGTTAGGGGGAACCCAGGACCAACCCCACCACCATCTGGTCTAACAAGGGGTCTGAGGATCTCATCTGGGTGCCTAATGGCAGCCAGGCTACCTCTGGCAGCACATAGAGGACTGTGTGGCCCCACAAAGAAATGCCACCCCACACCATTACTGACCCACTGCCAAACTGGTCATACTGGAGGATGTTGCAGGCAGCAGAACGTTCTCCATAGCACCTACAGACTCTGTCTTGTCTGTCACATGTGCTCAGTGTGAAACTGCTTTCATCTGTGAAGAGCTCAGGGCGCCAGTGGAGAACAGTGGTCTTCTCTGGTAAATGTCAAACGTCCTGCTTGGTGTTGGACTGTCAGCTCAACCCCCACCTGTGGACACTGGGCTCCCATAGCACCTCATAGATCCTGTTTCTGAGTGTTTGAGCAGACCTCCACATTTGTGGCCTGTTGGAGGTCATTCTGCAGGGTTCTAGCAGTCCTCCTGCTGTTCCTCCTTGCACAGAGGCAGAGGTAGCGGTCCTGCTGCTGGGTTGTTGTCCTCCTACGGCCTCCTCCACGTAGCGCCTCCATGCTCTGGACTCTACACTGACATTCTGGCAACAGCTCACATTGATGTACCATCCTGGATGAGCTGCACTACCTGAGCCACTTGTGTGGGTTGTAGACTCCGTCTCACTAGAGTGAACGCACCACCAGCATTCAAAGTGACCAAAACATGAGGCAGAAAGCAGGAACTGAGAAGTGGTCTGTGGTCACCACCTGTACTATTCCATTAACACAACAGCATGTGGAATTGATTGTCAGTCAGTGTTGCTTCCTAAGTGGACAGTTTGATTTCACAGAAGTGTGATTGACTTGGAGTTACATCGTGTTGTTAAAGTGTTTCCATTATTTTTTTGAGCAGTGTATAAAACCTTGGCAGTAAATGTAGGTATAGTTAGAAGGACTTTTTACCTGTGCCTCCGGCCCACTGGTTTCCCCCAACATGAGGAGCATTGCTGGCGTCTATCTTGCCGTGTTTTGGAGCAGAAACATCTAGGCCACTGTCTCTCTGGATTGTGATCTGGAAAAAAAGGAAGTGTTTTTTCTACAACTGGATGAAGACAAACATACACAGAATGAAACCACATGGCTTTCAAACTAAATTTACTAAGGAACAAATAATGACCCCTTTATTTTTCAGAACTCACACAAATACTCTTAAAAGTACTTCTTTGTAATCACATTAGTATGTGGGAGCCATCAATGTCCCATATGATCTGTAATGGACCACACAGTGAAAGCAGAACTAGAGGAACTTGTATCTGTGAGTTCTGGAAGAATTACAGAACGGCCTCTGTCTCTCTCTGCAGGAGAGCGTTGGAGGAAAAAGGAGTGGATCCACTCAGACGTACATTTGTTAGCCCCATTTCTCCATCAGATCCAAAGTCAGCATTCAGGGTCTGACTGCATCAAGGCAGCCAGCTAAACTCAGGCACCCCTGGAGGGTAGTTCAGTGCATGGCCTTTGGTTCACAGGATGACTCTGACAGCCACCTGGGTGTGTCTGCACAAGCCATCATTGATGCTTTTAATTTTAATCCATGTGTGAGGAGCTCCATCTAGACTGATTGAGACAGAGCAGCAGATCAGTTTGGGGAGACCTTCCTTTTCCACACCTCAGATAGAAGCTAAACGATCCAACTTGATGCTGCTGTGTCAGCAGGGATTTCTATAATTAGCTTAGATTAGGAGAGTCAATCTGATGCACATCATTTTAGGCCATGTCCAAACTAAGCCGGGTAATGCCTTAAACGTATAATTAGTCTACACCCCCCTATCGTCCACTCTAACCCGGCGTCGTTTAAGGTCTGTGGCCGGATAACTATTAGCCGGGTAAGAGAGCCGTGTAAATCTTAATTCAACGGCTAAGCGAGCTAGTGTGGACAGCTTCCCCAGATAATGAAAGGAAGTGGCGCCAATGAATGCTGCGTCAATAACAATATGACACTACAGACACAGACAACAGCGAAGAGTAATAAATCGATCTCGTCGTCTGTCCACACCAAAAACTCTCTCTTCTTCTGAGCTGCTATTGTTCTCTTCTCGTCTAACTCCCCGTATAACCTTATCGGCTTAGTGTGGACGTAGCCTAAGATTAGAAGGATGAGATTAGAGCCAACTTTAACTGTTCAGGTAAAATGAAAGACACTGACGGAGAAGCTTTATTATACATGTATATTAAACTTTTTGGTTAAACCTGCAGAGGTTTTTGGAGAAACAAAAATTTGATTTAAAACATGTACATGCATTTAAAAAGTCCAATCGATGACATTTAAAAAAACTAACTAAATTAAAACTGACTATTAGTACTGAAACTAAAAATGTCAAAACAGACATTTCAGATTAAAAACGTTTCCGGACAAAAAAAAATTTTTGCTGCACCAATATCAGGAGAAGTATGTAACAACAAATATGCAAAAAAAATGGCTAATAATGAATCAATTTATTACAAACTAGCTTTCAAATGATACTTTCATCAGTTAAAGGGAAAAAGCTTTGCAAAGTAACCTGGTAGAGCAGATACATGACCACCACCAGTAGGCAGTGTCTTGTTCAAGGACACAACGGTATGTAGCAGGCAGAAGCTGGAATTGAACCCAAGACTTTAGAGTCACAGGCCAACAACTATCATTAAGATACAGCCACTCGTTATTCAAAGATTCATCACACATCTATTCATTTAAATTAGATTCATGAACAATGTAGCCGGATCCAGCTTTACTGACTCTGACTGTTGACTGTTTTTTTTTTAAAAGAGTCAGTCTCTCATCTGACATCAGTGTATTGGGCCGTAACAGGCTCTGTGTAGTAACAGAGCCCTCCCATAACTCCAGTATTAGTAACAATCAACATGCGTGTGCAGGCAGATGAATCAGTGTCAGCCTCAGTAACCAGAGAGACCCTGGTTCCATAGCTCTGTGGTTAGGCAAAGGGTCAGAGGTCAGAGCCTCTGGCATCAAACTGGCTTACCTTTAGCAGCTCACTGAGACCATGTGAACACTATCTGATTTCACACTGATGCGAATGTGTGTGAGTCACAGAACACAGCCAACTAAATCTCAGCTATGCTGTGTTCCTGTCAGTTCCATGCTGGAACTTCATGGTTTTAAATGTTTGGCTGCTCTGGGATCACTTGTTCTGAGCAGGTTTCTGTCAGCGTGATTGTGATGCTAAAAACGAACTAGACAGGTCGTCAGGTCAAGCATCTGCTGGTTCCTGAAATCCCCCTGTCCATAAAACCCATCAGAGAGGAAACTGAGCCAGCAGGATTTCCTCAACGCCATCTTGTTCCAGTAATCCACACTTGTCATCATCCTAACATGGATCCAACTGTCTAACTGGTGACAGAATAACACATGACTGTTTCATGAAGCTGGTACTGGATTCCATTCTGGGCTCGTCAAAGAAAGGTGATGAATAATCTGATCTTGGGTTGAATATTTGATGATTGATGCTTTAAAACGAGTCCTTTTAGAGATGGCCCGATCGCTTCAAGTCCCCAGTCTGGATGGAAGACTCATAGTGCACTCAACTACAAACACTGCAGGGAAGTGAGAGATGATGTGGACCACTGGAATGCTAATGTACAGATTCTAAAAGTAGAAGTAAGTTCTAACAAACATGAGTGTCAAACTATGGAATTAGCTGTTTAAAAGGACTTGTTGTTTAAGAGTCTTTATTCATCTGTCATGTTGCGTAGTAAATGCAGTGGCTTCAAAATAAAACTTAAGAAAATAATTGTTTTGCAACACAGGATACAAAACATGGAGAAATTTGATGGCAAGTACAATGCGATACGACAGAAAAAAGCCCACTGCTTTACTGAGGAGGAATTTAAGAAGAGACAGGGAGAACAAGAGAGAGGAATCAAAGGTCAATGGAAACACCTGGGAGAGGGAACATTTCGGGCATGAGAGACAACTGGGAGTAAAAGCAAACTGGCAAACTGAAATGTTAACAAAGTGAAGATAGAGAGAGGAGAAGAAAGAAAAGAATATGAAAATAAACAATCAACACCATAGGTAAAAGAATTCAATCAAACCTGAAAAACCCTAAACTGGGACAATGTCCTCCTTACGTTCTTTTTCTGTCTTCTTATTAAGTTAAAATATACACTACCGTTCAAAAGTTTGGGGTCACATTGAAATGTCCTTATTTTTGAAGGAAAAGCACTGTACTTTTCAATGAAGATAACTTTAAACTAGTCTTAACTTTAAAGAAACACACGCTATACATTGCTAATGTGGTAAATGACTATTCTAGCTGCAAATGTCTGGTTTTTGGTGCAATATCTACATAGGTGTATAGAGGCCCATTTCCAGCAACTATCACTCCAGTGTTCTAATGGTACAATGTGTTTGCTCATTGGCTCAGAAGGCTAATTGATGATTAGAAAACCCTTGTGCAATCATGTTCACACATCTGAAAACAGTTTAGCTCGGTACAGAAGCTACAAAACTGACCTTCCTTTGAGCACATTGAGTTTCTGGAGCATCACATTTGTGGGATCAATTAAACGCTCAAAATGGCCAGAAAAAAAAAAACTTTCATCTGAAACTCGACAGTCTATTCTTGTTCTTAGAAATGAAGGCTCTTCCATGCGAGAAATTGCTAAGAAATTGAAGATTTCCTACAACGGTGTGTACTACTCCCTTCAGAGGAAAGCACAAACAGGCTCTAACCAGAGTAGAAAAAGAAGTGGGAAGCCGCGTTGCACAACTGAGCAAGAAGATAAGTACATTAGAGTCTCTAGTTTGAGAAACAAACGCCTCACAGGTCCCCAACTGGCATCTTCATTAAATAGTACCCGCAAAACACCAGTGTCAACATCTACAGTGAAGAGGCGGCTGCGGGATTCTGGGCTTCAGGGCAGAGTGGCAAAGAAAAAGCCATATCTGAGACTGGCCAATAAAAGAAAAAGATTAAGATGGGCAAAAGAACACAGACATTGGACAGAGGAAGACTGGAAAAAAGTGCTGTGGACGGATGAATCCAAGTTTGAGGTGTTTGGATCACAAAGAAGAACGTTTGTGAGACGCAGAACAACTGAAAAGATGCTGGAAGAATGCCTGACGCCATCTGTTAAGCATGGTGGAGGTAATGTGATGGTCTGGGGTTGCTTTGGTGCTGGTAAGGTGGGAGATTTGTACAGGGTAAAAGGGATTCTGAATAAGGAAGGCTATCACTCCATTTTGCAACGCCATGCCATACCCAGTGGACAGCGCTTGATTGGAGCCAATTTCATCCTACAACAGGACAATGACCCAAAACACACCTCGAAATTGTGCAAGAACTATTTAGAGAAGAAGCAGGCAGCTGGTATTCTATCGGTAATGGAGTGGCCAGCGCAGTCACCAGATTTGAACCCCGTTGAGCTGTTGTGGGAGCAGCTTGACCGTATGGTACGCAAGAAGTGCCCATCCAACCAATCCAAATTGTGGGAGCTGCTTCTAGAAGCGTGGGGTGCAATTTCTCCAGATTACCTCAACAAATTAACAGCTAGAATGCCAAAGGTCTGCAATGCTGTAATTGCTGCAAATGGAGGATTCTTTGATGAAAGCAAAGTTTGATGTAAAAACAATCTTATTTCAAATAAAAATCATTATTTCTAACCTTGTCAATGTCTTGACTCTATTTTTTATTCATTTCACAACGTATGGTGGTGAATAAGTGTGACTTTTCATGGAAAACACAAAATTGTTTGAGTCACCCCAAACTTTTGAACGGTAGTGTACTCATTTAATTACAGGCATGATATTTTGGAACAGATTTCTAAAAAAGAGGCTTGGGCTCCAAAGGCGTTTCTGTCAGTCTGGGCAGCCTTCATGTACACTTCCTCAGTTATTTTAATCATTTTGTAAAACTCCAGAGTTCTCGTGGTGTAATTTTTAATTTTCTGCTGAATGGCAGAGGGTATTTGTCATAACAATGTTCCATGTACACGGATACAGGCAGCTGAAATGAGTTTCCTCCGCAGGGTGTCTGGGTTCTCCCGTAGAGATAGAGTGAGAAGCTCGGTCATCTGGAGGGGGCTCAGAGTAGAGCTGCTGCTCCTCCACATCGAGAGGAGCCAGTTGAGGTGGCTCGGGCATCTGGTCAGGATGCCTCCTGGATGCTTCCCTGGTGAGGTGTTCCAGGCACGTCCCACAGGCAGGAGACCCAGAGGAAGACCCAGGACTCGCTGGAGGGACTATGTCTCCCGGCTGGCCTGGGAACGCCTCAGGATTCCTCTCAAGGGTCTGGCCCAAGTGACCGGGGAGAGGGAAGACTGGGTCTCCATGCTTAAGCTGCTGCCCCCGCGACCCGACCCCGGATAAGCGGAAGAAGATGGATGGATGGATGTTAACATGATTCATCAAGCTCTCCATTTTTAACACCTAACTTTTTAACAGGGGTGTGCACACTTCTGATTTATTGAATGATCATGGTTCTGTATTGTGCCATGAGCAGTAAACATTGAAGTAAAATATAATCATTGTGTTAGGGTGTGAGGAGAGAAGATGTCTTTTTGAGAAATACATTTTTGAAATTGTTTTTCTCTTATTTTTTATTCACACACTCAGTTATTCTTTTCATGTAGAGGCAGTTTCTTCAGTGCTGAATACATAAAATTAAGGATCTTGTTTTTCCCCTATTTTTAAAATAACATAAAAGAATTTTCCAAAAATATATAACGAATAGTTAAAAAATTGTTTTAAGAATAATCAGGTGATAAATAATGTTTAAGTGCACTCTATGTTTTTACGTTCAGTATACAACCTGTATCTCTGGTTAAGATAAGAGATATAATTACATCCTATTGTGTAAATTATGATACAAAAAAGTTGACAAAAGTGGGTCAAAACTAAAAGAGTGTATATGTTGTCAAAAGCACCCAATAAACAATTACATTTTGTTTTACTGAATATTAGCACAGCTTGTTATTGTGTCAGATGATACAAAGTGAATCTCAGAAACATGACTTCATGTCTAATCTGGACTTCAGTCCAGATTAGACATTTTAACAGAATAACTTCTGATTACGTAAACCAGGCTGCCATCATCAGGCATGTTGTTGCTACACCTGTAAACACCATGCCAACATTGACAGCTAGCACAAAGAAAGAGAAAGAAATAGAACTTAGAAAGATGAATGGAGCTTAGATGTGTGTTGCTTAAAGGAAAATGACTGTGGGAATCAATGCCTGAGTCCTGGCTCACATCTTTCTTTCCTTCAACCACTGAGGCTCCGTCTGTCTCTCATCTGTGGTCCACGCCTGGTCTTGTAGGAATTATGGCCTCATAAATTTCAGATTCTGCCTTTAGACGCCTAAAGACATAGAGCGATGCTGTGTGAGCACATATTAGTTCACTTCTGAGAGCTTTATGTGACTATATGTCTCAATGTGTTTGTTAGCGTAAGGCATGTCGGCACATGAATGTCTGAACGTGTAGCATTGGGTTAAAAGCTCAGGGAGTTATTCACTATGACACCATGTCTTTGTAAAATTGTATAACAAGACATGTTTTTCCATTAGAGGCATAATGAGGAAAAAAATAAATTTATAGGCTTATATTTTAGACAGTGCACTGCAATAATATTTGCTTTCCTCAGTAGTTTGACCTATACACTGGTTAACCATAAACAGAAGCATTCTTTAAAGAGGGATATTTTTTACCTTACAGCAAAGTAAGCTAACTTGATTTTTTTTCCTCACTGTTATGATAATGTGCCATATGTACTTCCACCATGGAGGGTATTTGTTTCAAAATGATGTGTGTCTGAGTGTGTTTGTCTGTCTGGTATTTAGCAACATAATTCACAAAGATCTAAACTGATTTTGATTACATTAAAAGGCTGTTTGCAGAGCTGCCTTGCTGAAGGTCTGCTCTCTCTGAGTGACTTTCTAGTATCAGCTTTGATTGCACCAAGGAGAGAAGAGTGTACCGACTAGTGTCGAGCAGAAGACTGAGGTCCCGTCCACACTACTGCGTTTTCGTTTAGAAACGGAGAGTTAAAACGAAAACTATCTCTGTCCACATTAGCATTTTCCCTGCGTATTAGAACTGATCTCCACCCACATTAAAACGACTGAAAACGCAGATCACGTGACCATTCTCCAACCCTGGGCATGCGCGTGCCGGTATAAACAGGAAACAGATTGACCATTCCTCAGATTTGATGAAAGTAGCCAAGCTAACGTACCTGCTAAACATGTCGAAGGCCAGAGATTTTTTTTCATGGATCGATTGACGTAATGTACTCCAGGCTGTCTTGGTATGTTATCTTCCGGGGACGGGTGATGTGATGGGTGGCTGACGAATCAGGGAAGGATACGCCATGACCGATGACACCCAATCATAGAGCCGAGTGTGATCTGCTGCGTCATAGTTTCTAAAGTCCTCCGTTTTGAGACGTCCACACCAAAACGCCCACCGGAGTTTCAAAACAAAAAACGGGGTTGGCAGCGTTTCTAAACTTCTCCGCTCTGGGTCTTCGTTTTTGCCGTTTTAGTGTGGATGGGAGGTGCAAACGTAGCAAAAGGTCTCCGTTTTTAAACGAAAATGCAGTAGTGTGGACGAGGCCCTAGTAAGAGTGGAGGCCACCAAATAAAATCTGAAAGAAGTGTGAAACATAGATTGGGCTGAGGAGGAACATCTACACATATTGTGGTTCTTTTTCCTCTGTACCTAGTCAGCGTGGCTTGGCTGCACTGAGTTATGAAGGTTTACCACTACTAATAGTTACAGGGTCCCAGCCCCTTTTTCACTACCTCACCAAGCTTCCAAACAAGCGGAGTCTTGTGGGGACTGATTTGCTAGTGAGTTGAGTCACTGGTGGAGATGAGCTGCAGTTGATGGCTTTGTTTGGGAGCTAGCAAAAAGCAAAGCAATGGTTTGATGCCTAAAATGCTGTAAAGCAAGACAAGCAGGGGACACAACAGCTGGAGTGGTCCAAACCAAAAAGGTTGGAAGTAGTCAAACCAAATGGAGGCCATTTACAGGCACCTACCAGCGAGCAATGGGAGGGAGAGTAGACTGGACTCAGCCACTGGATTCAATGATTGATGATTATGAGAGTTTTGTGACTTTAAGCATTTCATATGAAACTCATCCCATTGGTGGTGAGCTGACTTATTGGACAAACTACAGCGGCTGGGCATTTCAGTCTTCCTGTCCGGGTCTCTCCCAACAGGATCTGATGAGGAATTCTCAAGGTTAAGAATGCTTAACAAATTCTTAAAGAACACCTGTGCTGATCGATCAATGAGATTTATAAACAATTTTAAAATATTCTGTGGAGCAAAACACCTGTTCACACAAGACCAGCTTTATCTGAACAACAGTGGACGAAGACTTCTGATCTCTAATCTGTTCAACTATCTAAATCAAACAGCCCTGAATATTCCAAAACAAGGACAACTCTCCCATTATCTCATGGACGAAGGAATAGAGAGAGGCAAAACACCAGACACCAGACCAGACAAACAGACATACATATTTTCCCCATTCACCTGGCTTTACACAAAATGCCTCCCCCTTTAGGACCCTCTCTGAAAAAAATGAGGGCACGAATCATGATTGGGACACAACTAACACCTAAACATGGACTAAATCAACGTCCTGAGACTGATATCCTCCCTGTAACTCAGAGAATAGACTTCTAAATACTCCTACTAGGTTATAAATCATTGAATGGTTTAGCACCAAAGAATGTTGAAGACCTGTTGTCACTAATCTTATCCACTCATCCAACTCTAGTTTTCTAATCATCCCTAGAATTAGAACCAAACATGGAGAAGCAGCTTTCAGTTTCTATTCACCACAAATCTGGAACAAACTTCCTGATGACTGCAAAGCTGCTGAATCGTTGGGCTCTTTCAAATCAGAGATTAAAACTCTACTGTTTAGAGATATTTTTGATTCATATTCTAATATAATTTTCAAAAATTTTTGTTTTATGCTTCTCCTAAATAGTTGTTTTTAGTCAAATGCTAAATGTTGTCTTTTGTTAATTCTCGTGTTTTATGTTTTTAATTTTCATACTTTTACATTTTGCTGTTTTGACTTTCTATGCTTTTATAATTTGTTTGGTTTCTTAACCACTGAATCATGTAAAGCACCTTGAACTGCCTTGTGTTGAAAGTGTGCTATACAAATAAAATTGCTTTGCCTTGCCTTGTTTTGCCTGCCTCGTGTGCGTCAGGATCAATAAAAGTCCTTCAACTCGCTCTGTAAGTCCCATTTGAAGGACGGGTGGGTGTTTTGGGTAGAAGCAAGATCTCTTTCTTCTTGCCTTAGAGTCTCTGTCAGAACCTCCATTACTCACAAAAGTTTCTCCAAGTTGGTTCCTTTTCTGCATCTTGACTCAGAGGTTATAGTCACTCTAGATATAGTTCGTTAGTTTAGTTTGTTCAGCGCAGAAGTCTGAGACATTACATCTCCAAGTATCACATCCTGTTTGACTTGCTGATTCCCAATATCCACTGAGACCTGTTTACATTTCTGATATGCCAGGATCACACCTTGATTTCAAACATTGAAATCTGGTTACCTTAATTCCAGTTATGTAAATATCTTTGTTGGGTCACACACACAGCCATCAGGTGGCGCTACTCTGCTCTAGCCCAACAGGAAGTGCCAGAAAGCGACCAGAGAAAAATGCAAATTTTTTCTGTTCACACGGCACGAATCTCAGCCTGTACTAGAGTCCAGTGTTTTACATGGACTCCACCAAAACAGCAGGTGGCAATATACAAATAATTCTGTAGCTATCCAACAAACAAGGGAGAGAGAAATACAGACGTCATAAAACGAGTGACGGCCTAGAAGAATGTAAACTAATTGGTCTACTGGGTCAACTGTTACCTGAAGCTGTCTACAGGGTGAGTGTTGTAGTAAACCCGCCTTTTTGTAACCTAGTGTGCTTCTATGGGATGCTTGAATGGTGTAGTTTTGGTTTCTTTATGGTCGCGTGGTGATTCTGTAGTTTCGGCCGGCGGTGTCGTCATTTCTGCCGGCTGCGGTGGGCAAGAGAAACAGAATCTCCAATCTTATTCCCTGGCCAGCAGAGGAAGGCACGAGTTTCTGCAGAAACTCACTTCAAGGAACCTAAAGTTCAGTTAAGCTTGAAATTTAAACATGTCAAGACAAAAAAAAATCGATGAGGATATGGAGGAAATTCGAAAATCTCTGAGCATGTTATCTGAAGATCTTGCTCGAGTTGCCAAACAACAAGAAATGCTAGAGGAGCTAATGTCGGAAGTCAAACAACTGAAAAGTTTGGTAAAAGAAAAGGACACGGTGATCGACCAGTTGGAAAGAAAGGTTGACGAGTTGGAACAAAATGCAAGAGGAAATGACATAATTATCAGTGGGCTTGATATCCGAAATAGATTTTACTCAAGTGTGGCTGCTGGAAAGGACGGTGAAGATATTTCGAGCGAAGAACAGCAAACGCTCGAATATCAAGTGATGCAATTTTTCAAGACAAAGGATATTGAAATTCAAAGCAACAATGTGTCATTTTGCTACAGTCTTCCAAGGAAAAACAAACAAACAAAGTCAGCCATTGTTATGCGGTTTGTCGCGACTAAACATAAGACAGACGTTCTAAAGCAAGGCAAAAAACTGAAGGGGAGCGACGTTTACATAAATGAACATTTAACTAAAAAGAATGCTGATATAGCCAGAGTGGCGAGAAACCTAAGGAAACAAATGAAGATTCAAGCAACGTGGACAAGAAATGGGAAGGTGATAATCAAACTAAACGGAACGCCTGAGGAAGCAAAGATCATCACGGTAAGAGATATACGCGAACTTGAACAATTTAAAATATCAACTTTAAAATGAATGAGTTGCACTCTGATGGACATAGCAGTAGTCCTAGGAGATGTTTTGGAAGAGGATGGTTAATTTGGATCTTAAAACTATTAGGCTTAATGACTGAGTTTGTTTCGATGGCCGTGGAATACCGTGACAATGGATGGATGGATTGTTTGTGCGTACCAAGTATGGATAGAGGACTTGGCCTACAGATGTTACGTACTCTATATGACAATGGCTGATTGTATACCTGACGATTACGTGTTTCCCTTCATTGATGGCCACGACAAAGATCTAAACCAGTCAAAGAGTGATGAAATGGACAATGAAATGTCAATGTTGAGCCTAGTTACACCCTATCTGAATTACACACACAGTGGAATATCAGACGGTTTAGATGAAAGAGCGTTTGATGTGGAGAGTGAAATAGACCCCGAGAGGAATTTCTATCACGACTCCACAACAGATGGGTCTAACTGTAAATATTTCACTGAGAAACAATTAAATGACGTTGCAGAGAAGGATGGAATTTATGTTATTCATTTCAATAGCAGAAGTTTAAATAGCAATTTTTGTAAAATTAGGGATTATTTGAAGCGGCTGAAAAGGTCATTTGATGTTATTGCGATTTCTGAGACATGGTTACAAAATGATACTGTTGAAGATTTTGATATAACAGGTTATGCAATGTTTTTTGTAAATCGGACTCTAAAGAAGGGAGGTGGAGTGGCCTTATATGTTAATACTGCCCTGCAATACAAGCAGGTTGTCTCTATGTCAAAAGAATGTGTTGGGAATTTTGAAATAGTCACTGTTGAAATCGAGATGAAAATAAGTACAAATGTAATTGTTAGCTGTGTGTATAGAGCTCCTGGTACATGCATTGACAAAACAAAGGATCATTTAGTTTGTATGTTTGAGAATGTGGTTGGTAAAAAAAATGTTTTTGTTTGTGGAGATTTTAATGTTGATCTTTTGAATTCACAAGGCCACAAAGGGACCAGAGACTTTATTCATACAATGGACAGCCTAGGTTTATTTCCAATAATTACAAAGCCGAGTAGAATTACAGCACATAGTGCTACTTTAATCGACAATATTTATTCAAATGTTGATAATGATGTTGTAGGGGGATTGTTGATGGAAGATATAAGTGACCATTTGCCAATTTTTGTTTATTATAATTGTGAATTAAATGAAAAAGTACCTGTAAGGAGGACTAGAGAATGGAGGCTGAGGACTCCAGAAACCTTAAAAGCATTCAAGGAAGAGCTATTAAGATATAATTGGGAAACTGTTTATGTTAATGATGTAAATGAAGCGTATAGCTCTTTTTTGAGTATCTATTTAAAATTATATGAAACGAATTTTCCTTTAAAAATGCATATTGACAAAAAGAGAGAACAAAAACCATGGATGACAAGAGGGTTGCTTAATGCATGTAAAAAAAAGAACACACTATACAGGTTCTTCTTAAGACAAAGAACGGAAAAGGCTGAGATGAAATACAAGGTGTATAAAAACAAACTAACGAAAATACTTAGGGTAAGAAAGGAGAACTATTATAGCAGTTGTTTAGAGGAAAATAGAGGAAACATGAAAGGAATGTGGAAAGTCATTAATGGTTTAATAAGAAATAAATCTAAGGAAGTTGTATACCCTAAATTTATAAAAAAAGACAACATGTGCATAGACAAGAAACAAGATGTGGCAAAAGAATTCAATGATTTTTTTGTCAATGTGGGACCGAATCTTGCAAGGGATATTGTTGAACCAAAAGAGAAAAATTGTTTGGATCGATTAATTGAAAATAATTTGCAAAGTTTATATCTAAGTGAGGTAAGCGAATCTGAGGTGAGGGAAACAGTCTTCAACTGTAAAAGCAAAAGATCACAAGACTGCAATAACATAGATATGTCCTTAGTGAAAGAAACTATAGAAGAAATTATTAAACCATTGACACATATATGTAATGTCTCATTTAGGACGGGAATATTCCCTGACCAGATGAAGGTAGCAAAGGTCATACCTTTGTTTAAAGCAGGTGATAAAAATAATTTATCCAACTATAGACCAGTATCACTCCTTCCACAGTTTTCTAAGATATTGGAAAAACTCTTTGCTAAAAGGTTGGATAATTTTATTAATAAATACAATATTTTGACTGAGCAACAATATGGATTTCAGGCCAAGCAGTCGACCGGACTTGCAATAATGAAACTAGTGGATGAGTTAAGTAAAGCCATTGATGATAAGAGAGTGAGTCTGGGTGTCTTCATTGACCTGAAAAAGGCGTTTGACACTATTAATCACGATATTCTCTTGACGAAGCTGTTCAGGTATGGGGTCAGAGGGGTTGCATATTCTTGGATTTGTTCATATATAAAAAACAGAACACAATTTGTTTCAGTTGATGGAATTATGTCGAGTGCCTTGAAAATTATTTGTGGGGTATCACAGGGCTCTGTCCTGGGACCAAAATTGTTTAATTTGTATTTAAATGATCTCTGTAGAGTTTCAAGTGTTCTCAAGTCTATTCTTTTTGCAGATGATACCAATTTTTTTTATTCCGGGAAAGATTTAAAAGACATTGTGAGAAATGTTGAAAGGGAGATGGAATTGATTAAAAAGTGGTTTGATATTAATAAGTTGTCACTAAATATGAGTAAAACAAAATTTATGATTTGGGGTAAAAATAGTGTGACAGATGTGAAAGTAAGAATAGGGATGTGGGAAATAGAAAGAGTTAATGAAATAAAATTTTTGGGAGTTATATTAGATTCCAAACTGGGGTGGAAAAAGCACATTGATTATGTAAAATCTAAAATCTCAAAGTCAGTTGCGATATTTAATAGGATTGGGAATTTGTTAAGTAAGCAGGCATTATTTATGTTATACTCATCATTATTTGTTCCATATTTAACTTATTGTCTGGAGATTTGGGGTAATACATACAAGACATATACCCAACCACTTTTTATTTTACAAAAGAGAGCCATACGTATTATCACAAGATCACAATACAGGGATCACACGAACGATATATTTTTAAAATTAAACATTCTAAAATTTTATGATTTAGTGGATTATAAGGTTACATTAACGATGTATAAAGTGTATCATAATATGTTGCCTGATAAAATCTTGAGTATGTTTGAGAAACGTGTCTTTAAGTATGAGTTAAAAAGAACATGTTTGTTTAAAAAATTGAAGGTAAGAACAAATATTAGATGTAGAACTATTTCTGTAAGAGGAGTGAATTTATGGAATAGTTTGCATTTAGAACTCAAATTGACACAAACAATAAGTGTATTTAAAAGGCTCCTACGAAACAAAATTATAATTTCATACAGATAAGTTTTGGGTTATTACTTCCATGTTTTTTTTTCAAGTATTTTGTAAGAAGAGCATTGAGTACTGTCTGACTGAATATTTTTTGAGAGGGATAGGTGTTAATAAGCTTTGAGCTTCAGCCTAAACCCTTTGGTTTAAGATACGTACATGTGATGAGTTGTATATATTTTTTTATTTATTGTATATTTGTTATTGATAAACCAAATAAAACTATGAATGAATGAATAAAGACTGCAGACACCAGGTGAATCCTAAATATTGATAAACAAAGACGTTGTTTATCCCCAGAACCCGACGAAACCCCTCTGAGTTTCAGGCTGCAGACCGCTGAGAAACAGAGCCACCAAAGTGGAGGACCTAATGCAGCCTGAACCGGACGGAGCCTTTATCCCTTCTTGCCAGAGGATGCATCGAGCCCCTGACACAGGACTGATAACAGTGGCCGAGTCGGAGAATCCCAGAGGTACTGTTCGTGAGTGTCGGGGCCATCCGTCAAATAGCTGAACTAGCTTGGCAACCCTTTGTTAGCCTGCTGGGCTAACGTCGTCTGAGCCCCTTCACCCATCCACGACGGAGAACGCTTGGAGAGCTTAATTGTTCATAAGGTCTGTTTGGGCAGAGGTAAATTACTTAGGATAACTAGTTTTAAAGGTGTTTCCTCTTTTTTTTATTGTTAACTTTTTAAGTTTCATCTGCTATCTTCGGGTAAACCAGGCCTCGGCCTGAAGTTTTACTCAGTATTTGTAAAGACTTTTCCCGACAAAGAGTCGTTTGAATTCTGTAATTTGAGCTACTCAATGAGACAGGAGTTTTCCCTTTATTATTTTTTTTATTATATTTAATAAATGTATGTGAGCCACTCTAAACGCCCCAGGTGTGTCGCAGACAGCTAAAGCTTAACAAGCCCATGTGTCAGTTTAGGCCGGTGTTTCATAAACAAAAATCGCTATTCACGGTTCAGAAAGAACTCTGTGTAAAAATTGATTGTTTAAGAAAATAAACTAATCTAATTAGCCGTGTTTGAACTCTCCTTATTTGATCAAAATACGGGAATTAGATTGCATTACTGTCAAGCCATGAATTAAGTAATTCTCCAAAGGTTAATTACTCTTATCCAGATAATTTTTAAACATAACATGTCTTAATCCAAATAATGTTTTGTTTTCTTACATTGCTTATTGGTTTAGAGGTAAACTACTGGTGCTAAATTAGTTAAACTAATTACAATTAGTGAAACTAATTCAGCTTTATTCCAGCATCTGCAGATCAAGACTTGGTTCTTAAAGGACCCCGATCCCACACACATATATTTCAAAGTTTATGGTCAATAAACGGTAAATAATTCATTCCTTCAGATTATTAGACTGACATAGATTTGGCTATTAAAATAGTTCCTGATAAAGGTGGTGCCCCGAATAATAATAATTTTCCATACATTATTAATCTTTTTGACTGCCATATGCAGTCCCTTTAACTTTTAATAGCCAGTTAATTACATTCTTGGTAATTTCCACAACATCTTCCCCAGAAAGAAGCATTAGAAACATTACCTTTGAATGCAGCAGATCAACTAACCAAAAGTTAAAAAACGTGCTCATTGAGTTAGCTCACTGAATATATATACATATATATATTCAATGCGTCGATATGTGGAGCTTCTCAAGGTCTAACTTCGCAGGTGAATCGAGCATCATTCTGTTTTTGCATTAAGGTGATGTATAATTACAGTACACAGTACAGTTATGTGAACTTTAAACAGCCTGTACATATAATAAACCTTTAAAACTATACATAAAACAACAGTTTGATTCACGTTGTGACCACACCAGGCTGAAAAATCACTGGAGAGAGAGTTGAAGATCTACTTCTACCACCAAACACTGACAACAGCTTAACTCAAAAGATAACTAAAGAACATGACTACATTTGGAACACAAACTATAATGTAAAACACAGAACTTCTGAAATTAACATGAACACATTACCCACAAGTTTTGGCAGCGTACAACCGTCTCCCGAGCAGTCTGCACATATATATATATCGACCATCGTTCGACTATAGAAAGATTCGGTATGATTTTCCAAATCCTCAATTTGATTTTCTTTTCTTTTTTCTGACAGTACAGAGCCCTATGTCATTTATAGAATAGTCTAGTCTATGATCATTGCTTTTATTCAATAAAGTTTGTAAAGTAAATCTTATTTCAAAAGGTATAAGTGATGCAATTTCCATAATTCTTGTGTAATGTATCACAGTTGGCAATAATAGTTAATAGTCCCAGTAAAGGAAGATGGCTGTTAAGATTAAAACTATCCAGTCCATCAGAAAGAGACTGGTAATGTTTCAGTTCATTTCCTGAAAGGTGTTCTGATTGGTTTTTCAAAAGAAATTATACGAGAACTATGAGTATGACCATAAATGGCATAAGATGCCAATCACTCTTCTTTAAATTGAAGCTGTGTAAATATTTTTACAACTATTTTAAATAAAAGAAGATAATGTGGATTACAATTAGTATGTTTCATACAGTGCATTTTATACAGTAGGATCACCAATGATAATAACTTTCTCTGGTGTACAGTTTCCATCCTGAAACTCTGCAGGTCCTTACAGTCTTAACAAATGAAAGAAGATATAAAAGCCAAAGATTGTTATACTCATCATGTCGTTCTGACTCTGTTAGTTCGAGTCAGGGTTCTTTAATACAGCATAGTCGCTGTAAAATATTATCTGTACTGTTAATAAATCCTTATCTCCAGTGTTCTGGTCCCTAAACTTATTTGTAAAATGTTGGAGAACGTAAAAATGAATGAAGGAAATCTTTGAATGATTAGAAGTGGAGATATTGTAGCTACTTTCCGTGAGAGATAACCCTTTGAGACATGCTGATTGCACAACGTTCTACACATATTTGTAGAAGGTGCTGAGCTCTGCAGGACCCAGCGTGTGTATGCATGCATATAAGAGGAGCTTTAGTAGGACAGTAGAGGGGAAGAAACGGTGGCAGGTGGCCAACCACGCCAGCAGAAGGTAGAAAGAAAACACTGCAATAGAGGCAGGAAAAACAAGCATATTGGACAGTTAATTGGCAGCTGGCTGACGGGATTGTTTGGGTTGTCATCATTATATGATGGCTGCAGGCAGCGGCTTGGCACCACAAGTAAAAACAGGCACTGTGGGCAGATATGATGACGGATGTCTCAAAGGTCTGTAGTTCTGTTACCAGGCCTGTCTGCTCTTCAGCATTGTCCAGTTAGACGCAAGTTCTACGACTGAAACTGATTTTCTGCTGAAAGGATTCAATAGCTTAGATTGTTTTATGTTTCAGCATCAGCCTTAACTAATAAAAAAAAGAATTTATTAGTACATACTGTACGTTAAACTGATGCCATGTTGTTGTCACCTGTGTTCTGATCTGGTGTGAAATCACCATGACAACTAAAGACAATCATATAGATTGTTGTTTCATCAATAAATAAATGTTGCAAATGTTATTTAAACCATAACGAGGTTTCTTCCTTGCAGAATCAGTCTGGTCTTTGTGAACAGAAGAGGCTTCTTTGCCGCCTTTCTAGCTGCTTCGCTCCAGACGTCGTCCTGCTGCTGACACTGAGCCAGTTCTGCACTGGAAGCAACATGATTCTGAAGTAATCTTCACACTACAACCCCTATTGGTGCTTTTTGGACAGGAGTCAGCGTATCCCACCAAAACAGTTATGGGACTGTTGCTGGAGCCAGGTCTTAATGTGAAAAACTGCTTGGGATTTCTAACAGATGTCACAATAAGACTTCAAACGGCTTAATAACCTGAGGAAGAAGGCTGGTTCTGTTCTGGTTCTGGTCTGGGGACGACTGTGGAACATCTGGAGATAATGAAGCAAAGAAGGATTCTTCATAAAGTTAAAAAAACGTATAATTAAAATAAATATGGAAATTATAACCCTGAGCATTCTCCTTATCAGACTATCCTAAACCAACAGAGTATCTCCAGTCAGAGGCTTCTTAATTTTTGCTGCAACACAGACCACTACAGGAAATCCTTTCTCCCCACAACCATCATGGTCTACAACAACTCCTTGAAGAACGAATTAGTAATGAGCTACACTTCATTTCCCTCTGAGATCTATAGAGTATTTTTGAATTGAAGACTTCAAACCAGTTGTGTCTAAATTCCTGGTTATGAAGGTTTTTGTAAAATAATAATGCACAGGGTGATAATCTGTATAGATGGCAAACTAGACCCCTTAGAGTTTGCTTAGCAGACTGGAAAAGGTGTTGAAGATGCAAATCTGTTCGCATTAGATAGATTTTACAGTCACTTGGAAAAACACGTCACGTCATACAGATTTTTTTGTCTGTTTTTAACATCTTTATTAATCTATGTGTGTTTTTATTCCTTTTGCGATGTTATGAAAGAGAGCAGCATGTCTGTGTGGTCGGTGTAACCTTCTCTGTCCAACCTAAATGCCTCCTAAGAGAGCAAAATAAACTTGACTTTGAGCTTTACGATGTAACTGATCATCTATTAGCTCATATTACCAGACCGGGTTTGTGCAGACAGACACATGTCTAGCTTTCCAGTTCAGCCTCACCACAAGTTTGAGTCCTGTCCCCTAAACAGCCCAAACATGTAAATGTTCTAAAACTATTGGACTCCAGTAGAGACACCTGGGCAGAATGCCTACTACTATTCTTTTAGGCCAATAGCTTTTTTTAAATTGATTTAATACTCAGACTTTGTTTGTACTCACTTAATGAGGGATTTTGGTGGACATAAATGTTAGATGTTATAATGCATGACCTGGTAGGCAACAACTGATCTAAGAAAGCTTATTTCATTATTGCTGTTTCAAATGGAAGGTGGTATTTATGAATCTTTTACTGTCCTCACATCTGCATAAAGTAGCAGGATCACTGTAGGAAGCAGGTCAACGGGATATACAGCCAGACTCATGAAGTCCCTCTGAATAAATGAAACACTAGTCCTAAATGGATCTGGTGGAAAACGTGGGCTGGAACAGCAGCTGCATTCATCGTACTGACCTAGTTTGTTACAGATGCTACTAAGCTAAACAGCAGGAGACGCTTGTAATATTCAACTAATCATCAAACTATCTGGGAACGCTGAAGCTCCTTGCTTTGACTTTTTTTCCCCCTAACAAAGCGGATCAAAAATGAAACTACTAAATTAGTAAGAAATTGCTTAAACAGACGTTTGATCACATTATATTAGAACTGGCTCTTATCATATTAGAAACAACACTGGCCAGAATTCAGTCATGGGAAGATGATTTGAACAAGCTGAATGGGAACAAAATCACAGAAACACTTATGGTTATTGAAAATCAAACAAATATCACTGCATAATGCAAACATACAGAACTCTGGTGAATCTGAATAAGTAAAACAACAAAATACCTGACTCTCGTTTTAAATCCAGAGCTGCTACAGAGAATATTTTTCATAATCTTATATTGAAAGTGGTGATAAAATGAAAATAATCTTATCAGTAAACACCCTGTTAGACGAGAAGGTGATGTTACTGCACCTGTAACCAGGAAACCTTAAACTGAGATCGAATCCAACTAAATTGACAGATTTTGCTGCATTACCGGTCAAAGGGAAACAATCTGAATGTCACAGGACAGGTAGCTGGATGAATGACACAAACTGAGACCCAAATAAGTCAATTGGCCATCCATTTAGAATTTGGTAAATTTGTGCAGAAGCAAGGTGCCATTCACATGTAAAATAATTCTTTTTATATTTAAGCTTGATTACTTCTGTAGTGAAACAAGTGACCTTACCTTATGTTGAGTTAGAAGGGATTGGATTTGAATTTCAGAAAACTGTAAAATGTAATAAAGCTGAATGTTTTGTTTAACAAAAGCTAATTAGGATCTTATCTTTTTAAATGAAACTGCATCAGTAGTTTAAGATGGAGGTTAGGGTTGGGATCATCTCCCACTCCCGTTCTTCTCTGTGTTCTGACTCAAATCGGTGGTACCGGCACCACCAGCCATGGAAACAGACAGAACACAAGCCGCTGCTTCAAAGCATTCACAGTGGAACTGAAAATATTCTCTCTCACTGATCCTTGAGAAATTATTCTTCTGTTTGGAGCCACAGCCAAACTGCAAACAATAAAAAGAGGTGGGTCCCTCTTTTATAGCCATCAGTCTGCTACCAGCTCCACCTGAGCTGATGATCTGACTATACTGACATGAAGCTGATTAATTTGCTCCAACAGAGCAAGAACAGGCCTTTGCATTAGTGTGAAATGTATGAGCTAATGGAAGCGCATAAGATCACTCTGACTGTACAATGATGTGGTAGCTAATTACGTGTGTTTCAGCAAAAGCTTCAGATATTTTTTGGAAAGTATTAAATGTCTTTTTTTACTGAGCAAGAAGCTTCCACGTTTGATGCCTGTTTTGAACGCCTGACTAAAACAAGCCATTAGGTATATATTCCATCAGTTCTGTGTGAAAACAGGTCTGCTTGAACAGACTTGATTTATGCAAACAGTTGAGTATAGAGGCCAGAATGTTTGTGGTGTGAGTACAGTGGAAGCACTGTGGATGCAGAAAGCAAAGCTCTAACACGGACTGAGTCTTTGCACGAAGAACGCCGGACTACAGCAGAATCTGTAGACGCCCTGAATGAGGTGCAGGTGTTCAGGTGCAGCAGAACCATGAGCAGAACATTTCTATCAAGGACAGGCAATCGTGTTAAAGGCCGTCTGTTTCTGGAACATCCACAATAGGGAACAATAAAATTAATGCTTGGTCCTTGATTGAATCTCTTTCAAAAAAAAGTTTGCTCTTTTCTTCTTTCACTGTGTGTGTGTGTGTGTGTGTTCGTGTGTTTGTGCGTGTGTGTGTGTGTGTGTGCGGGGCTGAGATCTGCAGATACTGCAGGGCAACGCTATCTAAAGAATGTATCTGTCTGCGTTCACATGTGGGCTCCTCTACAATGCTGTCTCAGTGTAAAACGTCCTGACCCCAGCTGGGGGTCTGACCTATTGCATCAAACACGACAATGATCACTCATTCATGCTCGTCAGTCCAGAAAAGGTCGCTTCATGAAATCATTCCACTGCTCATTAAATCAGGAATGTTCTGATACATAAAAGCCTCCTGTAAGAACACAGCAGAACGCTGCTGCCTCTCAGTGGTGCTGAGGGGTACTGCACCTTGGCATTGCCTCCATTAGGTCAAACATTGTTACCTGTATAGGTCTGCCATCCTCAATGCCAATCATGTTTCGCCACTCCATTAGTGAGCGCTGCAAGGTGTCCAGCCCCGTCTCCCACAGCCGAACATAACCCCCCATATCCACTGTGACCACACCTCCAGAACCGAGAGCAGCCACCAGCACGTCACAGTCCGACACCTTCGACAACCAGTTGGTGTAGGGCGACACAGTCTGAGACCTGACAGGCACAAAGATGGTGAGAAAAACATGTAAAAGTCTCGTCTCAAAATGAGTCAAAGAGAAAGAATTCTAATTAACATTTTACTGGATTTATTTATTGGACCAGTGCATTTACATGTAAAAATGCAAAACTGTACTCAAAGCTAATTTGCAATAGTAGTCCTAAGTATAGAGGATACATACTGACAATAAATAAATAAAGAGGAAATAAATTTAAAATAAGTAAATATATTTGGGAATTAAATATATTTTGTAACAGTTATTTATATATTTGTTAATTTATGTATTTCCACATTTATTTATTATGGCATTATTTTTAATGTTCATTTATTTAGGGTCAGCTGTGTCATGATCAGTCCTACATATGGAGCAATGTAAAAAAATAAAATCAAAAAATCGATTCTTATAAACATTCGAAGAATCTAATCGATTCACAAGTTCAAAAATCGGTTTAATTGTTTAACATAGTTTGGCCTTTTTTACTGTGAAAATAGGAATCAAAAATCCAGACAGCCGTTTCAAGCCTTAGTTATGAGAGTGTTAATACAGTTTTCTCCCAGTTACTCAGCCAGTGTTAACTCACTGAATTACAGGTATATAATTGAGATAACAGCTAAAAAACAATATTTCTGGTTGAGGTGACTGCTTTCTCCCAAGAACCAGCTAGTTGTGCTCATCATCAGATGAAGCTGTAAAAGAAGCCGTCCCACCTGCTCTTAAATCATCGGTTTTTTAGCAGCATTTTGGGTTTCCAGCAGGAACAATCAATTGTAACAGAGTGGCAATAAGTCACCATCATAATGTAGATATGCTGAAGGAAGCAGAAAGCATTGCTAAAACAGCTGGACGTGTAAGGGTTTACATCACACTATCTATATATCTATAGCAGCTGGGAAATGTTGCACTGCAGAACATGAATAGTTCAAGAAGTGTTTTCTATTTTTGCTTTTTAGTCACACCTAATTCATGTTTAGGTGTTACAATAAAGCCAAAGCATTACTTCTTCACATCCCTGTATTTGTCTGGCTCTGCCACTGTATTGCACAGTGTAAGCTCATTACGGCCTGTTGGCCATTATTATTGGAAATAACTCTTTGCTGATACAAATCACTGAACACTCATGGTAAAAAAGGCTGACCCGTGTTTCAGTTGTTGGAGAATTTAAATATGTCCGATTTAAAACAGGGATTGACTGAAACATCAGCTGGTGACCAGAACGTTCCGATTTTTAACTAGATCAGCCAGAGAGGAGCTACAAAATCCCATCTTTCTCCAAATACTAAACACAACTTACCAAAGCCTACAAGACTGTCTTCATTTCTGTTCATTTAGAAGATTATGGCTTATAGCTGATGAAAAATATTAAATCTTTTCCTAAGAATGTTTTTATTATTATATTAGGCCAGAAAACCTGTTTTTTAAGAGACATGTGGAAAGGGAAGATTTCCTGATGAAAGACTGCTGACTTTAGTCTTGAGGTGTCCTTCATACATGTCATGTCCAACTTATTAAAAAAGCTTTTTTAAGTCTTATGTAATACTGAGATTTTATGAATGAGTTCTGGCTGAATTTTCGGTTTTCCTTAGCTGTCCACCATGATAATCAAATGAACAGAAATATATCCCACACTGTGCAGTGAATTCATATATGGCTTTAGCTTTCAGTTGAATTACTTTATGATCATAACATAAATGATACATCTGTACTGGCAAACATGCAGAGGCTGCTGGGGATGTCGTCCTCCTTCATGTAATCATGCTCTTTTCCCACCAGGTGGTAGCAGATGTTACAGAGTTAAAAAGGCTTTGCAGAGGAAGTAGTGAAAGAAAGCAGTCGAGCTAAAAACAGAAGCTCTGCAGAGTTGTGCTCAGTTTACCGTGGGACGGGGATGTATTTGAGCTTTTTGGAGTTCAGGTCCGTCACCTCCAGGTACGCTGCTGCCATTGGTGGAGTCACATCTGCAAGGCGCACAAAACGCATCAGGTCACCAGCTCATGTTCATTCACTCACTCTTACATGACCTGATCAGTGACCTTTGGGGTAGATTTCCTTCAGGGGAGCCTTGGTGGGTGGGATGGCTCGGACCACCTGATTGGCTGAGAGCAGACTGACACAGTTCTCCCGTTTGGCTGAGCCGCTCCGGATCGTGCCTCTGAAGAACGTGTGAGATCCGCTTTCACTGCTTTTCATGGCCGACAGGTCAACCGGCCTCTTAAAGCTGTACACCTCATTAGGGGACTGTTAAAAACAATACCAGCATTAAAATGAATTCCTCATTCATATCTTTAGTTATATTTCTTTATTATTGATCATTGTGTTGTATGAGACTAATAAAGAGCCACATCCAGAGGAGTTCACCCAATGAGTGCATGGTGTCCCAGCTCTAAACAGGCCCAAATCATGACCCCTCCACCACCATGCTTGACTGTTGTACTGTCAGACGTCTCTATGTTAGCTCCAGTTGACAGTAATTTGGCTTCCAGTGAGAAAGTAAAAGACCTTGGCATCATCTTGGACCAGGACATGTCATCTAAATCCTTTATTAAACAGGTTATTAGGATTTCCTTCTTTCATCTCTAGAATATTGCTGAATTAGAGCTAATCTCCCCTGATTGATCTGTTTGCTCCAGGCTAAGCGACTATGATGCTTTATAATCAATAAGATAAAAACAGGCAACAAGAAGCCTTGAGGCTGTCTAAAGTGCAGCAACCAGACCACTGATTAGCTCCAGAACATACTTTAAAACCGTCCTTCTTACATTTAATCTCCTAATAATCAGAGATCTGATTGGTCCACATGTTTCTACCTTTTCCCTCTCAGACTGCAGGTTTATTGGTGGGCTGCCGCAGTAAAGACTTTCTGACCCCTTTGGCTCAATACGCTACTTTTTCCTGCTTCTCTGTTCTGCAGTATTTGCTGCCATTGCATTTCTTTTCTCTTTGTTTCTCTTTGTTTATTGTTTGGTCTGGCTGCCAAAAACCTGACATTCTTCTTCTACCGATCAAACACCTGACCCTGTCTTTCTCCTAAACAGATAACTGGTTCATCATTTCTTACAACTAACTGTGTCTCCTGGTTTTTATTCTGAACTACCTGCATAGATGCATTTCTCTCCTACACCCGTTAAATTCTTCCTTTTCACTAACATGGAAAGTACTCTTACATTTGTTCTGTCTGGCAGATGGCTGCTCGTACCTAGCTAGGTTCTGGTTCTGCTGGAGGTTTCTTCCTGTTAAAGGGGAGATTTTCCTCTCCACTGTCGCTACATGCTTGCTCAGTATGAGGGATTGCTGTAAAATCAATGACACAATGCAGCTGACTGTCTACAGTCCTCACACGTTGATCCAGGAGGAGTGAGTCCTGCAGGTCAACGACTGACCTGGGTTTCATCAGAACATACAAAAGAAACTGAAAAAGATTGAATATATTAAAAGGTGAAACAAATATATGATATAGACTAATTATATGCAAAGTGAGATATTTCGAGCCTTATGTTTATAATTCCAATTATTATAGTTTACAGCCTTGAAACTAAATTCAAATCCTCAGAAAATTAGAATATTAAATAAAAAAAATAAAACAATGATTATAAATAGAGAACTGTGGGACCTCTATAAACTATAATCCTGCGTGTGTACTCAGTAGTTGGTTTGGGTCCTTTTGCATCACTTCCTGCCTCTATGTGGTGTAGCATGGATGTGTAATGGGAAAATTATTTCAAAATTAGTTCTGTTTAGTATTAATAATTATTAGTAAAGGCAGCCGGTGTATATAGCATAATGCTTGGGATTCAGAGACTGAAGTTGGAGGAGACATTTGACCTACTCTGGCTCAACTGAAGGACACTGAGAGACATGTTATGTCTCTGAAGCAGTTCACTCTGAGATAAGTTCACAGGACTTACAGAGAGGGAGTTACTCTCGTCTAGCTGGGGGAGAGAGCAATGACCCGAGAGATGGGTTTCTCTTCAGATCCTAAAAAATATATATATAATATCTCCAATGGAGATTGAATCAGCCACATCATTATGTACATCTATATGGCATTTTGCCATTTCAGATGCTATCAGCCTGTGGTTCTATGGAGGTGTTATGGAAGACCAGAATGCTTCAATAGCAGCCTTCATCTCTACTGCATTGTTCCATCTCATGTGTTTCATCTTTCTCTTCCCAATGCTCCATAGATTCTCTATTGGGCTAAAGATCAGGCCAGTTTGCTGGATAATCCAGCCCAGTAATCCCATCATGGTCATTGAAGCAGCTTTTGATACGTTTGATAGTTTGGGTAGGAGCCAAGTCACGTTAGAAAATGAAGTCAGCATCTCCATGAAACTAGTCTAGAGAACGAAGCATGAAGTGCTCCAAAATGTCCTGGTAGATGACTGTGATGCCTCTGGACTTAATAAAGCCCATTGGACCAACACCAGTAGATGGTTCTGGACTTAATAAAGCCCAGTGGACCAACACCAGTAGATGACTCTGGACTTAATAAAGCCCAGTGGACCAACCCCAGTAGATGGTTCTGGATTTAATAAAGCCCAGTGGACCAACACCAGTAGATGGTTCTGGACTTAATAAAGCCCAGTGGACCAACACCAGTAGATGGTTCTGGACTTAATAAAGCCCAGTGGACCAACACCAGTAGATGGTTCTGGACTTAATAAAGACCAGTGGACCAACCCCAGTAGATGGTTCTGGACTTAATAAAGCCCAGTGGACCAACACCAGTAGATGATCTGGACTTAATAAAGCCCAGTGGACCAACACCAGTAGATGGTTCTGGACTTAATAAAGCCCAGTGGACCAACACCAGTAGATGGCTCTGGACTTAATAAAGCCCAGTGGACCAACACCAGTAGATGACTCTGGATTAATAAAGCCCAGTGGACCAACACCAGTAGATGGTTCTGGTTTAATAAAGCCCAGTGGACCAACACCAGTAGATGACTGGATTAATAAAGCCCAGTGGACCAACACCAGTAGATGACTCTGGACTTAATAAAGCCCAGTGGACCAACACCAGTAGATGGTTCTGGACTTAATAAAGCCCAGTGGACCAACACCAGTAGATGGTTCTGGACTTAATAAAGCCCAGTGGACCAACACCAGTAGATGGTTCTGGACTTAATAAAGCCCAGTGGACCAACACCAGTAGATGACTCTGGACTTAATAAAGCCCAGTGGACCAACACCAGTAGATGACTCTGGACTTAATAAAGCCCAGTGGACCAACACCAGTAGATGGTTCTGGATTTAATAAAGCCCAGTGGACCAACACCAGTAGATGACTCTGGACTTAATAAAGCCCAGTGGACCAACACCAGTAGATGACTCTGGACTTAATAAAGCCCAGTGGACCAACACCAGTAGATGGTTCTGGATTTAATAAAGCCCAGTGGACCAACACCAGTAGATGACTCTGGACTTAATAAAGCCCAGTGGACCAACACCAGTAGATGACTCTGGATTTAATAAAGCCCAGAGGACCAACACCAGTAGATGGTTCTGGACTTAATAAAGCCCAGTGGACCAACACCAGTAGATGACTCTGGACTTAATAAAGCCCAGTGGACCAACACCAGTAGATGGTTCTGGACTTAATAAAGCCCAGTGGACCAACACCAGTAGATGACTCTGGACTTAATAAAGCCCAGTGGACCAACACCAGTAGATGGTTCTGGACTTAATAAAGCCCAGTGGACCAACACCAGTAGATGACTCTGGACTTAATAAAGCCCAGTGGACCAACACCAGTAGATGGTTCTGGATTTAATAAAGCCCAGTGGACCAACACCAGTAGATGACTCTGGACTTAATAAAGCCCAGTGGACCAACACCAGTAGATGGTTCTGGACTTAATAAAGCCCAGTGGACCAACACCAGTAGATGACTCTGGACTTAATAAAGCCCAGTGGACCAACACCAGTAGATGGTTCTGGACTTAATAAAGCCCAGTGGACCAACACCAGTAGATGACTCTGGACTTAATAAAGCCCAGTGGACCAACACCAGTAGATGGTTCTGGACTTAATAAAGCCCAGTGGACCAACACCAGTAGATGACTTCTGGACTTAATAAAGCCCAGTGGACCAACACCAGTAGATGACTCTGGATTAATAAAGCCAGTGGACCAACACCAGTAGATGACTCTGGATTTAATAAAGCCCAGTGGACCAACACCAGTAGATGGTTCTGGACTTAATAAAGCCCAGTGGACCAACACCAGTAGATGGTTCTGGACTTAATAAAGCCCAGTGGACCAACACCAGTAGATGGTTCTGGATTTAATAAACCCAGTCCAGGGACCAACACCAGTAGATGACTCTGGATTTAATAAAGCCCAGTGGACCAACACCAGTAGATGGTTCTGGATTTAATAAAGCCCAGTGGACCAACACCAGTAGATGACTCTGGATTTAATAAAGCCCAGTGGACCAACACCAGTAGATGGTTCTGGACTTAATAAAGCCCAGTGGACCAACACCAGTAGATGGTTCTGGATTTAACAAAGCCCAGTGGACCAACACCAGTAGATGACATGGCTCCCCACATCAACATAGACTGTAAAACTTTAGTCTGGACTTTAAGCATCTTGCATTGTGTTCCTCTCCATTCTTCCTCCACACTCTGGTACCTTGGTTTCCACATGAGATGCAACATTTGTTCTCATCAGAAAAGAGGAGTTTGGACCACTGAGCAACAGACCAGCACCTTGACCAGATAAAAAAGACATTTGAAACCCATGTCCAGGTTCTGTCTTTGTGTGGTGGCTCTTGATGCACTATCTCCAGCCTGAGTCCACTCCTTGTGAAGTTCCCCAACACTTTGGAACAATGTTTTCTTGACAATCCTCTCCAGGCTGCATCATACCTGCTGATTCTGCACATTTTTCTTCCTCACTTCCTCCTCTATTAATATGTTATGATCCAGCACTTTGGGAACATCCAACTTCTTTAGCAATGACCCTTTGAGGCCTTCCCTCTGCATGGAGGGGGTCAATGATGATTTCCTGACCAACTATCAGGTGAGCAGTCTCCCCCATGACTGGGGTTCCTACTGAACCAGAATAAGAAACCATTTAAAGGAACAGGAACACTTTGTTGGTGGTTTGGATTAATTACTGATTACAGTGGGATACTTTGAGCCTACCATATTTCACAATTTTATAATTTTCTCAGGTTTTAAATTTGGGGTTTTCATGAACTGTAAGCCATAATCATAAACATTTTAACAAATAATGGAATTAAATATATTGCTTTGCATGTAATGATTCTATATCATATATTAGCTTTACATGTTAACTGGATTGCAGTGTTTAATAAGACTGAATATAATTAATGTCACTGACTTTGAATTTGCCAATATGAATAGATTGAATTGACATGTTTTTATGTCTAAACTGGATGTTTTTGTATCTAGAGATGACATCTGTTTCGATTCTGTGCCAAATGAATACTGAATTTAATTGATTCTAAAAAGGCCATATAAAACATAGATGAGTTTCCATTTTTATCTCACATCCTTTCACCGGCTCACCATAAGGTCTGGGAAGCCCACGATGATTTGTGCAAAGCAGCCGGTGTCAGTCAGCACGCGGTTAGGAGAGACGATCTTCTGGTCCAAAGCAGCACTGAGGTTCTCATTGGGCAGCTGCTCATTCGACAGCATCTGAGGTATTAAAGCCTCAGCTGGAAGAATTAAAGTAAAAACATAATTAGTAACAATAAAACTAGTTCTTTTGTCGACAGGGAAGTGAAGCAACATGAACATGGGAAAACTGTATGAGCAGGTATCATATGGTGTTTATTTCATTAGTTCAAAGTCATACAAGAGCAAAGCAGTAAATATTTAGCAGCATCCTGTTAGTTTTGGAAGCAGAGGTGAAGCACAGCGGAGAGGGATGAGGAGGAGCCACCATGTCTGCCATCTCCTTCAGATTACAAGATCTGGACTCTCATTTATAAAACTTTGCGTAGAATCCTAACTAAAACTCTACTTATGTTTAGCACGTTTTGTGTTACTTACACTTACAACGTTTCTGATCTATCAAACATGAAATAGGCACAGCTGCCTTATAAATCAGACTCTCCGTAGCTGTTTCTGGATCACATCCGCCTCCTACACACCCACTCTGTACCATAAGTGTCTAGCAAATATTCTGCATGACTCAAGCAAACTAATATGATGGATTTCATCAATAAATTATAGTTTAAAATGGCCATGTGTGAATGTGATTGTGTAGTTTAAAACAAAAATTCTATTAATCTCTCCTTTATTTCATTTAAAAAAAGAGCAACGGCATCTGGATTCCTCCTATGTACACATTAAAAAACTTTGTTTTTTCAGTCATATTTAGGAATGTTAATTTGTCATGATTAATTGACACCTACCCTGTGATCAATTAGATTTTAAAAAATGTAATCATTTGACAGCCCCAATATCTAGCCATCATAGTCATAGCGCCATGCAATTTCTTTTTAGAAAGCACAGGTAGAAAATTGAATCAATTAAAATCGGAAATTGGAATTGGTTTGAAGGGAGAGGACATTTATTTTTCATATCATCCAGCCCTGGGTTTACTGGATGCTACTGGTAGCCATGTGGACGTCTACTGGTTTTGCTCTACGATCAGTGATGTTTAAAATCAGCTTAACGTTGTTTCAGGTGAAGGATTCAATTCAGTGCAGGGGGATATGTGTCATAGAAATAAAAGTAAAAGTGTAAACATATATTTTTTGTTTTGCAGGTAAGTTGTTGTGGTTTACGTTTTGAAGCAGTTTAATTTTTGGAATAAGATTCATCGTAATTCGCCACAAGAAATGTCTTTGTTGCACCGCAATTATGGCGAGGTTTGGCAGTAATTATAAGATGCTGTGAGACGTACGTACGCTACATGAATCACGCACAGCACCTTGTTGGAGCCATCTGCCGCAGCATGACAATTACCAGTTGTTTAAAGCTGTGGTTTGTGTTTGTGGTTTTCACGGTGTTTAATAAATAAAGCAAAGCGCCCGTCAGGAAGCCGAGCCGGTGTGGTCATTTGGGAGTTACAAGATGTTGCTGTTGAAGGATGACAGAAATTCCTGGTTCGGCCACCTTTCTCTCTCTACTGTTGCATGAGAAGCCCCAATGTTCCCACACAGCAGAGTTCAGTAATAACTGGGAGTCCTCTCGGTTTTGTTGTGGTCTCATTTTTTAACGCTGCATCATTCTCTCAGTTCAATTCAATTCACTTTAATTTATATAGAGCCAATTCACAACAAAGGTCATGTCAGGGCACTTTACTGTTACCGTTCTGTAAATGTGTTCAGGTAGAAAACTGGACTGCATGTTTTTGGTATGGATACTTGTTCTATGTTGGTTGGAAAGCTCAGAGTTAGAAAACCAGAACAGCCACAGAGTTTGGAGATTGGCCCCAGCGCTGTGACAGGAACACCTCTAAGCCTGGTGTAAGAGGAGTGTTGATATACCAACCATGATGTTACATACCTGAACCAGCTCCATGACCAGAGCTAACTGGGTCCTCACTGATACTGTGAAGCTGACACACTCCAGAATCTTCAGCTGCCAGGTGCATGGGCTTGGTCAGCAGATACTTCCTGAACAAGAGAATCAGCTGTTAACCGTTTGGTCCCTGAGAAGCTGAGGAGAGATTCAGAAGGGTTCAGCGACCTGTTGGTGTTGCTCTCCAGGAGCAGCCACCGGTCCTCTGCAACCAGGAACACAGATTTCAAGTTGATTGGGAGGGAGATGGAATGAACCTGGCCCTCCAGCACATCCAGCACCTCCAGCTGGTTTCTGTGGGATCAAACACAGAAGAACCATTTGGGTTGAGCTTTTTTAGCTCAGCCGTGAACCATTTAGTTTGGACCTGAACATCTTACCCATCCTCCTTATAGAAGAGAAGCCAGTTTTTATGAGAAAAGTCCCGACACATCTTATGGCCTCCCTGCAAACCGGAAAAAGTACAAAAGCATTTATTATAGTGAATGAAGACAGAAGATGCTTCAGGCAGGGGCGGATCTAGAAAAATATTTCTGGGGTGGCACCATATGCTAGTGTATAACCACTACGACAATTTCCTCTACACTAGAAATTTTAGGTTGTGTAGTCATATTTAGGAATGTTAATTATTCCGGATTAATTCACAGCTACCCTGTAATTTATTAGGTTAAAAAATTATTGTTTGATAACCCTAATATCTAACCACCATCATAGCCCCCCTGGAGAAAATTCAGTGTAAGGATGAATAAAGTCCAGAATTTTTTATTTAATTTTTTTTATTCCCTTTACCTTTTTTTTAACTTCATAATCCTCAAAAATCCGTATTTTCTAACATAAGTAAACTTGGCAATTAGGATAAATGAATTTAAATATTTTTTTTGCAGACATTTGAGAAAAACTCAACAGGGCGTGTTCCTTAAAATTTTTTTGATCAAAATACCAATTTATTTTAAATTAAGATGTAAGTCAGTATGCTGTGTTTCCCTACCATGTGGACTAACTCGTCTGGATGTGCTTGCTGTATCAGACTCTGTCCTGTTGCCCTCTCTTTCTCTTTCTCTTTCTTCATCTCGGTGATTCTCTCCCTCCTCCGCCTCGTCTCCAATGTGCCGTTCTAGCATTCTCTCCTGTCCCTGATCTTGTCCTTCCCCTCTATCACTTTTCTGTCGCTCCTCTCTCTCTTCTTCCTTTTTCTCACCTTTGTCTTTGGTGAGAAAAAACGAGAGATGCTTCGTTGTCGCTTCATTTCTGTAGAATTTAAATTAGTTTTACCTTTTTCTGGACAAACGGAAAGATTTCACCTTCTCTGACTTAGTTTACATGTTGCAAAAATTATGATTTTCAATTTTTATCACCTGAAATAGTTTCAAAACGATCAGCATTGAGCTAGAAATGATATTCTATTTTGTAAGATGGCATAGTTTCCTCTTCCCTGGTGTGCTCCTGCCTTCAGTGTGCAGCTCAGCTTCTCTCTGACTTACCACCTCTCAGAAGCATCTGGAGTATACAGTCTATGGTCCGGTTACGTTGTGCTGCATTCAATGTTGTCGGAAAAAGGAGCTTCATGTGCTTAACGTCCGATTTTACACAACTATTTACTGATTTCATAGCCGCTGGCTGGGGTTTCAAGGCTTTCTTTTACCCCAGTAGATCCGCCCCTGGCTTCAGGGGAGCTTGGCAGCCAAACATTTAAATTTCTCTCTGCAGACATAGACTAAAACCTCTGACCTGTTGTTCTTTGCTGCTCCACCAGTTGGAAGCTCCGGAGGGAATCTGATCGCCGTCGGGAGACAGCATGAGCCTGCGCACCGCCCCTGTCACCATGTCCAGATGGAGCACCGTGTTACTCTGGCACAGCGGCAAAGAGGACAGACAGAAGGCAATGAACACAGCTGGAGTACGACTACACTTTAAACAAGATGGAGCAAAACATACAATTCATTGATGTCAGAGGAATGTGGATCCTTAACCTGATCTAGTAACAGCAAAGGCTGTGCAGATAAGCTGCTTATTTTACAAACCACACTTTTAGATTTTAAAGATTTCCGCAAGAATGAAATAAAACCATCATGTACCCTTAACTGGACAAATCTTCATTATTCTCATATATTTTTCAGTATTCCACCTCCTGCAGAGATTGCTCAGATGAGATTGGTTACAGAAGTTCAGCTGCTGCTTGGTTAGTTCAAGCATGTGATTTGGATGGAACATCCAGTGTAGCGTCCACCTTCTGTGCCCACATATCTACACAGTCCTGGCTCCATGATGACGAAGGAGGTAGGCCGTGCTTTGCTGGAACTTCAGTGGGATGAGTGTGGAAACCATGTTATAAAAATGTTAGAAACCAGCAGCATTGATAGAGAATGTCTTTACTGGTGCACGGATAACAATGCTATGAAAAAGTATTTACCCCGCCAGATTTCTGATGTTTTTACTTTCTTTCTCACACTAAATATTATAACACATTTTTAATATTTTTGCAGTAATGCTGTCATTTTGAGAGTCAGATAGCCATTGGGAAGCACGATTTCCTGTTGTCACTGTTGTACTCTGTGGAGCTTTTTGGTGTTCATACTCTCTAGAATTGATCTAGTTTTCTCTGTGTTGAGGCCTTTCTAAGTTATTTTAAAACACAATCACGTTAAAACACTCATTGTCTGTTGATGTACGTTACGTTTTGGGACAACTTTTTGTTTCACACAGTTTTTCTTGGCATGCTAAGGTCTCGTTAGTTTAGGGTTAGCTTAGCTTCATAGCAGCTATGGCTACTCTATTTCTTCTCCTTCCCTCTCTGTTGCTTGGCCTAATTCTTCTCCTCTCTCTTGTTTTCTGTGTCAGACCTTTAGTGATAATGGTAGGTGTAATAAATGTAGCATTTTTGTAGCCTTGGAGGTGAGGGTTTCAGAGTTAGAGGCCCAGCTCCACGCTGTTGAGAATCCAGTAGATAGCCGAGGCCCCTTAGCCAGCGCTGAGCCAACAAGGCCAGAACCACCTAAAAGGTCCTCTAACAGAACTCACTCAGTTGGGATCTCAGGCCGACTGGGTGACAGTACGTAGAAAGCATAGTTCTATGACAGCCGAACCGTCACCCCCAACCTGTCCACATTTCTAACAGATGTTACCCGCTCAGCGACACACCCACTAAGAAACAAACCCTGATAATTGTCACAAACATGGTATTAGAGACACCATTGTCTTGGGTTGGGCGGTACACCAAAAATCTATTATAAGACTATTACAGATGATATTTTGCCAATGTCGATAAATTTGTTACTAAACAACACCGAAAAGATGTGTTTTAGTTTATCAGTGCTCATGCCCCTTTAATGGTGAGTGCAGACCACAAGCTTTGTCAGCATCAAGCAATCTCACAAAGCAACTAGTTCGACGCATATACACAGCAGATACATTTTAAGCTGAAG
Organism: Apricaphanius iberus; assembly: GCA_028564705.1. Classification (NCBI taxonomy): domain Eukaryota; kingdom Metazoa; phylum Chordata; class Actinopteri; order Cyprinodontiformes; family Aphaniidae; genus Apricaphanius; species Apricaphanius iberus. The sequence goes on from JAPXFQ010002266.1 coordinate 309,230, forward strand.
CTTGCAAAGCTTGTAGGCGGGGCCTTTCTCTGCTTTTTTTTTTTAACACTAGCGGATTGTGACTGGCTAGGCAACGTCGACGTCGGTCAATATCACTACAGTGAGACGCTCTGATTGGTTACCGTGCTGCGTCAAGAGCGTTAAGAACGTCAAAAGTTCAGCTAGCTGATCTTCTGCTTTGCTAGCGTTTGCCGAAGCTTGAAACGCAGGAAAAGCTTGAAAAGTTGAGGGAGCCATCGTTCACAAAGCGCCATGTAACATGTAATCTAACCGCTGCTGAAACTGCTGTTTGGGGCAGTGTGAACACACCATAAGAAAGAGCTCTCTTAATTCTCTTTTACTTCTTTTATCACATTAGAGCAAATTCCTAGTCTGTGAACCTGTTTCACTGGCAAAGGCAATAAAGTGATTCTGTTTCTGCAGCTTCTATATTGTTATCCACTCAATACCCCATTGATACAATGTCTTGCCCAAGCTCAAAATTTAAACGAAATAAAAGTCAACCTATAAAAAAGTAATGAATATCTATGAAAATCTTAAGATAAAAACAACTTTGATTAAACATTCAAATAAAATAATGTTTATTTAACTTAAAATCTATCCCCTAAAAACCTTTATTAATAAATAACTTTATATGTAATAGTAAAACTGATTTGTTTTGTCTATCAAAAAGCTGGTTGCAGCAGGAGGATTGTGTTAGTATAAATGTGTCAACTCTTTCGAATTGTTTAAATTTTCACCTTCCTAGAAGTACTGGCCTAAGAGGAGTTGCAACCATCTTTCGTTCAAATTTACAAATTCACCCTAAACCAATTAACAGCTACAGTTTTTTGAACATCTAATCCTTGGTTTTCCTCATCAAAATTTTTCAACCTCTTTTGCTTGTGGTTTTGAATCGTCCGTTAGGCACTTACTCTAAATTCTTGGATCAGATCTCAGATTTTTTATCTGGTTTAGTTCTAAACATTGATTAGGTAAATATATCAGCAGAATTTTAATATTAACGTGGACACTGAAAGTGAAAGCTTATCTGCAGCGTTTAATGTTATCTTAGACTCAATTAGCTTTACTCAGAAGGTGAATGAACCGACATACTCGGGACAGTACACTTTGGACATTGTAAAATCCTCCTGTTTCATTCTTGCTTTCCTCAGTTTCTCAGAATAACACAATGGAAGACAGCAATTCCATTTCTAACCATTCAGAAATTGATGTTCAGGGGCCGTATTCACAAAAAATCTTAGGGCTAAAAGTAGGTCCTAACTGCCGAATTTAGGAGTAACTCCTAAAAAATGTGGGTGTGTCAAATTAGGACTCCTAGTTTCTTCAGATAAAAGTAATTCACAACCACTTTTTAGGCCTAAAAGTAGCTCCTAAGTCTGGGAGTCCTTAAAAGAAGTCAAGAGGACTCCTAACTCCCTAAGACCTATTCACAAAGACTCCCAAAATGGCTGCAGCCAGACGCAATGTGTTGGACACTCTGGATGATTCAGAATTAACCAAACAATACCGACTAAATCGTTTATTGCAGATGTGGTGCGGGATGCAATCACGTCTCCAACTAAACATAACAACCAGATCAGTCCAGAAATAAAATGTTTAGTGAAACTAAGATATTTAGCCATAGGGAAAAAGCAACTTTGCAATGCGGACGACTTGGGTATATCACAACCATATATCAGCCGATCAATCCACCAAACTCTTAAAGCGCTCTGTCGACCACACATTATCCAACAATTCATCCGTTTCCTATTAGACATCCAGCAACTGCATCGAATTAAAGCCAGTTTCATGGCGATTGCAGGTATGCCGGGGGTGCACAAAGAAGAAAACGTGCACGTCTTCCAATTTATGCAACATATGTAGGGATGCCTGACGGACATTGCCTATCTGTTGCAGCAGCATCCTTTTTATAAGCGGCGATCTCGAGCCGACACTGGGACTGTAGAGAATACCATCTCTTCTCACAGTCTTCTGACGTTCCAGACACCGCTGGATAAGATGCATTTATGTTTCTGCTCATTTCCACCCATGCCTCCTTTTTCTTCTTATTCGTAATCTCGGCCCCAAATCTCCCTTTGAGGACCGTCCTCCTCTCCAGTACCAACTGGGCCGGTAGTAATAATTGGTCCTACGACCAGTTAGGTTTCCTTGTTCTTTTCTCGCCACTCATTTTCAGTTCACAAGGTGCTTTTAACGGTAGTGGGGGGGTCTGTTTAAGATATGGCTCATTAGACAGCCTAATTGTTTACAGCCTCCTTGCAATCACTCCCTTAATATGATGCATCCATCCATCCGTTATCTGTACCGCTTTCATCCAATTCAGGGTCGCGAGGACGGAGGGTTTGGAGCTTATCCCAGCTATCAGCAGGTGTTAGGCAGGGTATATCCTGGGTTGGACGCCAGTCTGTCGCATAAAATGACGCATTTCACGTTTTTTTCATTTTTAAACTTCACCCTCTCTTTAAGTAGGCTATTGTGTGTAAGTTGTATGAAGTGTCAGTCTCATGGCAACACAAAGATGTCATCATGCATTTTTTCTACTATTTGCGCTGTTTATAATCACGCTTTTATCGACATTGAAGTTTTCAATTTCCTGGTTTCACACGTGTCATTCAACAACCAATCACACTGCTGTCCGTTTATTTACTCATGCATAGGAAATGACGTTTTCCATAGCAACGGGACGTCACTCTTAACTTACTTTTAGGGATTTGTCCTACGTTAAAGTAGCTCGTAGTGCGTTTGTGAATAGGTTTTAGACGACAGCTCCTACGTAAGACCCTTTAGAGCGAGTTAGGAGTAACACCTAGCAGTAAGATAAGAGTCTTTGTGAATATGGCCCCTGGTTCATAGCATTACTTCAACACTGCGTCTGGCATTAGACAGTCTTCTTTCTTTTTTCCCTTCAAGCGTAACCACAGTGAATAATCTGCCTCCACTTAGTTCTATCCTCTGCATCCTCTGCCCTCACACCAACTAACTTATGTCCTCTTTCACCTCATCCACAAATGTCATTTTTGGTCTTCCTCTCTGCCTCCTGCTTGGTGGCTCCATCCTCAGCATCCTTCTACCAGTATAATTGTCATCTCTCCCCTGCACATGTCCAAACCATCTCAGTCTGGTCTCCCTGACTTAATCCCCAAAATATGCAACATGAGCTTTCCCTCTGATGGACTCATTCCTGATCCTATCCATCCTCATCACTCCCAGAGAGAATATCAACATCTGGAGTTCTGTAACCTCCAGTTCAGCTTCCTGTTTTTCCCTC